>CM031242.1:361795426-362307750 GCA_018340775.1 Taxus wallichiana var. yunnanensis
GGAAATTTGGAAACATTTGGTGTAGGCGGTCCATGAGACATGTAGGATATGTGGAGCTAATGTACATGATTCAAGAAGAATGCAGAAAAATTAGGTTTGGGAGCACAAACGGTCCATGGGACATGTGGGACGTGTGGATCCGATTTAGCCGATATACAAGGTAGTGCGGGAAATTCAGTGAATCGGTAAATGGAAGGCCTAGAAGCACTTGGGACATTTGGGACACAAATTTCCAACTTAGCCAATGTGAGAGGAGTGTGGGTAAAGTGGTGAATCGGGCCATTGTAAGAAGGCCGTGAGACTTGGGACACGTAGAACAAGAATGTCCGATTTAGCATGAATGGAAAACACTAAAAATGACCCCAAAGAGTGAAATTTTCTAACTTTTTAAATTTCTCTCTTTACCAGAACACTTTCAAAGGATACTAACTCAAAATTTTGGAAATTTGTCTTTTAAAAAGGGGAAATTTTGAGGGTGTCAACAGTTGGCTCTTTCTGGGGATGACTTGACTAGGACAAGAATGAGGCAAGATCAAGAACCACAAGAAAACTCTAGGAAAATAGGCCAGTGCTTTATCCATTGGGAAAATAGAGTCAAAGGAAAAACAACACAGAAGACAACACACAAAATGGGAAAAGAAACAAGAACACAAGGGAAAGACCAAAACAAGGCATTGTACAGAATATACAAAAGGAACTAGCCTAATCACCTAGGATTTGAACAACTTCAAATAATTCCCACTATAAGGAAGTGGGAGAGGAGATCCATCCATGTAATTCAAATAGAAATAATTTTCTCTAGCAAAGTGTCTTATCTTGAAAGGACCAAGCCAAAGAGAATCAAACTTACCATGGCTTCCATGAGGCTCATGCCTTTTATCCCACAATAAGACAATGTCTCCTACTTGAAAATCTCTTGGTCTGCTCTTTTTGTCAAACAAATCCTTTACCTTTTGTTGATGAGTGAAGATTCTATCAAAAACCTGCTTCCTATCTTCATCCAACTTCTAGAGATACATGATCCTTTTATCCAAAGAATTGATGAAACTAGAATCCTCAATAGCCTTCATCAAGTGCAAGGCTGCAATTCAACTATTACTGGTAGTTGAGCTTCAACACCATATACTACTTGAAATGGAGACATCCCAATGGCTCTTTTGGGTGTAATCCTATCTTCCCAGAGGGCATCATAGAGCTTCTTATGCTAATTATTTTCGAGTCATTGAAGTGCTTCTAAATAATGGTTACCAAATTTTTATTTATTGATTATGCTTTTCCAAATAATGGTTCCATATCCATAATATATCATCTATTTTATCGGTCACAATTTTATTTTGACTCCAAACCTTATCAAGATGTTCTCTTTAATAAAGTTACACACCACCTTCCTACTTTTGGGGAAGTAATAATCAAGACATGAGTGTGTCAAGGGGAAAGGGTCCATATCCATCCCACTATTTAAAAATTTCAAAAACTATTTGAGTGGTATCATCTCTTCCCGAACCTTTGCCAATATTCTCTTAAGAACAATTAGATGAAGCATTATGGGTCAACGCAGATATTGTGAAGAATCGCCCATGCTAAGACGTTGACCATCCGAAGGTTTCACATGTGGACCACCAAGACATCAACATATCAAAGGTGTATATTATCCCATCTAAGGATCTCGTCACATCTCCTTCAAGTACCAAGAAAAATGTGAGGGGTATTTTTTCTCCCTTTACAAAATCAAGTGCTTCTACACTAACCAACTCCAAACCTACACTTACATCTTCAAATCCACTAGTTGAAATTGTAGGTATCACTGCTAAGAGTAAACCATCTCAATCAAGATCTATGACTCTTGGTGAGCATCCCCAAAATTCTCTCATGCACCCTCATAAGGAATTAATACTTATGTCTCCTCAGCAATCCAACATTACAAAATATGTCCCTCAATACCTACCCCTCATCTATTTCAGGATTAGTCCCTTCATCTAAGACACCTCGTAATAATAAATTTTGATCCAAGCAATCTAACTCTCTTCCCAAATTTGGTCCATCTTTTAAGATATCTAATTCACCCATTCAATCTATATCCACTCCTTCCCCTAAATCCAAGCCAAAATATCTTACCCAACCTCATAAGAGTAATCTTCCCTTTACTACTTCTATTAGATCTTACACAGAGATCCTTAGACATTTAATCCAAACATCTTCCATCATGTTTCCACCCATCAAATATTTTAACCCACATAGTAAGAAACCTTCATGGTTCAATCCCAATCACATTTGTGCATATCATCATACCCTAGACCATGACACTGAGCATTGTAAGGCCCTCCAAGTTATCATCCATGATCTTATTAAGAGGGATGGATTTGATATCAAGGTCATATTCCTGAACCTTTGCCACCCAATTTCCTCACTTAGTTCTAAACTCCTGTTGTGTAAGAATAGACTTAATAGTTGTATCAGGTACAAATACAACAGAGTGAGAATTAAGGATATAAAAATGAAACTGCTTGACAACTTTGACTACTACAAAAGCATGTTTCTCCATCAAGTATACTTTAGTTCATGATATTTTAAAACATAACTCATGAAGGCAATTGGAATTTCATGATTCTTAGAGTCTTTCTGAGTTAGTATAGCAGCCAAAGTATTCTCAGTAGCATAGCAATAGATAATGAAATCTTTGCTGAAATCAGGACATGCTAGGATGGGAGTTTTAGCAATAGCTTTCTTGATACCTTCAAAAGATTCTTTTCCTTCAAGATTCCAACCAAAGGTTTGTTTCCCTTTCATCATTTGAGAAATTCTCATAGTTAGTTCTGTAAAATATGGAATGAATCACCTCAAGAAATTTATCTTTCCAAAGAAAGAGTGAACACCCTTTTTGCTTGTAGGAAGAGGAATCTATTGAATTGCCTGAACTCTTTCTAGATCTATCTTGATCCCTTCTTTGGAGACAATATGCCCCAATAACTTTCCTTTAGTAACAAAAATACATACTTCTTAGGATTAAGAGATACTCCATGTTCTCTACATTTTTGAAGGACTGTTTCAAGATGTTGAAAGTGATATGCCCTTGTTTTGGAGAAATAGTCAAATCATCAAGGTATACAACAATGCATTTTCCTTTGAGACTACCAAAAGCTAAGTCCATTGCCCTTTGGAAAGTGGCACTAGCATTGATAAGACCAAATGGCATCCTCTTGTAGGAAAATGTGCCCCAAGGAGTAGTAAAAGTAGTCTTGTGTTGATCTGGGGTACTAACTTCCACCTGATTGTATCCAAAGAATCCATCCAGCATGGACAACATCTTAGAGCCTGTGATAGCCTACAAAACTTGATCCATCATGGGGAGAGGGTATTTGTCTTTTAGAGAGGCCTGATTTAAATTCTTGAAATCCACACAAATACGAATCTCACCATTCTTCTTTCTTACTGCACAATGTTGGCAATCCATGTTGAATGATGTATAGGAAAAATAATCTTTTCTTTTAGTAATTTTTGAATTTCTTGGTAAATTGTATCAACAATCTTGGGATTGTATTGTCTTTGCTTCTGTTTGAAAGGTTTAATCCCTAGTTTCAAAGGAATATAGTGTTGCATCTCTTTTGGATGAAAGGCTTTGAGATCATCATAAGAATAAGAAAGGACATCAACATACCTTTTCAATAGATTCATTTCTTGCTTCTTTTCTTCTTGAGTGTAGCATTTCCCAATATTTACCATCTTGGGTTCATCATTACTTCCAATATTGACCTTATCATACTCAAGCAGATTGATGAGCCCCTTGAGAAGCCTTAGATTTGATGTACCTATCATGTTTATCAAATAAATCCTCTAGTTTCACTAATCCTTTGGGTATCTTGTTACCCCTTAGCCTGATACAACCATCCTGATCCACTTCTTCCTTGATATCATCTCCATCAGGGGTAAATACTCTCTAGGAAGAGCCTCACTTCCTTCAAAATATAATTGATTGAAGTTATCCTTAAGCTCCAAGAAAGAGAGAAAGTGTTGATCATCATTGAAAACTTGTCAGTTTCTTGCATTATCTGGTACACTAGGCCTATGAATCATTTCAATGGTAAATTTCTCCTGAGAGAAATATGGGTGAGGAATCAATAAAGATCCATAAATAGCTAGAGAATCAGCCCTAGTGTTCCTTTCTCTTGGTACAACCTCAATTGAAAAAGCATCAAAAATTCAATAGAATCCCAGACAAGATTTCTATAATGTCTTAACCTCTTGTTCTTGACTTGGAAAATATCCCTTACCTATTTCACAATCAACCCAACATCACCACAAGCACAAAGATTCTTTACTCCCATTTATTTTGCCACATTCAATCCAAGAATGAGAGCCTCATATATCTGTATTTTCAAAATAAATCTTGAATGAAAATGGATGAATCTTATCTTTTGGAGAGATTACCACTACGCTAGCTCCAGAACCAGCTGAAGAGAAACTTCCATCAAACTCCAAGGTCCAAATGCCATTAGGATTGTGAATTACTCCCTTAGGAATTTTTTCCTCATTTTCTAACATGATCATATAGTTACCATGCCCTATATCTTCATAGAGTATTTGTGCTTTTGGGTCATCCGTCTTTTGCACAATGTACTCGGTCTGTCTTTCTGGTAGTAGATTTTTCATTTTTCCATTGACCAAGATTAAGGCATGTGACCAATCCATTTGGATTTCACCTCCCACTTCTCTACAAAAATTTCTACTCAGTAACATACCATATGAGGGAGGAATATCAACTACTAAAATAGTGGCTTTGACCCTTTTCTCTGAAAAGCGTGAAAATCCAATTGTGCATATTTTATTCTTCCAACCAACGGTACTTCTCTACTTTCCATGGAATATCGGAACCAAATGTACATGTTAAATTCAGGCCCAAAGCATGAGCTACTTTTGTAGGCATCACATTGTCTCGATGCTCCTGAGTCAATAACACAATTACTGAGTTTGTGGCCAGCTATGAGAAGAGTTACATAGAATGGTTTAATATTCTCATTAGGTGAAGAGACTATAGCCACAAGACTTGGTTGAGATGAGGATGAGGGAGTAGGTAATAGACCTTTAGAAGTATTGGGTGAAGTTTTGGATTTGGAATTGACAAATTTTACCACTTTAGCAAAAGCATTTGGATGAGTCTAGTAAAATTCTACCTCTGAGATTTGGATCTTTGTCTTCTTGATGTGGTCAATGATATCAAAAGATCCGAGAGGTGGATGGGGCATCATTACTAGGAATGGGGAAAACTTTGGGCTTATCAGGTTTAGGAGTGGAAGGACAAGGATTTCCAGAAGTGGAGGTAGAAGGAGAAGAATTTGCATTACTCACCTTTTGTGTGGAGGTAGTGGGAATAGGGGCTCCTCTTCTTACAACTACTAGAATAGTTATAGGAACTTATTTAGATTTTTAGAAGGTTGTACCACTTTTTCCTTCCTGTTCATTTGTTCCCAAGTCATAACAACATATGACTCACTATTCATATTTGCCACTACTTCATTGTATTCATCTTCATCATCTATACCTTCAGTGAGTGAGGAAATGAACTTGAGACTCACCAAGCTCTTCTTGTTCTTCATTAACTTCTTCCTCAGGTTCTTCATAGTCTTCATTCTCCTCTCCATCATCAAGTTCTTGAACTTCACAAGTTGCATTGACTAGAACCTTGATGGGTGGACCTTCAATAGCCAATCTAGTTTGAGAAGAGGGAAAATGATTCCTAGGCTGAAAATTATTCCTTGGGATATCTTGGTAAGGAGCATGTTGAGCCAATTGCTTCTTGATAGCAATAAGGTCATTTGCCAACTTCTGTACTAACTGATCAGAATTGGCTCCTAAAGAAGAAGATGCTTTAGGCTTAGAGGGATCTTTTTTTAACTTACCAGACATGATTAGATCATCCTCAACACTGATAGCCAGTCATTGATCATCCTCCAGAGTTGGAATATTATCCCTCCTTAATGCATAACTTACTTCAGCAACCGAGCATTGAGGAAAAAACACTTTTGTATTTGATCTACAAGATGAGTGGCTTGTGGAATTTTATGAATCAACTTGTTGAATTTTTCCACAAATTCCCTCATGGGATCATATGGCTCCTTCTTGATATGAGAAATTTGGGCCAAGAGGGCATGCACATCTTCAATAGGTTTAAAACATTGCTCAAACTGAGTTGTCATAGTAGTCCAACTAGTAATTGAACTAGCTGGAAGGTGATAAAACCAATCAGCGGCATTATCTTGCAATGTTTCTATGAAAATCCTAACAGAAACATCCTCATGTTCAACCCCAAGGATTCCACATGCCACAATGAAAGCTGTAATATGTTCATTTGGGTGTACTTTTCCATCACCTCAAAATTTAGGAAAAATTTTCCTATTTCCTCTGGGTAATTCATGTAATGGTTGAGGAAGAGAAAGAGGTCCAACACATCATTGTCCCCATGGCAATGGTGTTTCCATCCTTGGAAAGATTGACTGAAGGGGAATTGTAACTCCTGCAAGTACTAGAGCACAAAGGTTAGGGATGGTTTGATCTTGAGAACTACTGGGCTTAGAGACTCTGTCTTTATTAGGAGGTGTGCTTGCAGACTGAGTTCTTCTATTCTTTCTTGTCAAAGAAAGAGAGAAACCTGCATTCCAATGTTTGAAAATGGAGATCTTCAACATCTATAGCTTTTTTACCACAGGTATATCTTTGATATATCAATTTGCAAATCCAATCTTGAAGTTATTTTGAACGGGATATGTTGAAACTAAATCCCCAATAGAGTCGCCAAAAACTGTTGGTTTTTAAAATAGCACTTTGTAGTAATCAATAGTCAGGGGACAACAAGTCCCTCCTCTTTATGGGAGAGGTTCCCTTATTGAAAGAAAACAACAAAGCTTATATACAAATATACAACTTTCATATTAATGAGGACTCTGATACTTTGAAATGTTTTATGCCAATAAATATTATCAATACATAGAAATAGAAGAACAAGAAAACTGAAAAGGAAGAACACAACAGTAATTTTAGGTAGTATAGATAGCGAACATAACCTTATGTGTACTTTAGCAAAGGAGATACATAATGGAATCATTCACATGAGAAACATCTAATATTATTCCATAGACACAAATTTCTATAAATCATATCACAAGAACGCA
Organism: Taxus wallichiana var. yunnanensis; assembly: GCA_018340775.1. Classification (NCBI taxonomy): domain Eukaryota; kingdom Viridiplantae; phylum Streptophyta; class Pinopsida; order Cupressales; family Taxaceae; genus Taxus; species Taxus wallichiana. The sequence goes on from CM031242.1 coordinate 361,802,590, forward strand.
AAGTTTCTTAATATGAAAAGATTGATGATTCATAAATTTTAGATAAGGGAAGAAAGGATAGCAGATGGAAATAAGAGACAAGGAAAAACTTATGTATTGATTACTTTCAAATCTATTACATTTCAAGAGTATCATATCCCCGCCCCTAACAATGGCATGAAGAGCCCATTAAATAGCTTACAAAGATAGTTACATTCGGTTCCAACTTCTTTTAAACTAAATATTAAAGACTACTTAACAAATACATTAATAAAATGTCTTTAATCAAGTATTACATCATGGGTTTTAAAACCCCAAAATAAAAGAAGTGACCTAAGACTCGGTAGCAGAAACATCCAAAGGAGGTTTAGAGGGACCAACTGTCTTAAGAATCCGATGCCTAAATATTTTCAATGCTTCAGCTATCTCCATGCACTTTGGGATGGTGGTGTTAGAAGTGGCATGGGTCCACATACCAAGACACTTCTCCATATCCTTCTCAAACTCTGTGTTTTCCATAAATTCTTTGTTTTCCTCGGTGATAGCTGATTGAAGAGAGAAGACATATTTCATTTTCTCCTTAGACATTGAATCTTCCTTGAAAATATCCTCTTTGATGAAGGTGTTGAACTGGGCCTTGATCTCTTGTAAGGAAAACTGATTACCTGAGGCTTCATTCTGGATTTGACAATGAATATCTTGGAAGGAAGATAGAACACAAGTCTTGAAAGCTTCTCCTTTCTACCACATATTTTTTAGCTCTCCCACTACTTCCTCCAAAACCTTGATCTTCCAATCAATACTAAAAACCCAGGATCTTGATAGGTTGTTCTTGGCTTCATCAAATACTTTGTTTTCCAATAAAATATGCTCATCTGTCTTGCTCATCAAACAAAGATCTTGGATGCATTCACACCATAGCTTCAGCTCTTTTTCCAAGCCATTGAGTGTTGTGATGAATTTCAACTACAACTTGGATACCTTTTCATGTGACTTGAAGGCCTCTTCAATGAAGTTCAATCCAACTACTGTCATATCATCAACTAGTGATTCGATGGCCTTTCCATAAGTGACATGTTTGTGAATATCCTTGATGGTCTAAATTTCATCCTTGCTTTGAGAACTATGGGAGGAGGAAGAGTGGTTAATGGAGTTGGATCCAACACCTTATCTTTTTCCAACAGGGATTTTATGAAATCTGAGAGAACTCTGATTATGTTCTTCCAATTGTTCCATAGTTTTCTTTCCCTTCTCTACTCATTCAATGACCCTGGTTATAGTTTCTCTAAGGTTATGAACCTCAATTTTAGGTGTAGACTCCCCAAGTGGAATCCTTGTGAGTTCCAAATCAGACACTAAAATATCTCTCTCTTCTCTATCCACTTTAGGCCTTGCAATCTCCATGAATTTTTGACCCTTTGAATTTGATACTAACCTTGAGGTCATTTTTCTTTCTTTGTTGGAGGAGGGGGAGTAGTACTGAGTAAGGCTACCATAACATCAAACTTAGGAACCACAATTTGAGAGGTGGAATTCCTTTTCCTACTATCAATGAAAGGATGAACCCAAGAAAAGGAGGAGGAAGAGGCAGAAGGAACAATGGGTCCAAGTGCAAGTGTACTCATCACACTCAATGTTTGTACCATAGATGTTTCTAATGGAGAGGTTGGCATATCCTCAGGAATATCCTTGGAAGAAGAGTCCACCAAACCTAGAGATTCAGACATTTGGCCCTTATTCTCCATCTCTCGTAGTGTTGACAAGGGTTTCTTCCTCTTCCTTCAATTCTTCATTGTTATCTTCACTCAAAACAATGATATCCTCTGACTCTGCAAGAACCTGTGATTGCTCCAAAGAAAACTCCTCCCTTTCCTCAATCATTTTCTCTTGCTTGACAAACTTTCCTTTCTTCATGTATACCTTGGTCAAAGAGGAAGGGGTGGATTGCTCAGAATCTCAACATCAAGTGTAGGTTCTTCTTTCCTAGGAGAGGAAGTTTCTTGTGAAGAAGACCTAGCTCTGTTCATCCTGAAGTTTTGCATCTTCTTATCAAACTAGAGCTTGGTTCTCACTAAAACTGGGTTGATCACTTCTTTCAAATCATCCTGCTCTTTTACAAACCAATCAATGGTTTTAAGAGGAGAGTGTTTGATGGTCTTCTCATATTCAATAGATTGTAGGTCTTCATCATCATCCTGGAGTTTTTTAGGTACTTTGTAGAGATTGAAATCTATAATTTTTAAAGAGAAAGTCTACCAAAATACCTTCTCCCGCCTCAAATTCATCTACACAATCAGCCCAATAATCTTCAATATCAACAAAGTGAATGAAACCTAATCTGAGATTTTTAGCAATATATCCCTTGATATCAAAGAAAGTTCGAGACTTGAAATGATGGAGAGTAAGAGGAACAATGGTTCTATCAATATTCTAAGCATCGAGGTTTTTCTACATGTATAATTTCCCAAGGTGATAGGGAAGTAAATGCAACAATATTTTTATCTTTGCAAGTCCGATGGAGTTTGTCCAATTGCTGCAAATTTCAACCAGGGCCATTTTATCATTGCAAAACATAGGAAGCTTTAGAGGGGAACCGTCAAAACCAGCCACCTAAGATATGAAAATTTTCTAAATTGAGTGAAGAAACTCCCATATTCAGAGATCAAGGTCTTTTCTTCCTCAAAATCTCCAAGTAGTATTTCCTTCCAAAAGCCTCACAATGTACATGGTGAAGGCATCATTGACTCTCCTGAAATGATGATTGCTGACTTTGAGAGTGAATTGAGGACAATACTCATATATAGGTGTAGACACCAAATTATTGTCTTACGACCCCTTGTAACCCGCATCACATTTTACAACCTAACCTCACCACCTAAACCTTACACAATTATTTATTAATTACCTTATAATTAATAAATCCACATCACCATACCTGCCACCTCATGTCGCCACCTCATCGTGACCTAGTCTTAACCCTAAACTAACCTAATTAAGACCTATAACTTGGTCCAATTCCACACCTATGACTAATTACTCCTCATCCACACCTAAAACCAACTTCATAATGACTTGACCAAGCCCGCTACCAATCCCTCGGAAGAAAAGGAGGGAAAGCTGGCTATTTTACCAAAAATAGCCCGCTTTGACCGGACCGATACCGGTTCCTACTCGACCGCCGTCGGTTGCGTAACCGCCATCGGTTCCCCGTAAATGACCACTTCCAACCAAAAACAAGGATCGGATTTTCATTTGATCGAGAGAAGGAGAAATCATCGAGAGAATCCAGATTTTGCTTGGCCGAGCAGAGACAAGTGAAGAAACAAGAAGAGATTGTAGAGAAGGACATCAAGCCCAAGACTGCAACTGAATAACCAGAGCCCAGTAACACTCATCCGAGCATCAGAAGAGGAAACTGCATCCAACTTGGGTCCTGTCTTCATCATCACAGTCCTGAAACTTGCATCTACATCAGGGGCAAGTAAGTAGTATGTTATATGTTTCTAAGCACCATTTTCTTGAGCCTGTTGATTAATAGTAATCATAAGTTTATTCCTAGATCTACTACCAGCCACTACTGCATTTAACCTTCACCCACACACCCTGATATTGCCCAGAAGGCCATTTTACCACACTCTGAGTCTTCCCTATCCTCTCCTCCATCATTCCCCTCAGCCATCCCCCAATCTCAATAACCCCACAATCACCTTGCAACCAATCTCTACCTGTAAGCACCTAGATCACCGACCCTACCGGTGTCGATTATCCTATACCGCCAGCAAATTCTCTAACCGTGGTCGATTACTCAATGACCGCCATCGATCACTATAACTTATACCCCAAAACCCTTTTGCTCACCTATTTGCCACCTAACAACCCCAAATCCACTGGTTTATCCCTATAACCCAACCCGAACGTACTAACGACCATCAAAGAACTCAACAAACAACGTGACGCTTTATTATTGATAGTTTAGTTTCTATTGCTTTGTAACGAGATACCTAAATCATGATTTTGCAATAGCTTTCTATATTATCATTTGTGTTGAATCATATTAAAAGGGGAACCACCACCTTCGAAAGGAAGTTTTTATATTTCCGGGCCTAAGGCAGATCCTCATTTGTTGTCTAATTAAAATCTTGTGGTCTTGTATTCTTACTTTGCAGTAGTCCTTCCAAGACAAAATGAGTTCTTCGCAATCGATCCGATCTTTCTCTACGGTGCGCGCACACCATCTCAACATTCTACGGTATTCCTCCTAGCCCTAACCCTTATCTATTTCTCAAAGGAATGATAGGATAGAAGCAAGTCTATTCTCTGCAGAGCCAAACATTCCGTGTGAAAAATTTTTGCACCTTACTGTGGGACCCATTTCGGGTTTCTGTTTCTCTTGCTTATTTTCATTTTAGGAAGCATACTTGTTGTTGTTGTTTTTGTTATATTTAGTAAAGAATTTGTCTTGCTTTCCTAGTTTCGCATTAGTGAAAGTCATCTCATTTGCTTCATCGAATATCATTTTTGATTTGGGTTTAAAACACGTGCATTACATTCTTGCTTGTTGTTTTCAATTCTAGTGAACATAGACTAAGTAACAGGTCGTACACGTGGGGGTGATTTCCATGGTATTGACAGGAAATTAATCTTACTTTCACTGCACAACACATACCGAATCACTTCACAATTAACACAACAGCTCAAAACATCCCCCCTTTTCCGTGGTATTCCTCCGCCCGATTGAGGTAACCTTATAAGCCAAAACAAACTTGACATTTCCCCTAAGTCTTTTGTTTAGGATTGACATCATTCCGCGTCTAAAGGCATAAGCCCACAATAATTAAAATTAACCCTAGGGTTAGTCTCTGGATTTGTGTGTGCATCTTGTTTGTTTTCAGTTCTGTTTTCTCTGTTATACACTGTCTTCTGTGATTACCTTAGAACAATTTGATAAATATACTGAGCGTTGTTAACAATCAAATCAGCAGCTTCTTATATTTTCTTATACCAGTCTTATTACACCGACATTGGTTAACTGACCGACGTCGGCTATAGTCTAACCGACATCGGTTACTAGACCAACATCGTTATCGCTTTTTTTCCAGCTTCCTCGACAAACCAAAGAATCCTACCAATTTCACCAGTCTGAGTCAGTTTCTGTTCCTGATAGATTGAAACCCTACTGTGAACTCCTGTCCATGGTTGTTATCACTCGAAAGCAAGCCGCCGCCATGGTTTCACATGCTTGCTTTGTTCCTTTGCCTGAATCACCCCCTTCACATTCTGTGGGGAACCCTACGGATACCAGCGAGGTTCCTAAAATTCCTGTGGGAGATAAAGAATTTGCCAAATTTCTGGATGCTAATCCTAGTCTTTGTCAGATCTTATTTGTCTCATGCCCTTGACCGTACACCCGACGGTCAACTTCTTGTTGGCATGCCTATCAGTATAGCTGCTCATTTAGCCCCTTCCCCACACTGATAACTCGCTTTGCCTTCCACATCCTTAGTCCCGTTACCTACCTCAAGAGGCTTCAGGGGTCCATACGGCATGATTGGCTTTCCTTTGGTTAATCTGGGCCCAACATGTCATTACCGCCGATCGCTCCTACCTCGTCTCTCTTGCAGATTGCTCCGCTCATGACTTGCTCTCTCGCCACCTATCCACACGAGCTTTCCTTCTCAAGCTCCGCCCACCTTTTCATTTCCACATACATATCCTAGTAACCTCAACGGCTTATATAGGACATCCCTATTCGGTTGCCTCAACACGCTGTCCCTCCATACCTTATCAACATTTAACCCCACCATTGTCTAAGAAGGTGGCCCTTGGCCCAATTTTCCTCCGTTTACCACAACCTCACCATCATCTCATCCAACTACCGATTTAATTAAACAAATGATGGATAAAATGCAAAACCTGGAGGCTTCATTTGAGAAGTCGTAGCGCCTTGACATACGAGAAAGTTTTTTAGAGCCTATCCACCCTTCGGTCCCCCTTCATTCATATCCTCCTCCTGGGAAATACCAAAATTTACCCGTTTTAACAATGAAGGAGGACCCTCAACAACACTTGTGATCATTTAGACATGCCTGCTATCTGATTGCTCACGACGACGCTTTACTACTCCGCACCTTTCCCATGTCCTTATCAGGACCCACCTTGGAGTGGTACAGTGCTTTAACCCAGCACTCAATCTTCTCTTTTAACCAGCTAGCCCAATATTTCTTGGATCATTTCTCCATTAACATTGCCAAGAAAGTATCTATCACCGACCTCTATGTCATCCGACAATTTGAAGACGAATCTATCGCAGATTTCGTTGGACGATGGCGGGCCTTATCAACCAACTTACGTATGCCTTACCTTAGACCAAACTTATCGAACTGTTTACGCGGGCCTGCGCTAAGCACATCTCTCCTACCCTCCAAATTCAAACTTTCCGTACATTTGACGAGGCCTTTACTATGGCTCGAAAACTAGAGATTCGAGCCTTAGAGGAAGAGAAATTGCGGTTGCGTAACAAAAACCCCACTTTTCGAACCCAAGATTCCACCAACAAACCTAACACCACCAATCCTCACCCATCGACCGCTTCGAAATCAAAAGGGGCCGTGCATGCGGTGATGGTCAAATCCCAACCACCGTCTAATACCCCACCAAAAACCACCTATAAGTATAAAGCAGAACCCATCAACTACACTCCCTTGGGAGAAACATATGGTGTGATATTGGAAAAATTGCTCAAAGTAGGAGCCATTACCTTACCTCCTGTTAAACCTCATTCCGGGTTTGATTCCACTCACGCCATACCTTCTTGGTACAAAGAAAATGATTTCTGTAACTTCCACCGCGTGAAGGGACACAATCATGAGAATTGCAAGATGTTGAAAAACATAGTGCAGGAAATGGTTGATGCGGGGGATATAGCCCTCGATAATCCTAACACCCCTGCTAACCGAAATTTGAAAATATTCAACAAACCATTCCCGAATCATTCTTCTAACAGTAATCTAAACCAAGATATCTTAGCCGAGGAGAGTGTTCATGAGATCCATGCAGTCTTCGATTCCCAGCCAAAGACCTCTATCGAACAAATTCTCAATCAAGCCTCTTCACTAACGCAGGAAACCGAACCCCCTTCCTCACCATCAAGACAAACTGAAACCCTTTCCGTTCCTTTACCCATCAAGGAATTAGCTGCCCAGAGTTCCCTTCTCACAAATGAGCCTTCTTATACCACATCCTTGCAAGACTGTGAGCGGATGTTATCTAATTTATCTATTTCCCAAACGTCTCCTTCTACCATTCTTGCTGTACAAGAGGAAGGCTCGCCACTTCTTTTCTCATCCTTAGACGAGCAACCTCTTGAACCGACATCACCACATTCTTTAAACATGACATATCCTCTCAAACACGCCCTCCTACCTATTAGTCCTTCATCACCTAAATCTTTTCAGAAATTGGTTGACCTCTTAACGCCCATTGATACAAAGGCCTCATATACCCCTTGTATCACACCCACAGTGGACTGGAATCACAACCCACCTTTCTTCCATACAAAAGTTCCTATTCACACGTGAAGACTGTCATTCCACAGAAGATAGACAGGTCCTATGGGAACATTTGAGTACCCCCTATTCTACTCAAATGTAAATGACCGATCCTGATACCTCCACCATATACCCGAAGTGTTTACAGAAGCTTAAAATGCCCATGTTCTCATCTTCACCCCCCTCATCTCTACCAAATACCTTGTCCACTTCTATTAACTTAGCCAAATCTTCCCCTATGCTTGGGACCTCACCCATACCTAGTCTAACACACCCACCTAAGCGGCTTGATTTATCTAAAAATAAAGCCATCCATCCCATTAGGAGACAGACTCAGTCTCCTCAACCTATGCCTCTATCACAACTAAAACCATCATCGTCACACCTACCTTCCATATTGGGACCCCATCCCTCTACCTTACATCAATATATCATACCTCCTGCATTTTCTTTAAAGCGACCTACGCCTTCTGCCCCCATACAGAAATCCAAGGGTATAGCAACACCGTCACCCCGCGTATCCTATCCACCTATCAACCCTAAATAAATTCCATCATCAAACGATTTGTTTTCGGTCACTCCTATTTCCCCGTGGTTGTTTTCTGATACCACATCATCTGTGGCCTCATCATCCAACATAGCTTCTACGTCAAAGAAACCACGGTTAGGTAAAACCCATTATCAAAACTCCTTGGTTAAACCACCCCCCATACAAACCAACCACACCACGTCATCACCAGAATCGACCCAGTCAATAGCCTCATTTTCCTCTGAATTTGACCCACTCAAAGGGTCTTACGCCAAAATCCTTGCTATGTTGGTGGAGAATGCGACCATTTCCCTACCCCCACTTAGACCTTATGATCCTTCTAAACCTCGACCTATAGTTTACAATGAGTCTAAAATCTGCGCTTACCACCACACACCAGACATGACGTAGAGGGATGTAAAATGTTGAAAACCATACTTCGTCCTGTGACCTCTCTCGATAGAAAAGTTAAGAAAGAAAACTTACGAAGAGAGAGACCTTTAGCTTCAATTCCCTCTCCTATACCACTTGTCCCCGCCTCACCAAGATCTATCATCATTACAGCCTCACCTCTCGAAAACCATGACCTATCGCTACCATCTTCCTCCCTCTCGTATTCACGAGATCAATATGATTAGTGTTGCTACTCGAGGGCAGAAAACAATGGGAAAGCGAAAGAAAACATGCTTGCGGCATCTCTTTCTCTATCCACCATCCCGATTGCACCACCACCTAAAGTGGTTATTCGTAGACCCGCCTATCCCGTCTCTAATGGCATTGCCCATCGAACTATGATCAAACAAACACTTCACGAATCACCTCGTAAAATGACATTGTATGATCTCATTCAAACTTCTAAATCTCATCAACAAGCTCTCGTTGAGATCCTTCAAGGGATAGAGGTTTTACCTAATGAAACCTTGCCTGTTACCTCTATTCTAACACCCAATCATGTTGCTTCGCTCACCAAACAATCTATCTCCCCAACCACTTCTGTCTCTGTACAGCAAGCCGCTGCTGTCAGTTTCTCCGAAGATGAAATTATCGACTTTGGTGCCGAAGATCCTGACCGCTCTTTTCATCTCAGCGATACGTTCGGGATATTCGGGTATGTCGTGTTATGATTGACGGGGGCGCTAGCCTAAACATCATCTCTTCAAAAGCCTTCCAACAAATGAATATCCCTTCTAGTTGCATGTGTGCCAACCCCATCATGTTGCGATCATTCAATGATGCTATTACTTCTACTTTAGGCACCGTGATCCTTAACATTCGTGTAGGACCATGTACTTTACCCAAACTCTTCTATGTCCTTGAGGGAGAGTTCCAATACAATATGTTGTTAGGCCGCCCTTGGATCCGGGCTATGGGATGTGTTCCCTCCACCTTACATAGATGCATAAAATTTGAGTACGAGGGGAAGTCCTACACCGTAAAAGCTGATCCTCCCCCCTTCAAAACTTGCAATATGTTATATCGCCCTAATGATGTGCTTGTACCAGTCAAGACACCCATTCATCCAACCCAGCCATCCACTTCCGATGCACCTACACCTTCAACTAATGAAACCGCCGTTACAAATATTACTTCCTTTCCCGTAGATAACATCCCAACCTCCGACCCCTTAGTAGATGTTTTTCAACGCCTTACGCTGGGGGAGTACCGCCTATATAACGTTAGTTCTTTCCATACCCCACAGGAGTACGGACAGTTACATGCACATCCCACCTACGACCGTCGCGTGGGGGAGGTAATCTCTTACGGACCACCCCATTGCCACACCAACCTAACGTATGGGGGTGTTGACGCATCCTCCATTACCCCTGAACCTCCTCTTGGTGTGGTTCCCTTCCAATCTGATTTTCAATATTTGACAAATCGTCGTTTCGCCCTCACCTTCTTGACTCACTGTGCTTGGAAAGGCTTTGGTTTTGGTCTTTACGAACAAGGCCGACATACACTCATTCCCGTGACTACACGCAAACACAATGATCGCAGTGGTCTCGGTTTTCCTGAAACACCTACACAGGAGACACCTCGTGTCAGCTGTATCCTGGAAGAAGACGACGTCACCCCTACCAAACCATCATCACCCACTTTGCCATCATCACCCACAGAGTCGATAGACCCTGAATCTATCCCTCCTAACTTTTTTTTTTCATAAATGCTATCTTCATAGGTCCTCTCACTTATCAACGCGATAATGAGGATCCATCTTCTCTTCCCCTTCTGTATCCAGACATGATCGAAGAGGATTCACCTTCGATTAATGTTGTTGAGTGCCAGGATGACGACTCCATCCTCACTTACCTTGGGGCGCGACTCCTATATTCAACGCGCCTTACCTTCCTTCAAACTCAAACCATGTTGAATGAGTCGACTATAGAATTCAACATCCACATGGAGGAGGATCCTCACGTTGTGAAGATCGTGCAATCCCTTAACACATCGAACAAGCCGCCTTTACTACCTTTCTCCGTACCCGCAACCAAGCTTTCACTTGGTCCTACGCTGACATGCCAGGAATTGATCCTACCATTGCTGTCCATAACATCACCCTAAACCCCGATTCCAAACCAGTCAAACAAAATCGAGAAAGATGCATCCACGCATCGCCTCTCTTCTCGGTCAAAGAAGAGCTTCAATGACTTCTTTTTGTTTCCTTCATCTTGCCTATTGACTATCCTTAATGGATTTCTAACATCGTACTGTCCACTAAAGCGATGGGGGACTTCGGATATGCACAGATTTCCGAGACCTTAACCTCGCTTGCCCCAAGGATGACTTCCCCCCAAGTATTGATCAACTTGTTGATCTCACTCGCGGGTCATAAAATGCTTTCTCTCATGGATGGTTTTTCGGGATACATCAAATTTTGGTATCCTGCCAATCAACATAAAATGCTTTCATAACTCCTTGGGAACCTTCATTATCGTGTCATGCCATTTGGCCTTAAGAATGCTGGTGCTACCTATCGGGGCTATGACTTACATTTTTCATGACATTATGCACACTATCCTTGAGGATTATGTTGATGATCTTCTTGGCAAATCTAAACATCGCAGTGAACATCTCGATGTTTTAACCATTATTTTTGATCACCTGTTGCAATATTCAGTTCAGCCTTCAACCAAAGAAATGTGTCTTTGGTGTTCTTTCGGGAAAACTTCTTGGCTTTATCGTCTCTTTGCGTGGCATTGAGGTCGATCCATCTAAAGTCAAAGCTATCCTAGAAATGCCCCCACCCAAAAACCTCAAACAATTACGTAGTTTGCAGGGTAAACTTCAATCCATCCGGCGTTTCATCTCCCAACTCTCGGATCGATGTCACCCTTTTCATCACCTTCTTAAAAAGGACATTGCCTTTCAATGGAGTGAAGAGTGTCACCAAGCCTTTGAAGCTCTCAAATCCTATCTCTTGCAACCACCCGTGCTTATTCCACCTCAGGATGATCGTCCTTTCTACCTTTACCTTTCTGCCACTGACCATGCTATAGGAGCTATGCTCGCACATCGGGACTCGGCACGTCGAGAACAAGCCGTTTATTATATAAGTCGTACTCTCGTGGATTACGAGACTAGGTATACACATGTAGAAAAATTGTGCCTAGCCCTATCATTCATAGCCACCAAACTCCGACATTACCTCCTGAATCACAAAACTTTTGTCATCACCAACACGGACCCCATTCATTATATGTATGCCAAACCACATCTAAACCAACGCATCGCCCGATGGCTTATGCTCCTCGCCGACCTCGACCTTGAGTTTGTACAATAGAAGTCAATCAAAGGACAAACTATTGCAGACCAACTTGCAGAGGCCCCTTTACCTGGGGAACAATTCACCAATTTTAATTTCCCTGATGAACTCATCGCCACTCTTTCACTCAGGGAAGAGTTGTATCAAATGACCTCTTTCTTCGATGGATCTAAATGCCAAAGCCACGACAGAGGAGCCGGCGTTGTTCTCATCCCTCTTAATGCTGAACCTATGCCTCTTTCATTCCGGCTTGATTTCCCGCACTAATAATACAAATGGAATACGAGGCCCTTGTTTTGGTCTCCGTGTGCGTTACACTTAGGTGTCAAATCTATTAATATTTTTGGTGACTCTCAATTGGTAGTCAATCAAGTTATGGGCATCTACCAATGTAAGAATGAGGAACTTCAAAAGTACAAACATTACGTGGATTCACTTTTGACCTCATTTACTCGTTATTCTATCCAGACCATTCCCGCTCCACTAACAAATTTGTGGATACAATGGCTTGCTTAGCCTCGTAAATTCCAGCTTCATCAACCGATCGACATTTTCGCCTTGGTCCAACAACTCTTTGCCCCATCTTATTTAGCCCCATTGTTTGTATGATAAATACTGTGTCTACTAATTCACAGGATACCTGGTACCACCAATTTCACGACTACCTTACAACCTCTGTTCTCCCACCTGACCTTACTAGTAACGGAAAACATGCTTTTCTTAAAAGTGTTTCTCGTTATGTTGTCATGGGGGGACTCCTCTATAAACGTGGCTTTGATGGCATCCTCCTTCGATGTCTAACCAGTGCGGAGGTCACCTATACCATCCAACAAGTCCACGATGGTATTTGTGGTGGACATTTTAGTGGCCTTGCCGTGGCTAAACGAATCCTTCGCCTAGGTTATTATTGGCCTACTCTTAATAACAACTGCTACGAATATGTTAAGCGTTGTGTTATGTGTCAACAACATGCCAACCTTCAACATACTCCTAGCCATCCGCTACAGGTCGCACGAGATCTTTGGCCTTTCTCACAATGGGGTTTAGACCTTATTGGTGAGATTCACCCACCTTCTTCACAACGTCACCGTTGGATAATTACAGCAACCGAATATTACACAAAATAGGTGGAGGCCATTCCACCAATTTCAATCAAAAATAAAAAATTGTCGAATTCGTTAACCATCACATTATCTGTCGTTTTGGTATTCCTCATCGCCTAATAACAAATAATGGTAAATCTTTTAAAAATAAGTTGTTACAAGACCTTTGTGACAACTTTGGTATCAAACTTAGTTTCTCATCGCCTTACTATCCGCAGGCCAATGGTCAGGCTGAATCTTCTAATAAAACCCTAACCAAAATCCTCATGAAAGTTGTCAATGAGTCCGGAAGAAACTGGCATGATCACATTCCCTTTGCCCTTTGGGCTTATCGTACTAGCATTCGTACCTCCACTAATGCCACACCATTTTCTTTGGTATATGGTACCGAGGCTGTCTTGCCTCTCGAAGTACAAATACCCTCCCTCAGAATATCTCTTCAGGATATTCTCACCAACGATGATTTCCACCAAGAGCGGTTAGCCCAATTAGAGCTTCTTGACGAGCGTCGTCTTATGGCTCTTGATCACCTTCAAATCTACCAAAAATGCATCAAGCATGCTTATGATAAACGGCTTCATGAGCGTACTTTTAAGGTTGGCGATCTTGTCCTCAAAGAGAATCAACATGTAACCAAACTAGAAAAGAGTAAACGTGGAAAATTTGCTCCTAATTGGATTGGGCCTTACATTATCACTCACACTTATGGATCAGGCACTTATCGTTTAGCTTCGCTTAATGGTAAACCTGAGCCTGAGCCCCTTAATGCCTTGCATCTTCGACCATTCTACTATTGAAATTAGTGTTATATCACTGCTTATCTACCTTACGCTCGTCCCTTGAGCTCATTTACCACCGCATACACTTTGTTTCTTACATCTCAAAATCCAATCAAGCTCACATGGTTTGATTATCACCTCCCCTTAAAAGATGCCTTCCCCTTTTTAGTCTAGTCCATGACTTCAAAGTATCAAAATGACACATTCTTAATTACACACTTATGGGATTTTCTTGAGTCAAACTTCTTACAAAAAACTAGATGCTTCATGCCCAACGGACATCTAGACCTCTAACTTATACAATAGACTGCTCCCTTGAAGGACAGCTATATGCCAAACTATTGCTCTTATTATAAATAGACTGCTCCCCCGAAGGACAGCTATACATAAACACTGCATCTGCTACTATAAATAGACTGCTCCCTTGAAGGACAGCTATACACAGTTAGCCTTTATTAGAAGCTTCTCGCATTGATCAGCTTCGTGAAGACCTCAAGAACAACAAACTACGTATCCCATGTAGACTTCCCGCATCGATCAGTCTATATCCAGAAAAATAAAATAAAAGCAGTACTTCAAAGCACTTTTGAGTCATGGACTTGTCTATTTAGGTTTGGTTTTCTTTTGTCAGAATCATCATCTTATAATAAGTTCTCTGCACCCTCGCCCACATCAACCACCTCACCTCACCATTTGTCAAAACAACAAAACTCAAGGGACGTGACGTATATCCGATATATTGTGATTATACCACTCTTTTCACCTATCGACTTCTCGCCTATGCAAGGTACCTAGGGATTCAAGCTCATCCTACATTAATATGTGGTTTGTTTAGCTCTTCTCAATTACGGGACACTCTTGCCTCTTTTTCTCAGCTCTAGGATTGTGTGTTGACCTTAATCAGGACACGATTCCCTACTACTTGGGTATGCTAACTTTCGCTTCACCCATACCTACACCAACAACATTACCCTACCAACATCAAATTTTTACCAACCAACAAAATTGCCTAACCACAACCAAATTGCCTGAATTCACCTCTCCCTGATCCTAAGGGAGAACTACATCGGTCTGAGGCCCTTCCTTGCTTTGTGCAATGGGCTATGTAGGCAGCACTTAGGAGACATGGAGTCTCCCAAGGTTAGCTCGACCATCCCCTACCATACCTTATCATGTGTTGTCAATATAAATATTTTTCGTGTATTTCTATTCGCCAACGTTCATCTTTATCCTTTTTCAAAACAAACAAAAACAACATTTAAAACACAACCATTCTTATTCTTATCATCACTCAAAAGAACATACATATTTAGTTTTATTTTAGATGTTTGTGTGCATGTATAATTTGCTTAATGCTAAATCAAATGAAGCAAGAACTACCACCTAAAATAGTTCTACAATTTAGCTAAAACAAAGCATAAACACCATCATGATAAGAATTAAACAAGGGTTAGATGCTAGCATTCATCAATACAAACTTTGAAACTAACAATGCTAAATATCTAAACTCCTCTATTCTCTAACAACAAATAAATGAATGGACCTAAGTAAGCTCCATGGCTATCAAAATAGTTGTCCTTAATGCTCCAAGAACCTAGGAATGGGGGCTAATCAAAGTTGGAATACAAGACCCTTTTGACACCTCCCATATGACTCAAGCACTTTAAGAAAGAGGCTTAACTCTTCAAGATGATGAACTCTCAAAAGGGCAAGGTGCAAGCTCTTAGTCTCTTTCTTTATATGCTTTGCATTTGCTCTCTTAGAAAGTTTAGGTGTAAGTAAAACGGTAGGTGGAGGGCTCTTTATATAGCCCAAAGGATAAAGGATTCAACACATTCTCATGAATGTGGGATAAAGGTAAAACATGATTAGGAAAGGATAAGGTTGCTTTATTAAAGGTAACCTTACTTTAGAAGGGTTTAATACATGTTTAGCAAGTCATGGGAGTTGGGGGTATTTTAATTAATCAAAGGTGATTAATTAATAGGTAGGTGTAAGCTTATAAGCCAATTAGAGGAATATTAGTGTGATTTAGGCTATTAGAGGGATTAAATCAATTAAATATTGATTTATTGGTTAAATGGAAGGAAAGCTAATTAATTAATAATAATTAATTAGTCTAGGTAGAAGGGGTGATTTATTAACTAAGGTCATTAATTAGGTATTTGTTGGATAGGAAACTTAATTAATTAGCTTATTGTAATTAATTAATGATGATATGAGGGAAAATGAGTGCCTTTGACGATATGTCGTTGATTTGCGAGAAAGGGATAATTAGCACAATTTAAGTATTTATATGAGCTTGTATTTGTACAAATGGTTTGTTATCGGTGATGAAGAGATCCACAAGTTCGTGATTGACGACAAGGGTTAAAAATGATGCCCCAAGCAAGGATACATGCAAGGAAATGAAAATGGACACGGGGTCCCCTCAAAAGCATTTGTCTCGCAACGAAAAAATACACTGAGCAACCAAAAGTGCCCCATAAGTGCATAAAGCAAGCAGCTAGCTTTTGTGAATGGTTATGAATCCAGTGATCCGCGAGTCGTATTAATCGAGGAAGATGTGAGACAAACCAACAGGATATGGAGAAAATACCATGCAAAAAACACAAGTTTCACTGTAAGAAGCAAGTTACCATTTTGTAGGGTGTTTTACTTTTTAGGAATTTTTTGAAAAATTTTGCCTTGTTTTTAGATTTTTTGATATATATATATATATATATATATATTTTGTTGTTTTCTTGAAACAATGTTCTATTGTTTTTGTGTTGTCCAAACAATTTTCTATTGTTTTTGTGTTTGGTGAAACAATTTTCTATTGTTTTTGTGTTTTCTCAAAACAATGTTCTATTGTTTTTTTGTTTTGTGAAACAATTTTCTATTGTTTTTGTGTTTTTAATAGTTTTCCAAAGCTATGTGCAGGTAACCAAGAAAGCACGGATGCCCCCAGGCGTTAGGTGGAGAATATACAAGGCGCGTAAGCCACGCGCCGCTTATGAACAAGAAGGTGAATTCGTTGAGTTGCCCTCAGCCAGTAAGATGGGAAATAACGAAAGACCACGTCCCTTACAAACGAATAGAAGAAGGCAAAGCCGGATCAAGGTTGGACTAGATGGTGTGCACAAGGAAACTCGAAGGTAGAACCAGGTCCAGGACAAAGACAACTACCCTTCTAATACAGAATGCTTGTGAACAACGAATCCTCCCGAGGTGCCGGAAACCGGTTTTCACCCAAGGACTTGTCCAAAGTGCCACAATTGCGTGGTTTTCACTAGTGGACGACCTGTTTTTTTTTTTTTTTTTTTTCTTTTTTTTTTTTGATGTTTTTATATATTTTTATTTTATTTTTGATGTTTTTATTTTTTTATGATTTTTATGACTTTCTTGTGCCATGTTTAGGCATAAAACCTCTTAAGATGCATGGAATTCATGGGCTCCCGGAGCTCATCACCATTGGGGTGAGCCAACTTGTATGCCCCTGTGCCATACTTGGTAACTATGACATAGGGTCCTAACCAGTGTGGTTCGAACTTCCCTTTCTTTTCTCGCTCTGCTCTGGTGTTGAACTGGTTCTCCTTCATAACTAAATCACCCACCTCAAACTGGCGAGGGATGATTCTCTTGTTGTAGTTGCGGGAGATTCTGTGTTGATATACTTTCAGGTGATTAAGAGCGCGAATGCGCCTCTCATCCAGGAGCTCTAACTCAGCCAATCTTGCCACTCGGTAATCTTCATCCTTATCCAAATAGTCCCGAAGAGAAATTCGCAGGGATGGGAGTTCAATCTCTAAAGGGATGATAGATTCTATCCCGAACACGAGGGAATATGGCGTCGCACCCGTAGGAGTGCGAATTGATGTTCGGTAGGCCCAGAGGGCTGGGTGGATTTGTAGGTGCCAGTTTCGACCAGTTTTTCTAACCATCTTCTCCATTATCCTTACCAAAGTCTTGTTTGTTGCCTCAGCTTGTCCATTACCCTGAGGGTAATATGGCATGGACCATTTCAATCTGATTTGGAACCGTTGGCAAAGACCTTTCACAGTTTTGTTCTTAAATGACTTCCCATTATCTCGTGATGATGGTGCAGGATACCATATAGGCAAATAATGTGATTCATGATGAATTTAGAAATCTGTGCTCTTGTGACATAGGTTAAAGGGACAGCCTCCACCCATTTTGTGAAGTATTCTGTAGCTATGATGATATGTGTATGACCATCAAATGAGGTAGGAGTAAGCTTCCATATTAGATCAAGTCCCCACTTGGAGAATGGCCATGGGGTAGTGATTGGTTCAGCAATGGTTACGATGGAGCATGGATGAAATTTCCATACTTTTGGCATAGCACACATTTTCTAACATAATTACAACAATCAGTTTCCATGGTGGGCCAATAGTAACCTACTCTTAACAGCTTTCTTAGCCAAGACCATTCCGTTTGTATGTGCTCCACATACTCCTTCGTATTTTTTAATTGCCTGGATTGACTCACACATCCAGACAACATAGCAGATTCCCATCGTAGCCACGGCGATAAAGTGTACCTCCTAACAGGTGTAATGGGCTATTTGGTGAATTAGGCTTTGCTTTTCGAGCGGGGAGATTTCGGAGGGAATGTATTGTCCTTAAGATAGGTGAAAATGGGTTCATACCATGGTGAATGGGGACCAACAACCTCACAAGCCAAGCAAGATTCTGGCATGTCATACGCAGTCGGCGTAGATTTTCTACAAAGAATGGCATATCATGTTTCCTGGCGGAATACGAAGCATAGATCCCACAGCTTACCATAGCATTTTCCGATCTATTCTGCGCTCTTGGGATTTGCTCAAAGGTAATGCGCACAAAATACTCCTTCAGAGTTTCCACCAACTTCTTATAAGGTATGAGCTTGTCATCCTTAACTTTATACTCATCATTAACCTGTTTGATGATTAGCTGTGAATCACCTACAACCTTCACATGTTGAATATTCCACTTGATGGCTAGCTTCATCCCTGCAATGAGTGCTTCATATTCCGCAATGTTGTTTGTGCAAGGGAAGGCCAGCGTAAAGCTTTGTGGTATAGGATCACTCGAACGAGTAATAAGGACCACTCCTGCACCTGAACCATGAAACGTAAAAGATCCATCAAAATGTATCTGCCATACGATAGATTCTTCAATGTAGAGCAAAGATGCATCTGGCAGATCCAGACTCAAAGGTTCTATGCTTTGCAAAGGTGCTTCCGCTTAGCACGGTCGCAAGTACTTGTCCTTTAATTGATTTTTGATGGACAAATTCTATATCAAACTCACTGAGTAGAATGATCCAATTAGCCATTCTACCTGTGAGGGCAGGTTTGGACAACAAATACTTGAGTGGGTCGACCTTGGATATGAGCTTGGTCTTAGTATTTAGCAGTAAATGGCGAAGTTTCGAAAGGTAAAAACAACAACCAAGCAAGCCTTCTCAATCGAGAATAATTACATTCATAGGCGATGAGGGTGCGACTCAGATAGTACACTTCTTTCTCTTTATGGCTAAGGTCATATTGGGTGAGCAGTGCACCAATAGCATATTGCGTAGTGGAAATATAGAGCAAAAGTGGTTCTCCCAGTGGGAGGCATGAGGACAGGTGGATTAGCTGTGCATCTTGTTTAAGCAAAGCAAAGGCTTGTTGTTGCTTAGGTCCCCAGATGAAAGTGATGTCCTTCTTAAGAAAATGAGTGAATGAGTGACATTTATTTGCAAGTTGGGAGATAAAGCGGTGAATGGCTTGAATTTTCCCTTGCAAGCTACGCAGTTGCTTGATATTCTCGTGGGAGGCATTTCTGTGATGGCAGATACTTTAGCAGGGTCTACCTCAATACCTCGTCTTGACATGATGAAGCCTAATAGTTTCCCAGATAGCACACCAAAGACACACTTCTTTGGATTTAGCCTAACTTTGTATTCACGTAGGTGTTCAAAGATACACCGCAAAATGATAGGATGTTCCTCTCTTGTTTTGGACTTTCCCAGGATGTCGTCTACATAGTCTTCCATGATGTCATGAATCATATCGTGAAATATTACTGTCATGGCCCACTGATAAGTTGCTCCCACATTCTTAAGGCCAAATGGCATCACCTGATAACAAAAGGTGCCCCAAGGAGTTGTGAAATCTGTTTTGTGTTGGTCTTCCTCAGCAATCTTAATTTGATTATAACCCGAAAAGCCATCCATAAGTGATAGCATTTCATACCCTGCGGTTGAGTCAACAATCATGTCAATGTTGGGCAACGGAAAGTCATCTTTAGGGCAAGCTTTATTGATGTCCCTAAAATCATGCAAATTCGTGATACCAATAGGTTTCTTCCGGGCCAGAACAATGTTCGATATCCATTCGTAATAATCAATTGGCGATGAATCCTGTTGCAAGCAACCTTTCCAACTCTTCTTTAACTAACAAGGCCACTCTTGGGTGCATCTTTCAAAGCTTCTGTTTGATAGGCTTAGTGTCTGCGTGCACAACCAAGTTATGCATGACCAAAGTTGGATCTAAGCCGGGCATGTCTTTGTAAGACCATGTGAACACATCAATAAACTCTCGCAGTAGCATAGTGAACATCTTTTGTTCTCTGGCTGAGAGTGATGCTCCCAATTTTACTATCTTGGGATCTTCTTCAGTACCAATATTAACATCAATGGTTTCTTCAACTAACAATTTTGATAAATCCTCCATACGCGTGGGATCGGGAGGTAGGTTGAGATCTTCATCCAAGGATGTCTCTATGAGATTTTCATCCTTGGCGTGGTCACTTTGTTTGTCCTTTGATTTTCTTATTTTGTTTGTCGACCAATGCCTCAAAGAGGTTTTCACCGTGTGACTTGGACTTTGATTTTTCCAAGGCTTTTCTTTAGAACTCTTGCCCTTCCTTTTCTTTAAATTTTGTTGACCACGAAGTTCACCTCCGCAGTAGCCGAAGTAGGCGCAGGTGTCTAAGTCGATAAAGAAACCCTTCTTGTGATCTCCAATGGGAATTGTATCCCTTATGCCCATGAACTCTACAATAGCCTCGTCATTCTTGAATAAATCTAGTGGCACGTGACGTTGTTGGTCCCATTCAACAAGGGAGGGGTATACAAGGTCAAGGGTTGGTTCATTGGGGGTGATGGTTAGGACAACATTATTCATGAAAAGGTTCGTGGAGGCCAGATCCTCATATTGGCTACAACAGGAATCCGTATCGCTGTCTAGATAATCGGAGCTATCCTCATGCTCAAAACAAGTCGCATCTTGATCATTGGGGTGTGCTCCATAAGGGCGAATCCCAATGCCATATCTTTCTGTTTTGAAATGTGGAAGAGGGACTGGTTCTCTTTGTCCTTGTTCATTCCTCCCACATCCTAGGCCTTTGTAGCCCATGGAGTACATCATTCTGCTAGATTTTTCATATTCTGGGGTTTGATAACAAGATGGCTGAGTGTCCTCAGGGACCCAAGTAGTAGGTGGATCAAGTAATTTTTCCTCAGCTAACAAGCTCCGGGTAGGAACGACCCAATAGTATGTTCCTCTCTAGGTCTCCCGAAGAGTTGGGTCGACCTCTAGTCTTGGGCGACAAGGAGAGGTCTGAAACCAAGAGCGCTTGTTGTACATTATACTCCCCACAGCCATATTCCAGAATTTTCATCTCCCATGAATTAAATGGAGATGTTGAAGTAGATGCCCCATGAGTGCAAGAACGAAGAGAATTTGAATCTACTCAGATTCCATGGCCTCGTAATGAAGAGGGACAATATATCCGTGGAGGGACATGCATATGTACCCTTTCGTGCAAAGCTATTAAGAGCTCTACAATGAGCAAAGGGCTCGAGTCTCCCCGGTATTGTTACATGTATGTCCCTCATGCTTCAGCTTGATGCATTGATGAAATGTTGATGGCACTTGCATGGCATGGATCCATGGTCGGCCTAGAAGCATATTATATGGAAGTTCCAAGTCTAAGACGTGAAACTTTGTCTGATGGCAAGTGGGGCCCACCTCCATTGGCAGCGTAATGGTGCCTGCTAACTCTCTTTCCGTGTTGTCGTATGCGGTGATAGTGATGATATGGGACTCAAGATCTGCCTCTGTATGTCCCAATTGTTTGACCAACTTAAGCTTGCAGATATTCAATCCTGATCCATTGTCCACAAGCACCCGTTTGATTTTCCTGCGGGTGACAACTACCTCAATGTATAAGGGAAGATTATGTGTAGGATTCTTAGTAGGGACCTCCCTATGGTTGAAAGTGAGATGCTCACTAGGTGCAATATTTGCCACCGCGGCTTGAAGGTATGCAGGATCAACTTCTAAAGGCACTCCCGACCCCTGAAGAGTTTGATACAAAATTTCCTTATGCACATTGGATATCTTGAGAAGATCTAAGATCAAGATCTTAGCAGGTGTCTTCTCAAGTTGTTCTAAAAGGTTATATTTACCAGTTTTTGGGGTCAACAGAGAGGGTTCTGGAATCACGAGGCGGGCACGCCTTGTTATGCGCAGTCCTTTCCCTTGATCCAGATGGTATTGACACGGTCAGTAGGGGAGTGAATACATCTGATAAGTGAATCGTAATGATTGTTATCTCTTTTGGTATACAAGTAATTCGTGGCTTTATAGGTTTGGGATGAATCTCCCGATCCAGCTTTTTCCTTTTCCGACTTATCATGCTTGGGAATGGTTCCTTATAAATCCCCATTTTCTCGTTAGGTGTTTACATGTGGTCAAGGTTATCCACCTCTATCTCCCCATATCACAATGAGGTCTTGAATATAGTGGCGAATTCACAAACATTTGTCTGCTTTTATGACCTTTAACGCGATGCATTTCACAAGATTCATGCTCCTTATACCATGAAGGTTTAGGAGCATTGTCATTGAACGGTCAGGTTGTGTTGTAGGATAGGTCATCATGTGGGCCGCATCCAACAAGCTGTTTTAGTATGACGCATAACGGCTCATTGAGGGAGGTGAATGTTCTTCGCTTTGGTGGTGGTTGAATTGGGCCCTTGGTCAGTTTAAAAGGTTGACTAGTTTGGACCGTTTGAACACGTTTGGAATCAGTGATTCCGTCTCCCACCACGTTTTTGTTTTTGTTAAAGATCTTTGGCTTTTCAGTGGGTTTGACACTTTGGTTGTCTTTAGATTGGGTTTTGAGGGTGCCTTTGGCAATGAGAGCCTTTTCTATTTGAATCCCTTTCTCGATAACCTCCTCAAAGGTGCGGACACAATGCATTTGGAGGTGGAAAGCTATATCTGGGTTGAGATTAGGGATGAAAATACTGACTAGCTGCTTCTCAGGGAAAGCGCAAGGGAAGCAACTAGCTATCCCTCTCCATCGTTGGAGGAAGTCGCGAAGGTCTCATTTGGGCATTGTTTTGTGCTTTGCACAAGTCTGCCATGGTGACGCTACTCTCTATGTTATATGAGAAATGACGCATGAATCTTTCCACCAATTTTGGCTAGGTGAAAATTGATCCTCGTGGCAAGCGCATAAACCATTCTAATGCTTGACCTCCGAGACTCTTAGGAAAAGTCGATGAGGTAATTATCACTATAAGACACCTCTTGACATGCCATGTAGAAATCTTTAACATGATCCTTGGGTCTCCCTTTCCTTTGTATTTGTCAAAATTTGGCATATCAAATTTCTTTGGAAAGGGTTGAAGGGTCATTGTCTTGTCAAAAGGATATGGGCATAGTTCTTCGTATTGGTATTTCCTAATACTCCCTATATTGCTTTCTTGTATGCTCGCAAGCGTTTCTTTCATAGATTGTACTTCTTGTGCAAGCAATTGTTCTTTAGTGGGAGAAACGGGGATGTGTACATGATGATACCCTATGTCTTCTTCTCCTTGGTTTTCTCGATGGAGTTCGTGGATCCTAAACTTAGGCTTTGACTTTTGAACGTTCTTGTTTGTGTCTTTCTCAGTACTTGGAAAGTAAGCAAAGCTAGTTGTCGGCTTAATTTACTGAGTTGTTGTTGGATTGTGACTTGGTTTGTGTCTTCTTCTTCTAAAGGTTCCTCCTCTTCGTATTGTGGAGGTTCTTCCCCTGTCTCATGTTCTATCTTGTTTCTTCGTGGCACTTTGATGAGGGGTATTCTATGCCCTACCACTTTATCATTTTCTACATAAGAAGTGGAAGCATATCCGCTTTGTTAAAATATATTCCATATTGATAAGGGGGTGTTCCTCCTTAGTAGTGTCATTTTTTTGTAGTATTGGTTCCTTCTCAATGGGGAATTTTGCCCCTAATTCCATGACCCGTGCCAAAACTCTATCTTTATTTCTAAGGAGAAACTCATCTAGTAGAGTGGGATCAAAATCAAAGTCTCAAGGTGTGGTGATTCTAATTCATTTCCACTATGATCGACCATCTCTTCTATTTCCTTTTCTAGAAAAATAGTGGTCCTAGATTGTGTCGATAAATGGGTTTGACCCTTGTCATTAGAGGTTTCCCAAGCTTGCGCCTATTATTCCTCATATGTTTGTTTCTTTAACCCTAGACATGTCTTAGGAGCCATGTTTTCGTGATAAGTTTCACTAAGGTAAGTTGTAGATTTGTTCAAAATTCAATGACTACCCCTAAGTGAAACACAAGATGTACGTGTTAAGAGTAAATTAACAGTGTGAGAATACCAATGTGATAGAGTGATAAAGTCACCAATGAAACAATCATTTGGTACCAAAACCTAATCAAATGAAATACTTCCTAGACTACGTTTCAAAGTAATTTGTGATACCAGATGATTAACAAGATGTCTCCACTTATGCCAAGTTCAAAGGAATGAACAAGACGTAAGTAAATACATGAAGTTAAATGCGATCTCCCAATCAATATATACGATGAGCAAGCTCAAGTCTAATTAAGACCTATATCTCAAAAAGTGCCAATTACGATTTGTGAATGACACAACAATATCACCAAGATATGTTAACCCACTTTGCAAGAAAGTGGAGTATTGATATCGAGGTGTTATTGATATAACACGCACAAATGGTAGTTCCTAACACCTTTTGAAATCGAGGTAATAATAAAACTGAACAAAAAAGCTCAAAGTATAGCTAGGAATAGTTAAGAATGTGTGCAGCGTAACCATACAATATAGGTATTTATGTCGAGTTTACAAGAAACAAGACGTAAATATCGAAATTGTAATGATATGAGACAAACAAACTAACTCCTCTATGGAAGTCCGCAGTGATGAACCATGCCTAACTACAATGACGATCTTGACGTGGGTATCAAGATCACAATGGCTACCAAATGACGTGAAAACGCCTCCACTCACTTTAGACGTTTAACTAACCCAGCCGCAAACATGGATGGGTGTAAACGGACATAAAAGTGAGAGAAACAGTCGAATGGCAACACAAAGGTAATCACACCTCTTTTGATCAACAAAGTGTCAAAAGAATATGAAGGAAATAAATCAAGAAAAAATGACAAAAAATGCTAGTCTTACTTTGGCAGAGTTTCACCTTGCCCTAAGGCAAGTAAAAACTAGGCGAAAGTAATACGTCACACATTTCTCAAAAAGAAGGTTCACAACTCAACACTGTTTTAAAGTGGTCAAAGTGGTCTCCTGGCCAAAGTATATTCTCCTAGGTGGTTTTCTCGCCCTAGGTGTTACAAAGTTACCACGAGCGAGCGCGATTTACCCAAAAAGTCACACTGACTAGTTTGGGAGTATCTCGGCTTTACTTTACCCCCTTCAAGAACAATAGGCAACTAGTGCATCTACGTGTACTATCACTGGGGTCGCCACAATGGACAACCTGTAACTCTATCTCACAAAGGAATCACTAGTCAACTAGGTAGTGCGGAGCACTTCCGCTTTCGCCCACAAGGTTCCCTCTTACGTGGACTACTTTGGGGTTCCCGAACCACCCCCATTGTTGTAGCTTAAGGCGTTATGCCAAAGGGGTTATGTTCCAGATTGAGCGGAGAGGGACGTACCTTTTCCGAAACCCGTGTCAAAGTGTTTTGAATATGTTGTTCTTTTTATCTTCTTTAATTAGGTGTGGTTTGATTGAACACTTTTTGGCAACTCGTATAACAACCGTATTAGTAGTTTTTGATTTTGTTTTGATTCCTCCTTTCTTTGACAAGCGTTTTTAGGTCCTACACCCAAGCGTTAGTAGTTCTCCAAGAAAATCACATTATTTAAAAGAGAATTAAAAGTTGCTTTTGATTCTCAAGATCATCCAAGGATGCAAGAGAAGATCATACACAACAAATAATCCAACTAAAAGTAAAGAAAATCTTTTCGATCAATTAACCATACAAAATTCTTGATAAATGTTCATTCCTTTAAACCAAAAGTGAAAGATGAAGTTTCCAATTTACCAAATGTTATAAAATGAAGACTAAAGTTGCTTTTGATTCTCAAGATCACCCTAAGGTGCAAGAGAAGAGCATACACAAACTTTATCCCAACTATATAGAAATGGAAAACTTCAAATCAAAGGACCATTGAAAAATGCTTTGTAAAAGGTTCATTCCCTTAAGCAAAATGAATAATCAAGTTTCCAAGTTTAATCCCAATGTTTAACAAGATAGATATCAAAGTTGTTTTTGATTCTCAAGATCACCAAAAGGTGCAAGAGAAGAGCATACACACGCTTTGATCTAAATCGAGTAAGCATGGAAATACAACATTCATCAAAACATTAGACATGTTAGAAAATGACCAGTTTTAAAATAACAGAAAAACCTACAACTTCTGTAAGTGTAAATCCCAAATTTATGTTTTCATTACATATCTAACTTCAATACCTTTCCAAAGCAAAAAAAATGGAGTCATTTTGATGTCGGGAGCAAAATTTATGGCCTTCGGAAGATGGGTTACGCATATGCTCTTATGCTCATGGGTATGCACTTGACATGCACTTAAAAAATGTTAAAAAAACGTTCCTTAATATGCAAAATGGGCAAATTTTTCCAACCAAGATTCAATTTTGACAACAACCCATCACATTAATATATGAATAGAAGACTCAACGCTATCAAACATTAACATACATGCTCAAGAATTTAAGATTTTCAAGAAATTGACAAAACTAGCATGTAGAATGATGAAAAAGTAAGCTCTAAAAATGAAAACATGATGAAATCTTAAAATTTTCCCCTCAATTCCAATTTGGACAGCACTTCACCTCCTTCATACCTACAAGGAAGACCCAACACATGCAAACTCAACAAAACATGTTAAAAAAACAAGTTAGATCAACATGTGTAAAAGAGGGTTAGTAACCAAAAATAAAACTTAACTACAAAAACTTGAAATTAAGTGCAAAGGACAATGGAGTAAGTCCCACTGGGCGTGCCAAATGTGTGCATGTATAATTTTCTTAATGCTAAATCAAATGAAGCAAGAACTACCACCTAAAATAGTTCTACAATTTAGCTAAAACAAAGCATAAACACCATCATGATAAGAATTAAACAAGGGTTAGATGCTAGCATTCATCAATAAAAACTTTGAAACTAACAATGCTAAATATCTAAACTCCTCTATTCTCTAACAACAAATAAATGAATGGACCTAAGTAAGCTCCATGGCTATCAAAATAGTTGTCCTTAATGCTCCAAGAACCTAGGAATGGGGCTAATCAAAGTTAGGCTACAAGACCCTTTTTCGACACCTCCCATATGACCCAAGCACTTTAAGAAAGAGGCTTAACTCTTCAAGATGATGAACTCTCAAAAGGGCAAGGTGCAAGCTCTTAGTCTCTTTGCTATATGCTTTGCATTTGCTCTCTTAGAAAGTTTAGGTGTAAGTAAAAAGGTAGGTGGAGGGCTCTTTATATAGCCCAAAGGATAAAGGATTCAACACATTCTCATGAATGTGGGATAAAGGTAAAACATGATTAGGAAAGGATAAGGTTGCTTTATTAAAGGTAACCTTACTTTAGAAGGGTTTAATACATGTTTAGCAAGTCATGGGAGTTGGGGGTATTTTAATTAATCAAAGGTGATTAATTAATAGGTAGGTGTAAGCTTATAGAAGCCAATTAGAGGAATATTAGTGTGATTTAGGCTATTAGAAGGGGATTAAATCAATTAAATATTGATTTATTGGTTAAATGGAAGGGAAAGCTAATTAATTAATAATAATTAATTAGTCTAGGTAGAAGGGGTGATTTATTAACGGAAGGTCGTTAATTAGGGTATTTGTTGGGTAGGTAACTTAATTAATTAGCTTAGTGTAATTAATTAATGATGATATGAGGGAAAATGAGTGCCTTTGACGATATGTCGTTGATTTGCGAGAAAGGGGATAATTAGCACAATTTAAGTATTTAAATTGCTTAGGCGTAATTATAGGTGTCTAGTTTTATTTTAGATGTTAAACAAATACATCTTCTCTATCGACTCGTAGGCCAAATCCTTATTTATTCTTATATTCCTATAAAGTTCACTCGCACCCTTGCACCTCCTCCCGAATCGGTGGTGATCATGATCGTCGATGCCCCTCGGTGGGCCTCTCCATCCTCAACGATGCCACCGCCATTGGTTCCTCCCATTGATTTGCCAATATCTCTTGTAACATACGAATACGTCCTCTCGTGTGGAGGAATCTTGCCTCAGTCTATCCACTCATGAATCGTGAAGCCTCTAACAATCTCATTGTCTCATTCACCTGTGTTTGAAGCTGGCGAGCCAAATCCTCTGACGATCTCTCTCCGCTGTAATCACAGCTATGTCAGGGCACTCACGTGCACCTCGCAGCTCTGCTACCCACCATACTCTATACGCCTCTGTCGTTCCCGCATCCATAACCCTACGATCGGCTGCTATCTCTTCTGGCCCTTCTGGAGGTGTAGGCCGGGGAGGTGAAAATGCTGCCTCGGCGTCGATCCTCATGTATGGTCTATATGTCATAGGAATATCCTGAACGAACCCAAATTGTCGCCGCACGCGATCTAGAGGAATCCTCTCGTACTCACCCGACCTATGCCCTGCGATCCACCTCAATCGCTCTACACCCCTCAACTCCTCAGCTATGTGCTCTGTCACCCATATAGTTCCCGTACGGCCTCCAACAAATATCCACAATACACCATTTCCCATACCTATCTATAATACTCGATGTCATCTATCACGGCACGGGATCTCGCTTGTTGCATGTCCGGACCCATCGCTCAATCCCAACCTTTGCACTCCTGTCTCTCCCGACTCAATGGGTCGGCCTATTGGACGCACACAACCAATATGCTCATAGGCCCAACAATGTAATAAGTACGAACAATCCAAAGGTGTCCCGTCTGTTTTCGCTTGCATGCCCATAAACCCCTATATAACTCTGCCAGATATGCGGGTGCCCATGCGAATGTCACGCTCATTTCTATCATTTCCCAAATAACACTCATCAATGCTTTGGGAAATCTTCCACCTTCCGCCCTCGGCAATGCATAATACCCCACCGCTATCATTAATAGCACGGCCAACCTTGTTTCCTCAGGATGTGTTGCATACATTGTACCATACGTAAATGATAAACCTCGTTGTGTCAAATCTCGTGCAGCATCCCCAAATACTGTTGTTATCGCTGCCCACCCCACGCTGGGCAACGCCTGATACACTATTTTTCCTATCATTGGGAGTCTCAAAATACGAAACACATCTTCCAAAGTCACTGTCATCTCCCCTGTTGGTAGATAGAAGGTATTCTTTTCTGGATTCCATCTCTCAATCAACGCCTGCAACATAGCATGGTTACGCGTGATTCTTGAATAATAGCGGATTCCACTTAACCCCAACCGATTTATCAATGCCCATTCAACTGGTGTTACATCCGCTCGGATTCGTGACAACAACGCTGGCACAGTATCATTCATCCTTAACCTTGCTTCTGCCTGCATACATCAAAACGACACATAATTATTCAAAAGAACAAATCTCTACGGGTTTTTTCTCAAAATCTGGAAACCCTTACAGTAACCGATAGCGGTTATGCATAACCGATACCGGTTACTTATAAACGATACCGGTCACTGTCAAAATATACCTACCCTGCTTCAACCATACACCTTCGATATTTATGAAGCCCGTTTACTCCTATTTCTACCTAAAAACATACAGGCCCACCCTGTTTACCTGCCCCGTAGCACTCATACCATCCCCAACCCTTGCTATCACGTTTTCTTTCTCATATCTAACCACTTACACTTCTCTCATCCTATTCAGAAAACATGCAAAAATCAAATTACAACCAAACCGTTTACCTCTTGGGTTGCAGCAGCTTGAGGTGGCACTCGTCTTCCCTCTCGTCCCTGCCTGCTGGATGCTTCTCCTTGTTCTGCCATGATCACCACCCTTTTCAAATTTTCCTTTCTGCCTTCTGAATCTCAGATCACATTCACTTTCCCTGTCTCTTTTCTCCTTCTCACTCAAATCTCTCATGCAATTCCCTGTCTCAGTCATCAAAAAGTGTCGCGTTCGCGTATTTAACTTCTTGCATGGCTCTAAAAATAAGAACTTAAGTTGCCAACCCAGCAGTTCTATTTTTAGGAAAACAATTCTTGCATAACCGATATCGGTTACTTAACCGATACCGGTCATATATCTACCGACATCGGTTACATAACCGATATCGGTCAAGTTACCCCTTGTTGCTTAAACCTAAGTCGTCTCTTCATTTTTGGAAATTTTTGTGGCGCCCGTCCCTTTTTCCTGCATGAACAACACCATTATCCATATTTTTCATTAAATCCACATCTCATTACAATTTCATTAACATCATTTCTCTATATTACAAAACAAACAAGCCATCAATAACCAATATCAAAAACCATTACTCTATACACCATTTGGATCCAAATCAACAGCTACAACCATTTAATATTCACACACCAGCGACCAAACATACAACATTTCATAATATAACATGTCAATTAAACTCATCATTTATATCTATATACATCCCATCAACAAAAGACATCAACATCATTAATATATAACACCATGTCAATCAAACTCATCATATATCACATATCACAAACCATCGACAAAACATTTAACGCTTTTTACGCACAGCATGTGGGTCAAAACATCATATCTATATATATACAAAGTTTCAAAAATACAATGTGCCCTGCATCGGGGCCTCCGTAATCTCATAATATAACAAAGCCGGCACGCAGGACGTAATAATCTGCGATAATAATCTCGACTCGCTCGCAGGCGGTATCAACTATACAACCCGTACTCACTCATAGCTTCGTGGTATAATAAATAAATGAATGAATAAATGAATAAATAGGCACGCAGGCCTCTATCAACACAACCGGTTCGCAGACCGGTGCCCATGTCCAATATACAAAATGTGCAGGGACCCCTCAGCTCTCTCCACCTCCCTCTGCCTATCTGCCTGCTGGTCCCTATCCTACCTCTCGCCTCCTACCTGTGACGGACCCACCAGCTGTGGCTGCACCTCCCTGAGACCTCTGGCTCCGAGAGGTCTCTACTCTATGTGCCACATAGGGCTGATAATCAGCCCCGGTACCATCAAGAATATCCTGATAGTATCGGGCCTCCACTCTAGCCTCCATGTAACGCTCTCGAGCCACCATAGGTGCTGGGGCTGGTCCCCTGACACCTACTACCAAAGTGCCCCCGTGCTGTCTTTGGTGCGCTTGGTGGTGCTGTGGGCGTGGTGGTACTGTACTGTGTGCTGGGCCGTGGCCGTGCCGCTGCCGCTTGGTGGTGGTACATGTACTGTGCACAATGCTGGGCCGTGGCTGTGCCAATGGCTGAGGTGGTACCTGTGCACTGTGCTCGGGCCGTGGGTCTTGCATGCCGGTGGTGGTGCATGTGCTCGTACTCGAGCTTTAGCTAGCTGCCCGTAAACACCTATTCGTGCTCGTGCAGCAGACAAGCTACCTCGTAATAACTGTACTAGCCCCGAGCTGATCTCACTCATTGCTGTCACCGCCGCTAAGTCTGGGCTGCAGGCAGGTGTGCTATCCTCGCTACTCTCTGACCAGCCCACCAAACCATATATGCTCCCGTATAACCAGCATCATCTACAAGTCATCTCTGGCCTCCTCTCAACAACCCAATCTGGGTCCAAGGGCTGTGGTGCAGGAAGTGGGGCCTCTACATCATCCCTCCGGTACTGAGGGAAGGGAGGTGGCTCGTCCTGTCGCAGCCCCATCTGCCTGCGTACCCTCTCTAGGGGTATCCTCTCATACTCTCCCGGCCTCCGTCCCTGCTATCCGTAAAGTGTACTGGATCAAGCACAACTGTCCTCGGGCTCCTCCGTGAGGGTGATGACCTCTCGTAAGGTCTCTATATGATATCTCGCCATGTTAGGCCCTCTAATAAATCCTCGTAATAAGCGACGTCCCGCCTCGCAAGCACTTTGCTCGTGGCTGCCCACAACCCCAACCACCTCTCGAAATCCGTATCTATATATGACCTGTGGCCCTGGCTACTAGGGGCAGCCCTACTGGTCTAAGGCATATGATGTGCTCATATGCCCAACAATGCAAAAAAACGCGCCGAACAAATCCCGAATCACCTCATCTAGCGATAGCCCCACAGCTCTCGATACAACTGTACCAGGTATACTGGTGCCCAAGCATAACAGGTGTGCTCCTCCACCATCTCGTGTAGAACCCCCATCAGCACCCGTGGAAAGCGGCCTCCCTCTCGAGTCCGGGAGAGCAAAGCAGGTGATCCCGATCATCATCACAAAGCAAGCCGTGTCTCATGGTGATGCGCACGGTAAATATCCCCATACTCGATGCTCGCGTTGTGATACGCTCAATAGCGCAGGGCCGCATCCCGAAAACTCGTAGGATGCTGTCCATGGCGAGTCTCTTCGCCCACCCGAAAGATCGCTCTCAATCAATCAGCGATCGAAGGATACGATACACATCCTCCATGTGATAGTCATCTCCCGGTCGGGAGATGGAACACATTGTCGCAGATCCCATCTCTCGATGAGGGCGACCATCAAACTATGATCCCTATCGATCACTCTGTACACTGACTCCGCCGAGTCCCACTCGCGCATGATGATACCTCAAAGTGCTACGCGATACGTGTGGCCGCATCCGTACCAACAATGGGGGCATCCTATCCCGCATCATCAGCTGCTGACGTGCCTACAAAACCAACCCACAATATTAGCCCTACTCTTTATCACAACATCTACTTATACCCTCTATACCCTTCTTTTTTTTTTTTATCCCCCACCACAACCCGACTCCATACCACACGTCTACGCCCATCTATCTTCCCCTAAAAACTTCTACGCTATTCCCCTTCCTCTTCACACCCAAACAAACAACCCACACCATACTCAAACGACCCAAACCATGCCCAAATACCTTAACCACATCTAAAAACTTAAAACAACAACACAACCCACACCATACTCAATTACCCTACACCATGCCCAAATACCCAAACCACATCCAAAACTCAAAAACAAAATCACAACCCACACCAAAAATTGACATAAACCTAAGTCAGACCGCACCTATACTTGAAACACCCAAACAATACCACAACACCCCCACCCCAACCCAAACCATACCCAAATCACTACCAAAACTCAAAAACAACAACATAGCCTAAACCAACAAAAATAGCTAAAAATCACTAAGGACCGGTACCGATCACCCATAACCGATCATGCCCCTTCCCACCGACGCAGTCCAAGACAGATGACCGACCGCCACCCACCACCCACAACACCCACCTTTTCCAAAAAGCGACCGACGCCGGTCCGCTAATGACCGACGGCGGTCAGCCGTGTAACTCCTGGAGCCGAACCCCGCGCGGCCCCCCCCACCTACATTTTTTCATTTTTTTACCAATTTACCCACCCAAATACCCTAAAAACCTACCCAGCCGCCTTGTCTTATTTCACCTATCTACCCTCTCTCTTTTTCAAATCATTTCCATTTTCTAATTATTTCCTAAAAAATGTACATTCCTACCCAAACCCCAAATATAGCATAATGCAATAAAGTACACATAATGAGGGGTTTCGAACCTACCCGTACGATGACACGTCATCGTGGAGGGATGGGTGGTGGTGGTCCAGCTGGTCCAGCCCCTCCTGCTCCTCTTGGTTGTGCCATGGCTCCAAATGTCCTCTTCTGGGTCCTCCACCAATCAACTGCTGCCTCCTCCTCACTCGGGCCCACTAACAACTAACTCCTCCAGTCAAATAGTGCCACCTCACGCAACTAATGCTCCAATCTTAACTCTCCACGTCAGACAACTCAAATTGGTTTCCAAATTGCAAAAGTGACAATGACAGGCCGTATTTTTCTTTTTATAGGTTTTTCGCCCATAACCGATATCGGTTTTATTATGCCCTAAGGAACCGGTATCGGTCCCCTCACCGATATCGGTCACATACAATCGACATCGGTTTTATTCCAAATTTCCCCCAATTTCTGCCCTTATTTACTATTTGCCCTTTTTTACCCACATCGCCTATATCAACCTTTGCTGCAAACATTCTAACCATTTGGCCCGACCCACGGCCGCAACCCAACAACTTGGCCCGACCCAAGGCCTCACCCTAACCATTTGGCCCGACCCAAGGCTGCCACCAACCTATTTGGCCCGACCCAAGGCTTGACCTAACCATTTGGCCCGACCCAAGGCCGCCACCAACCTATTTGGCCCGACCCAAGGCCGTGACCTACCCATCCAGCCCGACCCAAGGCCATAACCTACCCAACCGGCCCGACCCAAGGCCGTAACCTACCCATCCGGCCCGACCCAAGGCCGTAACCTACCCATCCGGTCTGACCCAAGGCCTCACCCTAACCATCTGGCCCAACCCAAGGCCTCACCCTAACCATTTGGCCCGACCCAAGGCCGCCACCAACCTATTTGGCCCGACCCAAGGCCGTGACCTACCCATCCGGCCCGACCCAAGGCCGTAACCTACCCAACCGGCCCGACCCAAGGCCTCACCCTACCCATCCGGCCCGACCCAAGGCCTCACCCCAACCATTTGGCCCGCCCCAAGGCCGCAACCCAACAACTTGGCCCGACCCAAGGCCGTACCACTTCAATACCTTACCCAACATCAACAACATACACTTTAATCCACCCATCATGTAATTTTTTTGTTGTTCAATCGAGCTCACCTGTTCGTGTTTTAGCATGATTAGGGTCCTTGACTTGATCTGTCGACCAACTTTGCCTAGACCTAGACCGTGACATTTATCTCAACCAAACCAACCATTTGGTACTGCCGAACAAGCCTAAAACGTTCCTGTACCTTACCCGTTATATACCCTGGAGTTACTTCCTATGCCTTGGATACCAGGATTATATCACCCTTGTTTGGATAAACTATCGACCTTTGCCTATGCATTGCTGGTTTGCTAGTCAAATCATGTACCCTGGTCGCACTACTGCATTTCAACGTGCGTCTGCTTCTTTGGACCTACCCCACCATCTCACCCTCATCTCAACACCATTTACCCTTTATCAACCCTATCCCTGATTTCACGCTACCTCAATCTGTGATAGATTTGAGGGGGATTACCTATACCCTTAACAGGAGTAACCACTTCTTATTATTGTCTATGCAGCTTTACAAAACAAACTACACGACAATAAGGGGCTAATGTAGACACCAAATTTGTGTCTTACGACCCCTTGTGACCCACATCGCATTTCGCAACCTAACCTCACCACCTAAACCTTACACAATTATTTATTAATTACCTTATAATTAATAAATCCACATCACCATACCTGCCACCTCATGTCGCCACCTCATCGTGACCTAGTCTTAACCCTAAACTAACCTAATTAAGACCTATAACTTGGTCCAATTCCACACCTATGACTAATTACTCCTCATCCGCACCTAAAACCAACTTCATAATGACTTGACCAAGCCCGCTACCAATCCCTCGGAAGAAAAGGAGGGAAAGTTGGCTATTTTACCAAAAATAGCCCGCTTTGACCGGACCGATACCGGTTCCTACTCGACCGGCATCGGTTGCGTAACCGCCATCGGTTCCCCGTAAATGACCACTTCCAACCAAAAACAAGGATCATATTTTCATTTGATCGAGAGAAGGAGAAATCATCGAGAGAATCCAGATTTTGCTTGGCCGAGCAGAGACAAGTGAAGAAACAAGAAGAGATTGCAGAGAAGGACATCAAGCCCAAGACTACAACTGAATAACCAGAGCCCAGTAACACTCATCCGAGCATCAGAAGAGGAAACTGCATCCAACTTGGGTCCTGTCTTCATCATCACAGTCCTGAAACTTGCATCTACATCAGGGGCAAGTAAGTAGTATGTTATATGTTTCTAAGCACCATTTTCTTGAGCTCTTGATTAATAGTAATCATAAGTTTATTCCTAGATCTACTACCAGCCACTACTGCAGCTTAACCTTCACCCACACACCCTGATATTGCCCAGAAGGCCATTTTACCACACTCTGAGTCTTCCCTATCCTCCCATCATTCCCCTCAGCCATCCCCCAATCTCAATAACCCCACAATCACCTTGCAACCAATCTCTACCCAGAAGCACCTAGATCACTGACCCTACCGGTGTCGATTATCCTATACCGGCAGCGGTTCTCTAACCGTGGTCGGTTACTCGAAGTGACCACCATTGGTCACCGTGAACTTATACCCCAAAACCCTTTTGCTCGCTTATTTGCCACCTAATAACCCCAAATCTAGCCTGGTTTATCCCTATAACTCAACCTGAATGTATCAACGACCAATAATCAACAAACAATGTGACGCTTTATTATTGATAGTTTAGTTTCTATTGCTTTGTAACGAGATACCTAAATCATGATTTTGCAATAGCTTTCTATATTATCATTTGTGTTGAATCATATTAAAAGGGGAACTGACCACCTTCGAAAGGAAGTTTTTATATTTCCTGGGCCTAAGGCAGATCCCTCATTTGTTGTCTAATTAAAATCTTGTGGTCTTGTATTCTTACTTGCAGGTAGTCCTTCCAAGACAAAAAGGAGTTCTTCGCAGTCGATCTGATCTTTCTCTACGGTACGCGCACACCATCTCAACATTCTACAGGTATTCCTCCTAGCCCTAACCCTTATCTGTTTCTCAAAGGAATGATAGGATAGAAGCAAGTCTATTCTGCAGAGCCGAAACATTTCGTGTGAAACAATAGGAGCATCCTTCTTATCCTCAATGAAAGAGAAACCAAGCCATTCCCTAGATGTTGCAATATTGTATATGAGATAAGAGGACATGTGGAAAGTCTTTGTTCTCTGAACATTAATTAGCTGCTCTATTAGGTTTTCAAAAATTATCTCACCCCAATTTAGATTCTTCTTTCCTTCACAAATGATGTTGATATAGGGACACATCCAAAAATGAAATTCATTTGTAGAAGGCATTCCCATGATCCTAGCCAGAAGAGTGATGATGTTTGAAATTTCTTCATTGAAATAAACCTTGAACAATGATTTTGAAAGTCTTGATGTTCCATTTTTAGGGTTCTTCAACCATGATTTAGCTACCCTAGCCTTATATCTCTCACTATCCTGGTTAAATAGTGCTTGTTCTTGAGAAAGGGTGAGAGTATTGGCCCCTTCTACTATTGGGATGCACAGGGAAACATAGATAGCTTTGGGGTCTAGTTGGTGCAACTACTTCACCATGTACATCAATGATCTCTTTGGATTCTAGATTGAAACAAGCCTGCAAGTAAGCATGGTGTCAGCACACTGAATAGAGATAGGAAACCTCCCGTGAATGTAATCCCACTATTTTTTATCATTTGAGTGATGGGAGTAGGGTTATCACATCCAAGTCTACTCCAAAAATCATCAAGGTCTAGATGTCGAGCTTCACTTTGTCACCGATGTTAGGTATAGAGGTTTCCAATGAGGAGAGATGTTCATGCCCTTGATATTGCATCTTCATCATGACAGAGGTAGAGAGAAGATAACCTTCAATGGAGTATTACCATGATCTCAAATAATCCCTATAAGAGAAAATATAGAAGTACAGACATGGGAAATGGCTTGCTTTGCATGAATGCGAGCAAGGGAAAAAATGAGTAGGAAAGTGTGAGAAAGAAAGAATAGTTATACCCCTTTATATAGCCACAAATTTACATGAAGGAGAGAGAATTTAAAAATGTGTAATAAATAACCCTACCCGACTCGGAAGGTGATATGCAGAAATTCGAGAAAAAAATGGCCCAGAAGGTCCATGGGACATGTGGGACATGCAGAGCCGATATACCCGATCCAAGAAGAATGTGGAAAAATCAGGTTTGGGGAGAAAAAACAGTCCATAGGACATGTGGGACATGCGGAGCTGATTTAGCCGATATATAAGGTAGTGTGCGAAAGTCAGTGAATTGGTGAGCGAAAGGCCCAAAGAAAGACTTGGGACACATGGGACACAAATGTCCAACTTAGCCGATGTGAGAGGAGTGCGGGTAAAGCGGTGAATCGGTGAATGGAAGGCCCGGCAACACTTGGGACATGTGGGACAAGAATGTCTGATTTAGCCACAAAACACTAAAAATGACCCCAAAGAGTGAAATTTTCTAACTTTTTAAATTTATCTCTTTACCAGAACACTTTCAAAGGATACTTGACTCAAAATTTTGGAAATTTGTCTTTTAAAAAGGGGTAAATTTTGAGGGTTTCAACATGTCTACCAAGAACTTGCTCATATTTTATCATCAACAATATTAGAACTAACTCTCACATTCTTCTTTCAATTACAACTTTACAACTATCACTCATGAACTCACAACAAAATTCCCAAAGATACTAAACCACATCTAAGACACAATTGACACCCAATTTCTCAACCTTGATCACCTCTTAATGTTCTAAGAATCAAGATCTCTTAATCACTCAAGATACATTAGGACACCCCTAACACCTCTATTTATAAGATTACAATCCTTCTAGGAAGTTATATAGCCGACCCTAGAAGTTTGAAAGTCGTGACCTTTCAACTACTCATGGATAAAAAAATATGTCACTATGACAATAGCAAAAGTGCAACAAATACGCAACATGAAAACAACATATGACTACAGATTACTCCTAAAGTCTCCAAACTTAACCGTTCGAAATCTAACACTTCAATTTTGATTCCAGAAGACTAAAAATGGGATCCATACCCCAACACCAGCACCTAATGCGGGAGGTGGATCGGGTAGAATATGAGGCTCAGGATCAAGTGGATCAAGTGGTTCTGGTGGTGGAGGAACTATTGGTGGCATTTTTGGTTTTGGATCTTGAGGACATGGCCTGCATCCCCAACAACCCCCACATCAACCTCAGCAAGTTTGTTATGATATGTCCCTCCACTTGTCAGAATATAGGGGTATTGAATATTTTACAGATCATGTGCACAAATGTGAGTTCTTATGGCATGTTAAAGGAATCACTGCTTCAAATAGGAAGGTGAATCAGTTCACTACTACTCTTTAAAGGAACTTGTATAGATAGTATAGAAAGTATGACCTGCATCGATCGGTGGATTATGGTGTTTTACATTGTGTTTTTAGCCAAGTTCCATATCCTTGAGTTTGAACAAACGAATATCAGCACGCTTAAGGACATTAAGAAGGGATTATTATAAAGTGTTCGGGAGTATAACGCACATTTTAAAACATTTTTGTCAAAGTTTTCTTATGGAATTCACCTAGTTAGAATGCACAGATTTGTTTGTTGGAGGGATGTTGACTTCTTTCAAAAGGGTGCTATCCCATAAGACATTTATAGACCCATGTAATGCTTTAGAAGAAACTCTATGTGCTTTGAGGTAGTTGGGAGTGTGGACACTAGAGTAAGCCCATTTCTTGAAGCATAGATTATAGCTATGGTGAAACAGTTGGAAAATATCTCTGCTAATTCATCTCATGAGACACACAGTGGAATATGGTGTTCAAATTATGAGGTTTAAGGAAATACCAAGGATAGATGTCCTTGAAAATCGGTATGCTCCATGTTATTGGGTTGCGAGATTTGTCATCCGGATCATGATGTAATTAGATTCCCTCTTTTGTAGTGTGTAATCTAGAAGAATGTATCTATGTATTGTAAAATTTGTAAAACTCATACTCATGATATTGTTAACTGCAAAGTGATTGATCATATTCACAAAACCATTCAAATTGGTGTGTGTTAGACTAGTTTAATAGGTGGATCTAAGGAATAAGGAGAACAACATAATGAAGGGCACAATAATGGGGATAACATGAATATAGGCTTCCATGGTGGATATAGATGTGGAGGTCACGGTAGCGGAAGAGGAGGAATTCCTAGAGGAACTTGTTTTACTTTTGGATATCCTGATCATTATCAGCGTGAATGCCCTCAAAATGTGGTTTTCTCATGGTGTGGAAAATAGCATAAATTTGAATAATGCCCATACTTATATGAGCATATGAGTAAGCAGCACAAGTAAGATAAGGGAGTAGCTATGATTAAGATATAGTGCGTGGATGGAGATCGGTGGACACTTTGAAGGTGGGGTTGAATTTTGAATTACAACTAGTGTTAGTTACCACATGTGTCAAGACTACGTAAATCCATGAACCTCTCGAATTATAAGAAAAATATAACAAAGTAGGAAGTTATCAATGTCCAATACCCCGATGTTGAACATCAAAAAGAGGTTTACTTAGATACTATGGACATTATTAAAAATTTGTAGGGAGAGATTTAGAGTTTGAAGGAATAGAGACGCACGATGGAATGAGAAAAGTTGAAATCTCCCATAAATATGTAGATGATTTAAAGGAGGTGTGTCAAATGCTTCGTTAGGATAACATAATCCCCTTGTTATGAGAGTGGATGAGAGATAAAGTACCTCGTATAGATAATGAGAATGAGAGGTAGATATCGATGAAAATTTTCCTCCCCATAATCATGAGTATGATAAAGAGATTACATTAAATTTAGTCATTTATGGGTGGCTTCTAAGCAACATTATAATAGATACATGTGTAGAAGTTAATGTACTCACATTAGATTCTTAGAATCAGATGGTCATACCACCATTGCAGCCTTCTTCAAATGTGTTGTATATGGAAAATAGAATTAGGGCTAATCATATTGGGGTATTGAAATATGCGACTATTATGATTAAGGGAGCTAAGTTTATTGGGTATTTTTAAGTATTGGAGATCGTGGAGGTAGATAGTTTCCCAGTGTTATTTGAACTCCCCAGTGCTATGTGAATAATGCTTAGTTTCACTTCAACAAGGGGTACATTAGCTTTGAAAACAAAGAAGAGCATGTCATTATACCTTTGATAGATGCAAATACTACCTCGTATGTTGAGCCTTTGAGTGATGGGACTCGAACAGGATGTACGCGCATACAATCAGAGATCCTGAGGTAGTTGAGCCATATAAGGAAGGAGTGATACAATGGGATGATGCTAATTAAATTAGTGATATTAAAACTATTTCTTGTGACAACTAGGTACATGGAACATGTGAAGTAGTTAGGTGAGAGATCAAGAATATTGTTGCTCATGTGATTAGGTCATGCGTTGTTCGAACTTGAGTCATAACCAGTACCTCGATACACTTGGTAAAGACAATATTGATGTATTTTTTTGTGTCAAGGAATCCCGGTTGAAGTATGATGGTGACGAGAGAAATATGTTGATTTATACCCTACGCGGGACAACAATGCATTGGTGGACTACACACAGAGACAACCTATTGGAATGGCGAGAGGTGAGAATAACCTTTTCTACTAGGTTTCTAAGGAGCAATGTACCTTCACATATATGTGAATTCCATGGGAAGGATTCTACTTTACACCACATTCAGAAGTGTGAGAGACTCTGGATGGAGGGTAGGAAGCCTTACCACCATCACTTTGGGTACATAATTTATACACCATCCTAAGTGGATACGTGTGTGTGTGGTATGTCCATGTAGAGTTGACACAAGAAAGATTTAATTGGTAAGAGATGACCTTAGGTATGATCCATACTTTTGATTACTTAACTACTAAATGTCCAAATCAATGAAGCAATACAGATTATAAAGTGCCTTTCTCTAGGATTTAGCATGAAGGTTGAGGAACTTTGTTAGATATGTTTGGAAAGTTGGATTTAGAGGCACGCCTTGACCTTGAAAATACTGAAGAATAATAAATGGTCCGCTCCTAGGAAGAAAAAGAAAAGGGTAAAATTGCTATGCACACTAGATGATGATGATGAGGACAATAACCTAGATGTTAACCACACTAAAGGTATGCACGAGGTGATGGACATAGCAGATGAGAAGGCACCCGTATCATGAGCCTATGAAAAAAAATAATGTTAACATTAGGACAGATGTAGAGCCTAAAGAGGCTATCATTGGTGATTATTGGTCTGAGCAGGAGGTGGATAAGATTATTGAGCTCCTGCGTGACTTTCGGACTTATTTCCATAAGGTTATCACGAATTAAAAGGAGTACACCTTTATTTAGGTGAGATGCAAAACAAATGTAAATAAGGCATGTGCCCAATTAGAAAGATGCCATATAGGATAAATCCTAATTTGCACATCAAGGTAAAAGAATCTTATATTCTCATTTTTACATTCATTTTGAGTGTATATGCTTTACAAGGATGGAGCATTGGCCCGTATACTTCTATCCTCGTGCGGCATAGGTAAGTCCTCTTGTCATTTTATTTTAGTGTTTATTTTTTGATATCATATCTATATGCACTTGAGTCTTTCTTTCATCTTACAGGTAGTGGGAGCTTGGATGGTGACATTTTGGCACACTCGTGTGTCAGGTATAACTTCTAACTCCCCATTTTAGGAACGCCATACTCAAACTCTACATTTTACACCTCTTCATGGCTAAAACACTTCTCCAAGGGGGCAATATGTATGCACCCAAATTTACACGTGCTATATTATCAAAAATGGTTACAAAAGGTCCCCAATGATGATTCACATATTTTATAAAGTGTTCAAGCTCCCTAAACCTCTTTGCATCTTACATTTGTAGCCTAGTTTACCCTACTTATCCATTATGTGCTTTTCAAGGTAGCTTCCCGCACCTTTTTCCTTAGTTTTTTTCTTTCATTGCAAAACTGCTACCCTACCTAGATGGTGGTCCTATAATCACCACCGAGGTAGGGCGGTGGTTTTGTAACCGCTTCCTCGTGGTCTTGTAACCTATGCCCTACACAAGGTGGTGGTCTTGAGTGCTTTTTCTAAAATTCTTTACCCGATAATTGACATGTGATTACTTCACTTCAGTTCACTTTTAGAGCATGTTTCTCAATCATTTTAGTTGATTTCAAGCTTGACTGACTTGTGGCAATCTCCTCTTCCACTTGTAACTTGTAATTGACTATTCAAATTTCCCCTTCATGTGTTGATGTGGCACCCCATGGCTACCAAGTGTGATAGTGCACAACCCAACCAACCTTCTATAAAACCATCACTTGTTCTCAAGAAAATGGCCAGAGATTATTTGTGTATCTTGCTTAGTTGAGATATAACAATCTTGCTAGAAACTGCATAGCCAAGCTTTATTCTCTTGTGTTATCTTTCTTCTACCCACATTGCTACCAAACTGCCATCAAGTTTTCATTGCTCCAACACTTTCTCCTTGCTACTTCTATTGCATTCCCAGCATCCTAGACTCACATGAACACAAGAGATTGAAAATA
Organism: Taxus wallichiana var. yunnanensis; assembly: GCA_018340775.1. Lineage (NCBI taxonomy): Eukaryota > Viridiplantae > Streptophyta > Pinopsida > Cupressales > Taxaceae > Taxus > Taxus wallichiana. Next base: position 361,845,957 of record CM031242.1, read on the forward strand.
CAAACTGAGGGGACACAAAATCACACCACAACTGGATTTCCATAGTACTACAAATACCAAGTTGGGGTTGTAATTGGGTTTCTTTAATTATTTGTTTGAAAATATTATTCACATTATTTACTACAATAGAAAAGGCATTTCCATTTTCATTATTGCAATCATTGAATAGTTACAGTAGATCAATTCCTTCAACAAATATTTCTTAGGATAGATAGCTTCATTTTCCTATCTCTGTAGATTTGTAAAGAAGTGATTCTAGGAATAAATATTCGTGTTAGTTTAGAAATCAATCAAGCATCATCCCATATAGAAAATCCTCCATAAAATTCTTCTTTACTTTGTCGGGAAGTTACATGGGAAGAAATTTTTTTGAGAAGATCTCGATTTCTTCCCATACCTCTAGGCAAAATAGAAGATTTAGTTCAGATCAATAGTTTAGAGAGGCTTTAATTGGTTAGTATAGATTTAATTACACCATTTCACAAGTAAATAACTACATCTAGTTATTTATCTATATAGGATTTATTTTTTAGATTAGAAGCTTTTCATTTCTTCGTTTCTTCTAAATTCTAAAAAACACAAAAATATTTCCTTTTATTAGATTAGTTTCTTTGTATTTTTATTTAAATTATATTCCAAAAACATAAAATCATAGTGTAGAATTTATTTATTTAGATTAGATTGTTATTTACCTTGATTATATTAAAATGCTTTGAATGCATACATGACCATAAACAAACCACAACAAGAGCAAACATACGCTAGTGATCCATTAGTCCCATAACCAAATGGACCTCTAATTACAAACATAGATACGGGACTCTGTATGCTTATCCTCATAACACCGACACAATATACTAAGAAGATTGAACAATTAAATGTTTTGAACCTCACAGCTAGAAAATCCTATTAATATTGGATTACCCCTAGCAATAGAGTGTGGATGCATATGACCATACATGGACCACATCCACCAAGATTTTATGGTTGTGATCCACAGGTTCCTCAACCAAAAGTTCTTGAAGACTACTTAGACCTTGAAACAAGATTATTATCATTAGTATTTAGGTCACCCCTACTTCCACCGACATCATTACACGTTGAATATTCTCGAATAAAGAAGCTCACTAAGCCCTCACATTTTAGACCACTCCATCTAACCGACCATAGAGCCAATGGAACCATGCCTCTCTCTCATTCATTCCATGACCTTGTATGGAAATCGTTACGAGGCACCCATTGGTTTTCCACGTATCCCAAAATTATTAGAAGTTATTTATATGGATCTCAATATTGATTAGAGTCTTTTTGTGGCCATCCTTTCATATCCATCTCTTAAAACCGTTTAGGTTAGAAGGGCCTTCTTTTCCCTTGATGAGAAGATCACGATATTACACATCAAGGACATTGTTTTTCCTAAATATCTTATTTGTCCTATTTTCACACACTTTCGTCCCGATTACCATATATTCATTATATTCCACTATCCATATCCATCCACATCTTCGACATCAACTATCCCGACACAACCTTGGGAGGTCGAGTGCGTTTGAAGGTTGTGTGTCAATTTTCATTCATACAAATTGGTGAACCCAACGTGAAGAGCTAGTCTCTTTTCATTTCCATTTCTTTCATCCATCTTCTCCCTCTCCCATTATTCTGTGGGTATTCATATACCCCCGAATATGTCGGGACAGAACATGACTGGCTCATTTTAGGTCTCAAGACATATTACTACCAAATCGGTAGGTAACAACAATCTCCCTCACTATCCACGTGTGTAGAAAACTACTCAACTAATCTTCCTTTGTTTCAAACTCCTCCTCCTCAAGGGAAAATCAATGGCTCCTTAGTTAGAATCGAGGATATTGATCAACTTACACACGGACAACAGCCTTAACTTTCAAGTTCTAACAATATGAAATTCACTAGAGATTCAGGCTCATCTCCTTGGGTTTTGTTCAGACCACAAATCAGTATGCAGTCTGATCAACTCCCATTACTAGACGAGGATTATTTAGAACGTTATGCCCGAAGTGAACAATTCTTGCAAAACATGAATCAATCTTTGGATATGATGTAAGGACATGTTAATTTCTTACTTCAAAATAACACCTCTACCCCTCCCACAATAGAAAAACATTCCTAATGAGGGGTGGAAAAACAACAAACAATTCATAGCAGGATATCATACTCCTTTGCAACCTAACAAGGTTCAACAATGTGTGCTAAAACAAAACACCATATCATCATCGGAAATTTCATCTTGATATTGGTAGATAGAGTTAAATAATTGGAACTTACCCAAGCTACTCATGTTCCATCTGTTGTTGAGGCAAGGATACTCCATCATCCACAAAACTTTGGCCAAGTACCTACTATGCCAAATCCTCCTCTAGTTTACATGGGTGTTCCTAGCCCTAGATATCATATCATTAGATCAGGAACCTTAAGTAGGACCCCTCACGTTATGTACAAATACCCTCAACAGCACCAACCGAAAGTGCGTTCTCAAATGTCATCCCAACTGGAAATGCAACGTTCCCTGGATTTTTACCTCCAACTCCATACCAGAGTAACTCTCCCCCATATCTATACATGTATTCTAAATCACCACAAGGAGACGTATACTCTTTTCTTGGTCCATATGGTCAGCCACAAGGGATGCCTTATGCCTCCACAAATGTTTACGCTACACCATATCAATAACCAATTCCACCTCTACCTCCCCAACAAGGGTCATCAATGGTTGAGTCTTATGCAGTGGGGACCTACTCTGAATATCTTAAAGATCCCCTTGACTTCACCATACAAATTTTTATGCTCCCACGACCTCTACCAAATCTTCCTAAATTTAAATGGGAGGGAGATCCAAATGCACACATCAAAGTGTATACAACCACCATTCAAGAGTTGCTCCCATGGGATGTTATCATAGAAAAGATATTCCCTAAGAATCTTGAAGGAATCACTCTCAACTAGTATTATAGGATACCTGAGGCTTCAATACATTCCTTTAAACAACTCGTGTCTGAATTCATCAAAGCTTTTGACATGAACAAGTTGCTTTGAGGACAGGAATCAGGGAATTCCTACATATAAAGCAAGAGCACAATGAGTATATTGTGAATTTCATCCAAAGATGATGGCAGGTATTCTACTCTTCAGAATTTCTCCCAACATGGATCAGATAGAGCTTTACGATCTATTCCTTCACTCTCTTAACTAGGAAATGAAGGAAGAAGTCTAGAATTTCCCCCTAAGGAGTTATAAAGAGGTGTTAGAAGGTGCTCTCCGCATTGATCAAGCAGTAATAGACAATGATCGAAATACCTATGGTTCAAATGGGAGGTTGATCACTCCCAATCAAGGTAATTCAAGTTATCCCAATAATGCAAACAACAACCAAGGACCTAAGGTCCTCAACAAAAACTATGGTGTTATGACCAACGGTGTTATAGACCAAACAAAGAAACCAAATGTTGTTAACACCTCAAGCATAAATAATATTAACAACAACATGAATGGTTGTAATAATAGGAGAAAAAATTTACTCCTGTAATCAACACAAAGGGACTTTAATCATCCTCCATCCCAACAACAACAATTTCAAGATCAAGTCCCTAACCAGTACACCCAAATGGGTACCAAAACCAATATCAAAATCAAGGGCAATGGCCTCTAAACTTCAATTACAATAACCAACAATTGAATAACAATCAAAAATTTGGACTGCAACAAAACACAAATAAAATACCTCAGGATTATGATCCTAACTTGTATTATGACTTCCATAGGATCCGAGGGCATGATGTCGAACTTTCCAAGATCAGTAACAAGTTCCTACGGTGCTTACTAGAGGATCAAAGGAAGATATTTATAGAAATGTTTTTGGAAAATCCTATGGTGCCAACTTAGAATACTTTTATGGGGCATGTATCCCCTCAAAACACACCACTCAAGATATTTAACAATCCCCTTCCAACTCATCCTAAAAATGGTAAGTTGGACCTCAATGACACAAACAAGAGCAATCCGGTGGGAAACAATGATCATGAAGCTTCGAATTCATCGAGACCCTTTAGTGGCACCTTTTTGGATGGTTTCCAAAAACTAAGATTGTGGGTCTAGTAGAACTAAAACCTGAACCCCAAATAAACACCACTTTGGGAGAACTTGAGACTACTCTTAGTGACCCACTCCTATTTACCCATCTTTTTTAGATGATGTTCAAACACTTTCAAAACCGGTGGGATCTTATGACTTGATCGATTATTTAACAAAGACCTTTTATCACATCTCCTTTTTGGATTTGTTGAAGAACTTCCTTATACATAGATATGCTTTATTAGAAGCATTGGGTCTTGGACATTTGATCAATGTCACCCCTCCTCCAGAGGTGAAAATAAATCACATAGACTTTGATGTCTATCCACTTGGACAGCCAGAAAGAGATGTTGGATTCATCTTCAAAATCAGTAAGACTCTCATGGATGCTAAGTTGGCACGTAAAGGTGATCTGGCTCTTTATCTACAGGTTTGGATTTACAACAACTACATAAAACCCACAATGATTGATGACATGGCAGTAGTTAACATTTTCTCCTTTTCTTTGCTTTGAAAGTTGGGCTATGGATAAACCAATTTCTCTTCAACAAGAAACATGTGAGAGGATATGATAGCCTCAAGGTAACATTAATTGGAACCATAGTGCTACTAGTTACCCTAGGGCCCAAGATAATTCTTACATATTTTTATATTATAGATTGGGAAACCAACTATAATATGATTCTCAATCATCCTGGATACATCGCATGAAGGTGATCCCTTCCAAATTGTTTCAGGAAGTTAGATTCCTACATTTGGGGAAAGTATTCATTACATGAGGTGACCTGAAGCCCTTTACCATTCGAGTAGCTAACCTAAAGAAGAAACCTAGGGTGCATACTTAGTTTGATCTCCCTGAAAACAAATTTACTAAACTCACAAATTCAACACCAGAGAAAAAACTAATTCCAACAACAGAATTAGAAACTACCAATTTGATTGAAGGAATTCCTACAATCAAAGATGAAATTGTTGTTGTAGAGACATTATCAACGAAACCACTGCAAATATTGTCAAGTTGTTGGAGAATGATTTTTCTATTCTCCTTGCATTCAATTCAATTGGCATATGACATGCTCTGGGACTCGGATATCTTCTTGCTAATGGGATTTTCATGGTTGAAGTCTTAAAAGCAAGTGAAGAAGATATAAAGAGAAATACAACATCAATCTTCCCAAGTAACTATGGACTCTTAATTTCAATGGAGTAAAATTTTGCTTTGGTGTTGGGGTAGAGGTGATCCTCACTTCTCCGAAGGGAATGTCATTCTTTTAATTTTAAATGTACAAACAATGGTGTAGAATACAAGGCTCTCCTTCTCAATTTCATAGTAGCTAAAACACTTGGTTCTTGTAATATCAAAGTGTTGGGTGATTCGTAGCTAGTTTCTAATCAAGTTTTAGAGGTATATGAGACTAGGGAGGAATACTTGTGGATCTATAAAATGTTTGTACTCAATCTAAGTACATTTTTTGAATTCCCTTCTATTGAATCCATCCTACGTGAATTATACCTTCTCACCGATTCGGTATCTACTTTTTCTTCCCTCTTCTATCTAAATAAATAATTAGAAGACACTGACTTCATAGTTTTGGTTTGCGTTGAACCCTTAGTTTGCAAAATGTAAACAAATCCAATATTAGCATATGTTGAGGCAAAGAAAAATCCTACCACCCTAGAAATTATGCGAGAAAATAATGAGGCTATCTTAGGATACCTTAACGCTTATACAGATTCACATCTCATAAGAGAGGATTTTATCTCATTCCTTAGTATTCCTCCTATTTTGGAGATCATATGATGGACCCTTCTTCCTCAGAAGGCCTTGATATTTATGAGATAGAAGAGGAAAGAGAATTATAACTACCTCCATCCCTGTCTAATTTTGAAGAGGGTAATGCCTCTTTGATCGATGGGATGATTGGCATCAACATTAGGATGGAGGAGAACCCAAAAATTTTGAAGTTAGGTTCTTTGTTGACTCCTAAATAAGTAGATATACACACAAAGGTTCTTAAAGAACATTCAAAATCCTTCGTATTTAATTATAAAGAAATGACAGAATTTCTCCTCATGTTGTAGTTCATAACCTTATGACCAAATCTAATGCCAAGCCCATCAAACAAAAATCCAGACCTATGAAACCAAAGGTGGTGCTAATGGTTAAAGAGGAAGTTATGAAAATCCTACAAGTGGGGTTCATTAAACCTATCAATTACTCAATTTGGGTATCTAACATCATCCATGTTCTTAAAAATAACGAAAAATTCAAATCTGCATTGACTTTTGGGATATAAACAAAGCATCCCCCAAAGATTATTTCCCACTACCATCCATCAATGTTATCGTTGATGCAATAGTTGGTTATGAGCTATTTTCACTTATGGATGGTTTTTCTAGGTACAATCAAATTAGGATCTCCAAGGAAGATCAAACAAATATGACCTTTATTACTCCTTAGGGAACCTATTGCTATGCAGTCATGTCGTTTGGTCTCAAGAATGCTAGTGCCACTTACCAACAGCCAATGACTTACATATTCCATGAAAACTTTCACAATATTGTGTAATTGTACATTGACGACATTTTAGCTAAATCTAGGAAGCAATGTAATCACCCCGAGGCAATTCGTATCATCCTCTCTCACCTCATTGAATACAGAGTTACATTGAATCTAGAAAAATGTGTATTTGGCATGATGGGAGGGAAATTACTTGGATACATTATCTCTTCCCAAGGGATCAATGTAGATCCATCAAAAATATGAGTAGTTCTTGAAGTGATCCCACCATTAGATGAGTTAGGCATTAGGTCCTTTCTCGGAAATCTTGTTGTAATCTGTAGGTTTATTCCTGATTTAACCTTTGTTATTCATCTGATAAATAATTTGTGAAAGAAGGGTTGTTGTAACATCTATACGGATGAGTGTCATGAGGCATTTGAATTGGTCAAACAATTCCTTATGTCGCCTCTCACAATTATGCCTCCCAAGTTAGATCGCCCACTCATTGTATATTCTTGAGCTACATACGTCTTATTAGCCTACATGTTAGCAAGAAGATGGTGACAAACATGAACATACAATTTAATTCATCATTCGTACCTTACTAGACTATGATATGTGTTATATGCAGGTAGAAAAATAATGCCTCGCTATAGTATTTGTAATAAAACGGTTAAGGCATTATATGCTTAACCAAGAAATGTGGGTTATTGTTAAAACAAATTGTCTTGAAATTCCTAACACAAGGTTCTTTGTCCAAGAAATTTGGATGCTTCATAACCTTAATGGGATAATTTGAGTTAACTTATGTCAACCAAAAGTTCGTCAAGGAAAAATAATTTCTAATTGGTTGGCAGATAACCCGTTAGATGGTGGAGAGTTAGTAGACCTAAGTTTCCCCGACGAGTGTATATACTATATAGAAGTCAGACCTCCCATTGTTGTGTGTCCATGGTATTTGGATATTGTCAATTTTATTATGGACCACACATACCCTAAGGGAGAAATCATAGTAGAGAATATGGCTACATGTCATAGCCACCAAGTATGTAGTTATAGAACAAGTTCTCTATCGTAGATATTTTGACAGAATGCTACTAAGGTGTGTCGATGAGGAAGAATCTAAAAATATCCTCTATGGAGCCCACAGTGGGGTTTATCAAGGTCATTTGTGAGGACATGTAATAGCTAGAAATATACACTAGATTGGCTACTTTTGGCCTACCCTATAACATGACACAAAGAGAGTACATACGCAAGTTCCATAAATGTCGGGCTTCTCTCATGAGATTCACATTCCTACCCAAGCTCTATAACCAATTGCAACACCTTGACCATTTTCCATGTGGGGCTTAGATTTGATAGGGAAATTATCTCCCTCATCAACGGATGGCCATAATTTCATAATTAGGTCCATAGAGTATTTCATTAAGTTTGTTGAGGTCATGCCTCTTACCACCGTACCAGAATCTATAATTACAAAGTTCATTTTGAACCAAATCATCTGTAGATACGAGGTCCCATAATTCATTATCTCTAATAATGGCACGTCATTTAAAAATGAAGAGGTACGTGAATTGTGTGAAAATTTCAAGATAAATCATCACATTGCATCTCTATACTACCCTCGGGCCAATGGACAAGCTAAGGCAACTAATAAAATGATAAATTCCATCCTCTTGAAAATTGTTGAGGAGAACATGTGTGATTGGCACCTAAAGCTATTTTCGGCTTTGTGGGCCTATAGGACATTAGTAAGAATGTCGATGGTTGTTCTAGAAGTTATCTAAATGATATGACAGGTGATTGCATATACGAGGGAATGAACTAGATCATCTGTAGATACGAGGAATGAACCACTTCTAGAACAAACTACGTGGATTGAACCACATCATTTGTAGATACGATGTCCCACAAGTCATTATCTTTGATAATGGCATGTCATTTAAAAATGAAGAGGTACGTGAATTGTGTGAAAAATTCAAGATAAATCATCACACCACCTCTCTATACTACCCTCAGGCTAATGGATAGGCTGAGGCAACTAATAAAATGCTAAAGTCCATCCTCTTGAAAATTGTTAAGGAGAACAAGTGTGATTGGAACCTAAAGCTATTTCCGGCCTTGTGGGCATATAGAATGTTAGTAAAAATGTTGATGGTTGTTCTATAAGCTATCTAAATGAACAGGGGAATGATATGATAGTGATCGTAGCAGGATTAAGAAGAGGCCGAGAAGAAATTGTTGAATATGGATACTTGCAAAAATAAGACTAGAACTAAGGGTTGTTGAGTGATGGATGGATGCTTCTCTGGACCTACAAAAGGTTAATCTGTAAGAAAGAAAAGATAATTTGATAGAAGACTTGATAAAAGCACTATAAAATCAAGAAATCTCACAAAGGAAGATCGTGAGTGATGCAAAACATGTTTGATGATGGATGGGATGTCTGTGACTATCACAGGAAGCTTTAAAAGTCATGAAGAAGCTTTGATTTCTCTTTGGTTTCTTGATTTTCGAGTGATTGCATGCGTAATGGAAATAAATCAAACATAATTAAAGGTTTGGCGGTGACTAGGTCAGGTCATTGCTGATCACGGGAAAGTTTCCTTTTCGTGCTTTTTTTTTTCTATTTAAGGTGGGGTTTGATTATTTTAAAGAGCTGGCCAAATGCTTTAAAGCATATTGGTGGGATTAGATGACTTGGGGATGAATCCAAGGTGGTTAGGGCATAAAAATAGATGGGATGAAAGCTAGAAAAGTAGGGTGATTTATATGTAGGATAAAAGCATCTTGATTAGAAAGTTGGTTGGGGCAATGGATGAGGGTATTAATTAATTAATAGGAATTAATTAATTAATAGGATCAATGTGGATGGGATAGTTGGGCATGTAAAATATTAAATGATTAATTAATTAATGTGAGTTAATTAATTAACAAGGATTGGATGGGAATTTGATTGAATGAGGAGGATGAATAAATTAAAATATGCACATGTGGGTGAATGAGGGAATAGATACCAGTTTTAGGTGTCTACAAATGAAGCTTGGCTCAGAGCTGAGGTGCACCATAGAGCTTACGCTGACCGGATGTGTTGGTAGTACAATAAGAAAGTATATGAATGTGATATATTTGTTGGATATTTGGTATTAAGACTTGACATCTAGATAGACAAGAAAATTGGTGAAGGAAGGAAATTCAGGCCCAAGTGGTTGGGCCCATATCAAGTCATGGAGGACTACAAAAATGGGGCATATCACCTATGTACTCTAGAGGGTGAAGAATTTGGTGAATCCATCAATTCACTTCACCTAAAACATTACTACACATGATCCATCTACATTTCCACATGTACACTATTGCATCCTCATTGCATTAGTATCTGCTAGCCCATTCTATAAAATTTGTAATTAAGGAACTTATTTTCAAGTAACTTTCACAAAATTTTGAAAACATTGAAATCATTCAAATCACATCTCTTTAAACATTCATAATATTATCATCAACATTTTTTATCACATCATCAGTTCAATAAGACAAGAAAAAAATTTGACACTAATCCTACCAAGGCCTGCATACTTGGTTTTTTCTATAGCTTCCTTCTAGCATAGGTTTCTTTACCCGTAGTTTGTTCTATAAGCTTACTGATGTTATATCATTCCCCAAAAAAACCTCTTTGGTAGCAAAATCATTCTAAACGTTTTTACCCAAGTAGCTTGTTTTCCTTTCTCACGGCCTTCGGTGTTGAGCCCTCGCATCTTACTAGTTATATGGGGTTGAGGCTAGGGCAAGATTTCCTTCCCAAAAGAACAACTTAAAAACTTAAAAAAACTTAAAATTTTAAAATTTTAAAAAATATTAGTATATATCTCAAGTTAAAATCAATAACAAAATTTTCATTTACACACTTCCTTTCCCCGCTAACCTTCGATATTGAGCTCGCACCTCTTACAAGTTGTGCGAGGTTGGGAAAGAAGGTAAGTTCCCTTACTCACCTATGCCTTGAGCTTGGTGATGAGCCCATGCTTACTACTAGTAGCATGTGGCAATATGTAAGGGGGTCTCTACAAATAAATTAGTAAGTTAAAAGCAATTTCATTCAATAAAAAGTGCTTTGAAAATCTTAAAATCCCAAGAAAAGTGAATTAGATGTGTATGTTACAAAAGAGTTAAAACCTTAAAACCATATTTTTTCAATCAAGAGGCCATCTACAGGTCTAAGTCTAGATAAACATGAAAGCAAATTACATTCTAGGCTATTTAGTAAACTATGTGCAAAGTTAGGTTGTAGATCCCTAATTGGGTTTATGTCAAAATTTTGTCTTTCTCTCACCATTTCCATCTATCAAAATCATACAATTTACATCCCTTATGGATCTTGGTGTTGATCCCTCGCATCTTATTGGTTGCATGGGGTTAGGAGTGGAGTGAGTTTAATTTATTATCATATCATTATTCATCACATATTTCCAAAACGAAAAGAAGTATCAAACATTTCTTGAAAAACTAAAGTTCATCATTACATTATGCTTGCATAATCATCACATATCAACATTACAAAACATGAAAAAGTAATCATTTTTTCGTCATATCACTATCCACTTTGCATGCATTATGAAAATCATTTAAAATTGGAAATTCCAAACATCTATTAGTACACATGTGAAACAAACCAACAAGAGATATTTTTATATATCACAATGAGTCAAGTCCGTATACAATGTCATCACACTCTAGGTGTGGTCTAAATACTCACAAGGAGTGAAAAATCACAACAACAAAAATCATATATGCCTCGCAAAATGTCATCGAAGCAATAAAGGCTCCATGGCCTATCCCTCTCTCCAGGAACCTTGAGATGGTGTGTGGATGTGGTTGGGACTCCTGTTGTGGCTCTGATGTCATGAATATGTCGAGTGATGAGAGTGACCATGATATTGTCCACTAGTCATAGCCTTGCTACATGAGTGGCTCTACCTCACCATCCTCTCGGCCATCTCGTATGCGGCGATCTTCTTATCCTAAGCATTCAAGATCTTTGTGGCCTTCCAAAGAGGTTCAAACACAACTATATCTTGTACAGTCTACAATGGATGTCCTACATCCTCTATCAGCTCCACATGGGTCTTCCCTGATGGGATCATAAAGTGTTAACACAAATCCTATGAATAAGATCTCACCAGCCATCAACAGTGGCTGCGAAACAAAGAAAACAACTACAAGTTAGAAAAAATTCAAAAATAAGTACAAAGTGCTTAAAATTTTAACATTTCTATCTAATAAGTTAGAGATAAAAGTATCTTCATACTCAAATCTCTGAGTATCCAAGTGGGATCAACTAGTGCAGCTGGTGGTGGTGAAGCCACTTTGTAGGAACCTTCTCAACCTCTCCCACTCCTCAAGTGATGTGTTGGCCCATCACAGACTTCTCATTTCTGCCTCCCTCATGAGAAAGTGGCTCCTCTAAAACTAAAGTCTCCTTCTTTGCCTATGCCTCCTCTCTGTCTCTTCCATAGAGATCTCTGTTATGACCCATCACTCTGTATCATCATCCTCCTCCTCCTCACCCCCTATATTCTAACCTCCTTGTTAATCTCCTCACCAACCTTTCTCTCGGTCTCTATATTTGTGGCCTTGTCGGCCTCCTCCTCCTCCTCCCCACTGTGAGTGGGTGCGACCTCAATCTGGAGGAGGGCCTGGGTGATCTGGGAACTAAGACCTTCTCTATAGAGATAAGTACTCCCAGATTACCACTTGCCATCCATGTCGACCATTGGGCCATCTCATGCCTCTCTAACACTCTAGTAGACAATAGGCACAACAAGAAGAGCATCATCCTATGGTAACTCAAACTACTTTGGGGTACTCTGGTGGTAGGGTGGGCCTCCGCCCTCATAGATCTGTCAACTAAATGTGAAGTTGTGGCACATGCAATTAGGATAATCCCCTCCTGGCCCCATAAACCAATCATACCCTGATACGGTCTAGCAACAAAATAATTTGTAGTCAAAGAAGTAGCAAGCTGGTGTGCCCCTCTCGAGAACCGATAGGCATGTCCATCTCGTGGCCCTAACGGTCCTTGGATTATATATACTAACTCCTCCGATATGGGATGATCTAGTCATACACCCAACTCATAAATAAAGTAGGATGGCTTAGGGATTTCCCCTAGAGCCGTACCACTCAATAAAATTCATGGTATGTGGTGCCCAAGATATCCACACTCTAGGAAAATATCCTCTCATGTTACTTGATCTATATGATGATCAAAGCCCAACAGTACAAGATCTTGTCCCTGTCCTTGTCTCCTACCAAACACGAAGCTATAATACCACTAATTTCCTTACGTAGGTTATGGATAGGTGTGGATGCAACATATAAAATCTGCATACCCCGATTGGCACCCTCTGACGCCCCATTTTCCCCCATATAGGAAGCCCACTTTCTAGATCTGTTTTTGCTCCCCTGCGCACTCTCTAATGTCAAAAATATACCAGTCATAGTTACACCAAGAATCTTGTAAACATCATCCATAGTGATGCTTCACTCTCCCCTAACACCAGGAAACTAGAAGGTGTTCCGATCCGCATCCCAATAGGATAGCAGGTCATATAATATATGGTCGGTTGGTGTAATGTGTGACACCCATGCGATCCTCCATAAGCCATCCTGGTGTAATAAATATGTCTCACCTTGAGTCAGCTGATCAAGAATGCCTAGAAGCCATTCCCACTCTCTCTCTCTCAACTCCAAGGGATGTACAACTCCTACATTCATCAAAACAAAAAAAAAAAAGAGCAAGTTAGTAACACATTTTAATAGGTAAGCTCATCAAAAACAACATAAAAAATCTTAGAAATGAAAAATAATAATCTAACTTGCTCAAAATAGCTCTTTTTCCTACCAACTACAAAACCATTGCCCTATGCGAGTGATGGTTTTGCCACCGACTGGCTAAGGTGGCGGTCTTGTAACCATCACCCTAAGTAGGGCAGCGATCCTGTGACCATTGCCCTAAGCATGGTGATGGTCATGTATAGAATGAACAACCCACCCTTTCGAACTAAAAATTAAAAAATACACACAAATTATCCCTTTTTACATGAAAAAAAAAAGTAAACCGACCTAGATCACCTCTTAGGGATAATTTTAACAAAAAAAAATCAAAAATAACCCCCCTAGGTGTATATTTTCAACATTTTACATTTTAGGTTTCAAATAAACAAATTCGAGTATTGACCTTTCTCTTCATCGTTTGACCTCTCTCTCGCGGTCATGGTCATATCGTCACACTCGTTGTTTTCACCGTACTCTCACTCAAAATGGTGATGGTTGGTCTAGAGCTGAAAAATCACAACGAGGATATGTGTAAATGAAATTAAAAATGAGAGGTTTTGTTATATATATGCTTTTTTTTAACTTCATTTTGAGTGTATATGCTTTAGGGGCTAGATTGTCGATGCGGTATACTTCTATCCTCATGCAGATGGTAATTCCTCTTGTCATTTTGTTTTAGTGTTTATTTTTTGATATCATATTTATCTTCACTTGATTCTTGCTTTCATCTTATAAGTAGCACAAGCTTGGATGGAAAAATTCGGCACATGAGCGTGTTAGGTATAGCTTCTAACTCCCCATTTCGGGAACACCATACTCGGACTCTATGTTTTATGCCTCTTCATGGCTAAAACACTTCTTCGAGGGGGAAATAAGTACAAACCCAAATTTTCACGTGCTACTTTGTTAGAAAATAGTTACAAAAGGTCCCTAATGATTATTCACATCTTTTCTAAAGTTTTCAAGCTCCCTAAACCTCTTTGAAACTTACATTTGTAGCCTAGTTTACCCTACTTAGCCATCCCCTGCTTTTCAACCGTTTGCCTTAGTTTTTCCTTTATTTGCAAAACCACCTCCCTACCTGGGTAGTGGTCCTATAACCACCACCTAGGTAGGACGGAGGTTTTGTAACCTCCACCAAGGTAGGGCAATGATCCTATAACCACCGCCCTACATAGGGTAGCAATCTTGTGCACTTTTTCTAGAATTATTTACCTGAGAATTGACGTGTGATTTCTTCACTTTTATAGCACATTTCTTAATCATTTTAATTGATTTCAAGCTTGACTGACTTGTGGAAATCTCCTCTTCCACTTGTAATTTGTAATTAACTATTCAAACTACCCCTTCATGTGTTGATGTGGCACCCCATGGCTGCCAAGTGTGATAGTGCATAGCCCAACCAACATTCTATAAAACCATCACTTGTTCTCAAGAAAATGGCCAGCGATTATTTGTGTATCTTTCTTAGTTGAATGTAACAATCTTGCTAGAAACTACATAGCCAAGCTCTGTTCTCTTGCACTATATTTCTTTTGCCCGCATTGTTACCAAACTTCCATCAAGTTGTCATTTCTCCAGCACTTTCTCTTTGCTACTTCTATTGTGTTCCCAACATCCTAGACTCACATGGACACAACGATTGAAAAGACAAATTGAGGGGACACAAAATCACACCACAACTGGATTGCCACAATACTAGAAATACCAAGTTGGGCTTGTAATTAGGTTTCTTTAATTATTTGTTTGAAAATATTATTCACATTATTTACTACAATAGAAAAGGCATTTCCATTTTCATTATTGTAATCATTGAATAGTTATCAATTAATTCAACAAATCTTTCTTAGGATAGATAGCTTCCTTTGCCTATCTTTGTAGATTTGCAAAGAAGTGATTCTAGAAGAAAGCTTCTGTGTTAGTTTAGAAATCAATCGAAGCATCATCCCATATATAAAATCCTCCATAAAAATATTCTTTACTTTTTGGGGAAGTTACGAGGAAGAAAATATTACGAGAAGCTCGATTTCTTCCCGTGCCTCTCGAGGCAAAATAGAAGATTTAGTTCGGATAAATAGTTTAGAGAGGCTTTGATTGGTTAGTATATATTTTATTACACCATTACACAGTAAAAAACTATATCCGATTATCTATCTATATCAGATTTATTTGTTAGATTAGAAGCTTTTCATTTCTTTATTTCTTCTAAATTCTATAAAAACACAAAATATTTCCTTTTATTAGATTAGTTGCTTTGTATTGTTTATTTCCATTATATTCCAAAAACACAAAAACATAGTGTAGAATTTGTTTATTTATATTATATTTTTATTTACCTTAACTACATTAAAATGATTTGAATGCATACATGACCATAAACGAACCACAACAAGAGAAAACATACATCAGTGATCCATTGGTCCCACAACCGAATGGCCCGAACTAATTATGGACATAGATACGGGACTCTGTATGTTTGTCCTTAGAACACCAACATGATACACTTGAGAATATTGAACAATTAAATATTTTGAACATCGTGGATGACAAAGCCTATGAATATTGGACTGTCCCTGGCAATACAGTGTAGACACATATGACCATACAAGGACCAAAACTGCTAATATTTTATGGTTGTGATCCATAGGTTCCTCAACCACAAGGGCCCGAAGACTAGTTAGACCTTGACACAGGATTACGCTCATTAGTCTTTAGGTCATCCCCACTTCCACCAGACATCATTACATAGTTGAATGTTCTAAATGAAGAATATCACCGATCCCTCACATTTTGGACCACTCGGATAACCAACCTTAGAGCCAGTGGAATAACACCTCTCTCTCATTCATTCCATGACCTTGTCTAGAAATCGTTACGAGGCACCCATTGGTTTTCCACGTATCCCACAACCATTGGAAGGTATTTCCTTAGATATCAATATTTATTAGAGTATTTATGTGGCTATCCTTTCTGATCCATCCATTAGACTGTTCGAGTTAGAAAGGTCTTCTTTGTTGAGTAGATCCCAATATTTCACATCAAGGACATTTTTTTACCTCAATAGCTTTTTGTCCCATTTTCACACACTTTCATTCTATTACCACATATTCATTATATTCCATTATCCATAGTCATCCACATCTTCCACATTGGCTATCCCGACATGATGTCGGGAGGTTGAGTGTGTTTGAAGGTTGCATGTCGATTTTCATTCATACACTAGCCTTTGGTGGGAAACTTTACACGAGGATATTAAAGAATATTTCAAGCGTGTGATCATTGTCAACACCTTGGGAAGCCTAAATCTAGATATGAGATGCATTTGAGGACTATTGCAAGTGTTGAACCTTTTGAGAAATGGGAGATCAACTTTGTGGGTGCTATTTCCCCACCCGCATGTAGGATAAGTGCACACTAAATTATAACTTGTATAGACTATCTTACAAGGTGGGCATAATTAGTGTCTACAAAGGATTTCTTGGTAGCTAAAGTAGTAAGATTTCTATGGGAAAACATTATTAGTAGGTATGGATGTCTGTTGAGCTTAACAAGTGATAGGGGCACTCATTTTCTTAATAAGACCATCAGGATTTTTTTGGTGAGTTTATGGTGGCACACCATAAGACAACCCTCTATCATCCACATGCCAATGGTATTACTAAGGCTTTCAACAAGATATTGGGACATATTTTGACAAAAATATGTGATGTTGGAAGAAAGTACTATGATGATAAAGTATATGTTGTACTTTGGGCATACAAGAGAGCGCTTATAAATGATTGAATGAGGTTACACCCTTCCAGTTGGTGTTTAGCGCAGAAGTTGTATTATCTATGGAATTCATGTTTTCATCCCTACGTATTATGTGTAAAGTAGGATTAGATGATAAATAAGTTTTTGAAGAGTGCATAGACAAATTTATGCAGTTGGATGAGTGGCACGCTATTGCTCGGTAGAGCCAAAAGACAGAAAAAGCATGACAGAAGGCATGGTATGATAGACATATTTTAAATAAGGATTTTGAGTTTGGAAAGATGGTTCTTATAAATGATTCAAGGTTTGTACACCACCCTAGGAATTTGAAATTTCATTGGTTGGGACCCTTTGTTGTAACAAAGATATTAGAATCAAACGCTTGTCGATTCAGCCTCTGGATGGCACTTTCTTTCCTGGTTACTTTAATGGGAGTAGGTAGAAGCCCTATTATAAATAATTCTTCTTGGTGTTTGTAATAAGGCAATATTTCCATTTAGATTATGTTTTCATTTCATGCATTTTCTTTATATGTTTACTTTCATTATTCCTATGCTTTGTCAATTTTGGTCGAGTGTTGTGTAGTAATATATGTGTTTTCACGCCAATAGATGATTACTATCTAGTGGATTCATACATAGAGAACCGTACATACTTTTAGTGTTGTTGGAGTAGATACAAGTCGTATACAAGTAAATATATGGGTGAATACTTGAACGTCCTTTGGAAGATTGGTGGACAGAAAAGAAAGATGTTACAGTGCTCAGATTAAAGGTGCTCTTAAGGAAATTTGCTCAGATTGACGACCATGAGTAGAAGGATGGTCACACAATGTAACATGAGGTAGGTAGCAACATGGGAAACTACTTGGTATGATGCATGGTGGATAGGTAATTCGGCACATGGAGGTGCGCAAAAGGAATATTGGCGAAGTAGTAAGTGCACCGAGAAGGTTATAACAAGAGCACGGAAAATTCAATGAAAATCACGAAAAAGAAAAAAAAGGCGTGATTAATGTTGAGTATGGTGGTAGGTAGAAAGAAATTAATGTGTAAAAATTTAAAATTTATATAAGGAAGGCTTGCGATATCATTTTTACCTTGTATGTTGAAGTGTTTGAGTGAGTTGAAGAGTGAGCTAAAGAGTGAGTTATGTGTGAAAGTGTGTATAAGAGTAATTTTAGACATCGAACCAATGTTATCTATGCATGGCCATTTAAGAAACTCCATCAAATGGTTGTTTGAGTGGGGGAAAGGTGTGCGGGAAACAAATTTGTAAGCTAGGGTTTGAGGAAAAAGATAGGGCATGTGGAGTGTAAGTTATAGTGATTGAATGAGTAAAAGAAGACATTTTTATCATCACAATAGCACCCAAAAGAACACACAGGGTATCTACTTGAGGTAGGAAGCAAAAGGAAGTTGAAGTAGATGTTTAAGATACACCCGAATTTCATTTTTAGAGATGCAATATTCTAATGGTGTCATAATGTGACTGGATTGGAAGTCACATATTAAACAAAACAAAGTAAGTGACTACAATCATCACACTAAGGATAATAAGGATGAGTTAGAAAATATCTTGGTGGTAAAAACATATTTGTGGATAGAAAATGAAATGGACATTTACGATGATGTAGGACATAAGTTTTTGGAGAATGTTGGAGTCATGTAGTTATATGAGCTTTCATATTTTGGAAAACTAGAAAAATTGTATCAATGGTTGATGTCTTCTTTTAAGCGCTAGTTGCGTTGTAAATATGTGAATTTTTTTCCTTCTATTTTATTAAACTCAATTTATTCTCCTAAACAGGTACTTTAGTAAAGCCTTATAATTTATTCTATCAAATCAGCTTTACTTACCCAATCATATAAACAACTCATAACTTATGTTCACTCACTAAGAGATGTATATTTGTATTTATATTCTTTTTTATATGTTTATATGGAGCACCATAATAATCTTTATTTATCAATTACTCACCTTGGTCCCCGATTCCTGACTAGGTCTATTTTGAGACTTGATAATATCTCGTAACTATGAATATTTTATCATCAACTCAATTTCATAACATTTTCATCAAGGATTGAAGTAGTATCATTTGTATGAATATATGAACATTTATACTTAAGTTACAGATCTTGATAAATACTTCACAAAAATCATAGTATTAGTATATCTCATAGATTATAATTTATCAATAGATACATTATTGATTCCACAACAAAAGTGTCTCAAGTACTCATTCATATAGAACAAATCATTATTTCAATTCATGTTCATATACAAACTAGACAAGTCTTACATTTTCATTACATCATCAACAATTCTCTGTTGAAGTACAAGGTGCCATATCAAATAGGGCTCATTTATTTTATCTCAGAAGTCTTCTAAGCCATCTTTTCATTTCATTTTTCCTTATCTAATCATAAGTTCAAGATATGTCTTTCACATAGATCCTTAAGATTACAATATTTTCATTAACAAAGATAGAATAACCACTCAAATCAAGCTATCCATTTATTTCTTACCAACTTGATGATCCTTTCTTCCCTGCATGTTTAGAACATGGTCAGTTTTATACAAACTGGCATGATATGACCCATTTCTCACTTAATAGCTTGTGTTATTTAGTATTTGTAAGAATAAAACACTGCAATTAATACAAATATAATACTCACAAAATCCAATGAAATCAGCAAAGGTCATTCAATTCACATTCATTAAAACATCCCATAATATTATGTACTAATACCTTATTGGCAATACCATATTGATGGATTAATTATAGAACAAGTAGTAATGATCTTAATTTTCAATCAAAACAACCCTCAATACTCAGATAGACAGTATTTCTTCATCTGTAATTCATACATACTAATGCATCTAGTGCACTAATAATTAGGGTACATATTCTTTCCCTAGATAGACTATTATGCTTATTATGGGATTACTTATTTTATGATATTTAACAATAATCAATCACCAGGTATACCGATTGTTATAGTATCCTATTCAAACTGACAGAAATTCCATTCCCATTTGAGTGCACAAAGTCTCATAATCCATTAACTGAAAGTAAAGGCTCTTATATAATCCCATAATCAATATCATACTTATTTTTAAAAATATTGTGTGCATTTAAACAAATTCAACATAGCTAATTAAGAATATTGCACAACTATTTCTAGGTAACTAATGGTTACCTTAATACTATCGAGAGCCCTAAGGTTGAATTAAAAACTAGATCGACATCACCATGGTAATCCACGGTTCTCGGATGTTAATATCGATATTAGAGAACTTCAAAGGAATAGAGAATATTATTATGTCATTTTTAGTTTTATCCAAACAAGTTAATTTAATAACTTTATGCCACCTAGAGCCTAAACAACACACCCAACGCAAGTGTCTCCCTTAGTTACATTCATACTACAAGCTCTCAATTAGGCATGTTGATCATGAATTAGAGTATATTGTTATACTAAAGTCACATAAAGTATTCCCTAACCATCACAAGAGTTCAATTACAACTTTTAAATTATAGGCCCGAGACGGAAATATTATACCTTCCTAGTTTCTCGGTATCCACACAGGGGTATATCAAGATTACAATCAAGGATTTACGTATTCTTATCAAGCTAGCTACTTTTCTCTAAATGGTCCAACTATCCATCCCTTTCCATAATTTCATAGGAAGCCAATCATAATTTTGTAGTATTAACCAAATGGAAACCTTATAGATGGTATAATTGCTTTCACACTATGCAACTCGGTAAGATAAGTCAACAAGTGCTCTCATTGGAACACTCTATAAATCAGAGAATGAAATTCATGGTATATAGAATACTCTAAATAAGATTACAAAAAGACACCTAATCCAACCAATATCATCAACGTATTTTAAACAAAAGGGAAAACAACAACCATTCAAAATCCACCCACATAATCGCATACTTGTAACATCAACAAGGCAATAAAAACTTCTTACCAATAAAGGAGAAAGATACTACAACTCTAAACCCAAGCAAAAATTTCCATAATCGATAGAGATACCAATAAATATTCTCGTCAAACTACAAAGGGGTTACGCAGCTTCTAACCCAAATTCAAAACCCATCAGTAGATTGTTAAGGTAACCACCCAGAATCTATAGCTTCAATTCACTCACATAAGTGTGTGTGTGTGTGTGTGTGTGTGTGTGTGTGTGTGTGTGTGTGTGTGTGTGTGTGTGTGTGTGTGTGTGTGTGTGTGTGTGTGTGTGTGTGTGTGTGTGTGTGTGTGTGTGTGTGTAAGTATGCCTTAACTCTTGGGTTTTTATCAAATACACTCTAGTCATATCAATGAGTTTAAATATGCAAATACACCCACAAAGAATTTCACATAGAATAGACCATACGGTGTCTTTTCGTAGTTTCATTTCAAACCCAGATATGAGAGAATCGATAATAATCAGGAGAATATAACCTCAATAAAAATAATCCACATTAAAAATAATGAACAAGATTTAAATGCAGAGATTTATTCATATGAATAATAAATAGAGCAAGGTATTAGGGAAGAAAACGATCATATCATTCCTAATATGACATCTTGTCATTTCCCTTCAAACTTTTTGATTACCAAACTCCTCAAAAACTTCCTTTCTATCCTTTAACATGATTCTCATTAAAAATCCTGAACACGAGACTCTTAAATCACTAATCGATGAACCTATTAATAGATTCCATAAGAGTGGTAGGCATGCCGATTACAATGTGAACTCGAGCTTATTTACAAAAATTAATAACTCTATTATTAACATGGCTACATCCACACCATTCAAAACCTTCAATCTCATGCGAGAACATGCAGAGAGCTCAATGAGTGGAAAAAAACCACCAAGTTTCTATCGAATCCCGGTTTTCCCCAAACCACTTGTTGCATGTCTAGAGATCTGTGGGTAAGGTTTGAATGCCATTAATGCATTAATTACCAATACAGTCTTCCCACCTAAAACTTGGCTCAAACCATCATATAATTTTAGCGGTGAAGTGTTACCCATCAAAATAGGTTTCCAATTTTAGTTGGTCATAAAAATAGTTGTGTTTCCAAACTTACCTATTGGCTATTCGAATTTAGCAAGGCATTTTATTTGAAAACCATCACTCTAACTTTTAGTTAGTCCGAAAGTAGCATGATTTTTATCTAACTTATCTACTCTTCCAAAATGGTTGGTGGTGCCTTATTAAAGGCTCATTAATATGAAGACATTTATACAACATGTAAGGTGGGTCAACATCATGCCCCATCAACAAATTTTTTAACACTATTATTTTTAATAACCTTATAACCACTCGTATCTTTAATGCAACATTAGCCAAATTTTATGTTAGGTCCATGTATTAATATTTTATAAGGTTAGTTTTAATATATATAGAAACTCAAAATTGCATCATTGTGGTCTATTTAGTTGACATCATCAATTGAACCTAACACTTAACATAAGATAATACTTACCTATCCTATGTATAGAGTATTATTTCCATTGGAATATAGCCAAGATCTTATCTCTCGCTACTCCTTTATTGCATTTCCCTTAGTTATGGGCTAAATAATTTATTATGTAGTAAATTATTAAATCTCAAGTTCTTTCCCGCATGTCTTGTTATCACTATTTTGTTCCCCAAAAAAATTGATCAGCCATGACCCCACACAGAAGAAACTAGAGAAATCACGTTCAAATCCTGAAAATAGGTTACATTGGGACTCTACAATGGAGTGGCATGGTCGGAAAGGAGAAGATAGTGTCAAAGAAACTAGAGTCTCAAAGGAAAATAATCAACAAAGGCTCAAAGTCATCACGCTCTGAAATGACTCAAAATGAGCCCTAAAATCAACTAAGTATGGAGGAGATAATGGACGCTGCCAAGTGTCCAAATGACACACCTCTAAATATTGAATCCAAAAGGGTAGACTCTAACAAGTGCCAAGCCCCCATGTGCCCTATCCCCAAAGGGGGAAAAGTCAATAGCTAAAATTCAAAAGGCAGATAGGGCAGGCCTTAAAAAATACTAAGTGTAAAGGTGCTACAGGAAGTAACCACATGTCACCAGTAGCATCTCTAAAGGTAGATCACAAAGTGGAGACCCAAATGAGCGTGGGCTCGCCACATAGTTCAAGTTTAAAATGGGACAAAGTGGTCCCAAAATTGACTAAGTATAGAGAACTAGTGGACGGCACCATGTGTTGCATCAGCATAATTTCAAGGCACGGTCCAAAAGGCAATTCCCAAATGAGCGCTAGATCGCCACGTATTCAGGACCCAAAAATGTAAGAGCGGCTATTGAAAAGTCTAAGATTTTGTGGAGGCTTCCACGTGTCAACCCAACACTCCTTCAAAGGTAAAATCCTGAGCGGGTTTTCAAATAAGTGTGGACCTTCCATGTGTCCTAGGTCTAAAAAGGGGATAGGATCGGGTCGAATAGTCAAAGAAGAGATAGGCCAGCAAAGGGTGCCAAGTGTCAGCACAACGCTATTTCAAAAGTAAGAGTTGGGGAAGGTTTCCAAACAAGCACCAAGCCTCCACGTGTCCCCGGTCAGATGTATGACCCTGCCGAGCAAAAAGGGACTTGACCAAAACATGAGGAAACTGAGCAAGCCGTGGAAGAAGCCACATGTTAGCCTAGCGCAACTTCAAAAGAAAATACAAAGGCAGCCCTCAAACATGCGTCAGCCCTCCACATGTCCGGTTTCAAAAAGGGGGTTCATTTTGGTAGTTGGTTCCCACCATTTTGTATGGACCCGATTCAAATTTCAAATAGGCATATCTTTTGACTCAGTGCTTGAAATCTGAAAAATTTGGCACCGTTGGAAATATCTCGGCCTCGTCTATGCCATGAAGATCTAAAACTTTAATTTTGGAGAAGCTAAGTGGGTGAAAATGGAGGAATGTCTTCATGCCATTAATACAGGATCTATTTTCCCCAACAACCAAATCGGATTTGATCTGATCCGTCATTCCTCCTCCTTTGAGGTGTAGAACAAGTAATCGATGTAGACACGACAGATTTGGGGAAGATTTGCAAGAGATATTGATGGTGGTGGTTGAGCTTCGAACTAGTTTTCCCACTTCTCTCTCTTTCTTCCCTTTGTGTTGAATATAGAAAAGAAGGGTCGGGGCTCATTGTAAAAGGTTGGATGTTCCATTTTGTGCCCTCCCTTCTTCTTTTGTTCACAGAAGGATTTTTGGAGCTTTTCTAACCCCTCCTTCAGTTGTAATGCAAGTTATGGCTTCTTGACCACCGAAATATACTTGTATCGACTCTTGAGAAATAATATATATGTTTGTGGATGTTTCTTGACCCTCTCATGTATTTGTTATTGTCTCTCTGATCTCTTATTGCAATTTTGTCATCTATGCATAATGTTTGTATTACATTTCATGGTCTGTGTTAAACTACAAAATGAGGGTCTAACATTCCTTTGGTGCATCACCCCATTAGCTTAGTTTATTTTCTTGCATCTCCTTGACCTTGTCTCCTTGGTAAAATAGAGTAGATTTAGAATAGATCCTCTGCAATCTATTTGTATGCACCTAAACAGAGGAATAGGAACCACCTTAATCCAGAGAGCTCTCTCAACTCGCAAGGTCCCACACTTTGAAAGATGTTCCATGTTGTGTAATCACACCGAAATTCTTGACCTATCTAGTTGCAGTAATTCAGGGTTGTTGTGATTATGCACTAACAGTTTTGGCACGCCTAGTGGGACACGAAGTCTTCATTTTTATTTTTTATTTTTATTTTTTTTACTGCAACAATATTGATGTGCACTTGTTGCAAGTTCTATCTTTTAAGAAGCTCTGAAACTGCACATCTGGTGACTCCAAAAGGGACAAAATCCACTGGTTTTAGTATCCCAAGCTTTCCAAGTTCATGAGAAGAATACAAACAAGCTAAAGAACTAGATAAGAGGGATAGTTTGTATATCTACACTTGTCTCCAGAAAGAAGGAGAAGTGGGAGAAGATCCCAAAGGTCTCCATCTCCACCAAACAGAGCCTTGTCAACACCTCCTCCTAGTAGGCCATTCTTTCAATCAAGGGTTCTCAGGCCAATCAAGATGGCACAACCAAATCCTTATGTCAATTTCACTGGCAGCAGCCCACTCACCCTTAATGCACAAAATCCAGTCCTAGTGGCAGCTTTAAAGAGCATCCCATATTTCACTGGAGAGAACCAAACTTCTCCTAGTGACCACATTTAAGACATTACAAATGTCTGTGCAATCCATGAGATCACTGAGATGGACATTGTAGTCAATTTTTAGCCTCTTCACTCAAGGGTAAAGCTTCACAATGGTTCAAGAGTCTAACAATGAGGCTCTATTCATAATTGGGACCATCTGTGCAGAGCTCTTCATGACCAGTTTGGAGAAAAGGGGATAATATATCCTTGTTGGAGCAACTAAAAACAATCAAGAGAGCTCCTAACGAGTAGTTGATATATTTCAACCTCATATTTCAAAGGACATGGGACAGGATTCCAGTGGCTATAAATCCCACAGATGAAGGTGTCTTCTTATACTTTCTTAGAGCACTAAATTTTGATATTGCTTTAATGATTCAATCAATGGGAGGCACAACCTTACCTACAACCTATAGCATTTCCATAAGAGCTGAAAATTGTTTAATTCAAGCTAGCAAACTTGCTCCTAGGCCACCCATGCCTCTATATCCAGAATTAGGAAACCCAAGCACCAGCCAGACACCCACATTAGCTCCTATGCCTACTCCTAGGAATCAAAGTTTAGTTGAAGCCTCCACCTCATCCTCTAGTACCTCAAAAGAGCTTCAAGAAGTTATGAAATAGTTACAGAACCTAGGGAATGAGTTAGTAACTATCAAGAGGCAACAAGCTCAAAGTTCTAGGCCATATCAACCTTAGACTCAGTATCAGGCTAGACCCCCATATCAACAAAATAGGCCACCAGCTCAGGCTGCAAATCAAAACCAAATCCAAGGACAACCTCAAGTTGTTATGCCTTTCTAGTCATATGATCCAAACATAGATTCAACATCAAGGGCCTTAGTCTCAGCACAAAATAATATGGCCCAAGAATATGATTGGTGTTTTCCATGCAATCAGCCACATAACCAATCAATGTGCTTTAATGGTGCAATAAACAAGGCCTTGATGGTACAGACTAGTGGTGTGTCACAAGAGTCTGGTCAAGAATAAAATCAACAATAAGGAGTTCAACAAGAAGCATCTCCAAGTGAAACTATGCTTGTTAATTGGCAAGTTGAAGACTTTTGTGGAATGAATCAAGCCCCTTCTCAAAGTGTAGCTACCCATACATGGTCCAAGAAGAGAAATATTAGAGAAGGACAATCACCAAAATCAGGTAATCCTCAACCCTCCATTACTCCACAAGGTATTGGCACTCAAAATGTAACTCCCAATATGTAGATTCAATCCAAGCCACCTGCCAAATCCACTCAGACACCGGTTGTGACAACCCATGTGCAAGAGAAAAATGTGTCAGGAAAGGGGCAATAAAAGGATAGCTCATTTAATATCATTGAACAAATGAAGAAGACAAATGTGAACATCTCAATGTGGGAGTCACTGGCCATTCCAGGACAGAGAGATCTATTACAGATTGTTATGGCCAATTGGTCAAGCTCAAATCAACCCCTAACCAGCAAGATAAAGTGTTTTCCAATGTGGCTCATCAAGGAAACCATGGAGGAAAACAAGGTAATAATCTGAAGTCACCTCCATTTTATGTTTCATTGATCATTAGGGACAAATTGGTACACAATTCCATTATTTATTCGGGGCAAGTAGCTCTGTAATGCCAAAGAAAATAGCTAATCAACTAGGTCTCCAACATGAAGTCATATCTAGAGGGGTAGTGCAATTGGATGGGACAATAGTGAAAACTGTTGGATTCATCAAAGATTTGAGCCTCACACTGCACGCCTGCCCCAATGTGACTGTATTGCAAAACATATCAGTCATAGACTTGCCACCCCATTTTGCATTGTGTTTGTCAAGAGACTTCACTACTAAGATTGGAGGCTATTTGTCTACTGATTGGTCACACATGCTTTTCAGAACAAGGTATGGAGCTAAGGCCACAATAAGATCTCGACCCCTTACATATTATCATATTGAGTCTTATGTACCTAGCCCAATCAATGCAAATTCTTCAACCTTTGATTTGGAGGACCTCTCAAGAACTTGTGAGATAGATAACAAGGTAGGGTGTATCCCAGACTTAACTCTCAACAAATGGTCTAATAAGAAACATGCTTTTGACCCCTATAAAGAGATGGAGGAGTCTGAGTTAGGATTTACTATTTGCATACAGAAAATCAACCTCTTCCCGACATTGTTAAGTCAAACCACAAAGATGATAATGTGGTATGGCATTTATTCTTTGATGGCTTGAGAATTAGATAAGGAGCTAGAGGAGGAGCTATGCTTGTTTCCCCCAAGGTATGAAATACTACTCAGCTTTTTGTTTCCAATTTTCCTGTTCAAACAATATAGCAGAGTATGAGGCTTTGGTCCATGGATTGCATTGGGCAAGGAAATGAGGAGTCAAGAACTTGCAAGTGTTTGGTGACAGTGAACTAGTATCTAATCGAGTTCGAGGAAATTTTTTTGGCAAGAACGACCTATTAAAGAGTTATAAGAACCGGGTATGGGACCTCATTGAATATTTTGAGGCATTCAACATTAACTCCATCCCAAGGAAGAAGAATGAAGTAGTAGACAAATTGGCAGCAATTGGGCAGCATTTGATGTTGTGGAGAGTATCAAGAATGATAAGCATCAGCCCCATATCAAGTGGTTGTAAGGCCAGTTGTCCCAGACAACAAAATAAGTTGGCAAGCCTTTGAAATTGATCAACAAATTGTCAAATTTCTACGAGAGGAAGCTGAGTTCTCCTCTAGGAATAAAAAAATTGGAGCAACAGTATGGAGATCAAGTGGTATAGCTAAGGACCAACAAACTACCAAAGGGTCTTGTCACTTTGGAATCAATCTTCAACCCAAATGACCAATTCCGAAAAGAGAAGGAAAATATTTAGGTAAAGGGTGAAGATTCAAAACCTATTTTTATAGAAGAAGGCAAAACATTATAAATTGGCAGGGTAAGCACTCAACAAGAAAAATCTGAATTTGTTCAACTCTGTCAAGAGTTCCCAGATGTCTTTTCCTAGACTTATAAAGATTTAAGAGGTTTCAACCCAAAGTTGGCACAACACACCATCAAGTTGGACCCAAGAGCTAAGCCTTTCAGACAAAAGAAAAGGCCAATAAATCCCCACATTGAGCCTCTCATGAGAAAATAATTGAACAAGCTAATTAAGGCCAGTATCATTTTTCCTATCAAGCATTTGAGTTGGGTTGCTAACTTGGTACCTGTGAGAAATAAAAATGGAGAAATCAAGTTGTGTGTGGACTTTCGTGATCTAAACAAAGCATCACTTAAGGACCACTACCCACTTCCATCAATGGAATAGATCTTACAAGTTGTAGCTGGTTCTGAGAGGTTCTCATTGTTAGATGGGTATTCAGGCTATAACCAAATAATGGTGAAAGAAGAAGATCAATTCAAGACAACCTTCACCACCAAATGGGGTACATATGCTTATAAGAAAATTCCATTTGGACTATCAAATGTTAGAGCAACATTTCAGTGAGCTATGGATATGGCATTCAAAGGCTTGATCAATAACATAGTCTTGGTGTACCTAGATGATATCACTTTATTTTTTAAGAATGTTGCAAACCATCTCTTTCACCTTAGACAGTATTTCAGAGATGTAGAAGGTTTGGGGTGTCATTAAACCCAAAAAAGTGTGTGTTCCTGGCTCATGAAGGGAAATTTTTGGGGCACATTGTCTCAAGAGAGGGATTGACAATTGATCCTGAAAGGGTTGAAGCCATCTAGACACTTCCATTGCCACAACATAAAAAGTCTCTCCAAAGCTTCTTGGGGAGAATAAAATTTGTTCACATGTTTATACCTAACTTTTCTACTCTTGTGAAGCCTTTAACAATGATGTTAAAGAAGAGTCTTGCATTTAAATGGATAGCAAAGGAAAGAGATTTTTAGGCCATCAAGCTCACAATATCACAAGCTCCAACTCTTGTTAACCCATAATTCTCAAAATACTTCATGTTATATGCTTTTGGAGGGTCAGACACCATCTCAACCATCTTGGTCCAGCCCAACAATGAAGGTTTAGAGAAACCCATAGCTTTCTTCAGTTAGATCTTGGAGGACTATGAGGTAAAATACTCTTTCATTGAAAAATAGGTCCTTCTTTTATTAGGAGCCTAAAGAAGTTCAGACACTTAGTCTCAAATAACAAGATTCAATTGCTAGTATCTCATGCTTTGGTGTCAAGGACTTCCTTTTAAATAAGGATTTGAATGAGAAGAGGGCAGGATGGATCACTCGGGTGATGGAATATGACATTGAGATCAAGGTGACCAAACTAGTTAGAGGCAAGGGATTGTGTGAATAGCTCGCATCCAAGCATCAAGTTGAGTCAATGGGTGAAAAATAGGTTGTCATATTCCTACAAAATGATCAAGAACAACCAACTAGTGATGCACCTGATCCATGTTGAACTCAAGCCTTGGTGCATTACCTTAAAACATGTTTGTGCCCTCTAGAATGGAATAAAGAAAAGATAAGATACTTCAGACTACAAGCCATCCCATACGCACTTGTTGGTGGTGTCTTGTTTAATAAGGATATCAATAGTGTTCTATTAAGGTGCATTGGGACAGTAGGATTGAGAGAGTGTTGCATGAATTCCATGATGGAGAATCGGAGGTCACTTTTCCCCTCGAGTAACAACTCTAAAGATCATGAAAGCTAGTTATTATTGGCCTACAGTGTTCAGGGACTGCTACTCATGGGTTAAGAAGTGTAAAAAATGTTCAGGGGACTGCTACACATTTTTTACACTTCTTCCCATTTCAATGGATCAGCCATTAATACAATGGGGACTAGACTTCATTAGGGTGATTAACCCAAATTCAAGCTAAGGCCACAAGTGGATACTTACTACAACAACTATTTCACCAAGTGGATTGAAGCAGTGGCACTAAAAGAAGCAAATGAATCCAACATCTTGGATTTTTATGAAGGAATAGCCACCATGTTTGGAGTCCTTGCCACTATTATATTAGATAATGCATTGGCATTCCTTAGTACAAGGATCACTAAATGGGCAGTTAAGAATGGTGTGTATCTCAGCACCTCATCAAATTATTACCCTCAAGGTAATGGCCAAGTAGAGTCCACAAATAAGAACCTATTAAGGATTATCAGAAGGACTCTTGATGAAAATCAGAGGACTTGGCATACAAAGCTCAAATCAGCTCTATGGGATGATAGGATCACATCCAAAATATCCACAGGTAGCTCACCATACAAGCTTGTATATGGAAAGGAGGCAGTATTTCCCATATCATTGGAGTTTCCCACTTTGGAACTCATGAAACAGTTGGAGTTGGCTGAATTTGAACCTATGGAAATTAGGTATGCAAAGCTGATGGAGGTAGGGGAGGTAAGAGAGCATGCAATGCAAGTCATGGAAAAGGATCAGGCATTGATAAAAAAGAGTTTTGACAAGAAGGAAAGAATGAGGACCTTTCAAGAAGGGGACTTAGTCCTAAAGTGGGATGTAGATCAGGCAAATCTAGAAAAGCACTCCAAATTTGATGCCATATGGAGTGGCCCTTGCATGATCATAGAGTGCAAGAGTTGTAATTCTTTCTAGCTGGCTAAATTGGATGGCGAAGAATTGTAGATCCCAGTGAGTGGGATCCATCTCAAACATTGCTACTGAATGGGAATCTTCCACCCCTGTAAATATTAGCATAGGATTTTAATTTCCCTAAGTGTGTATGCATGTTGTTTTGTTGTAGTGTAGTTTTATTTTCCTAAGTGTCGTGGCATAGGTTCTTTGTTGCTCTAGGTTGCGTCGTTACACAATTCAACATGCCTCTAAGTGAACATGTGCTATCCCTTTCAGTATTCATGACAGAGAGAGACCCATAGTTTCCTGTAATAGTTGTTATTTCAAAATAAAACAAATGCAGAGCAACTAAAAATCCATCTTTGAAACAGTCCATTTAGGGATAGATGAAAGCCTCGGGTCAAAACAATTTTCTACTCTCAGAAGCCTTGTTTCAAGATTTCTTATGAAAATTGAGAGTGCAAACGGTTGAGCTCATTAATCGAAGCAAGATCGGTATCGGGACATCATTATTGACTCCATTCCTAATGGATACAATAAGGCATTTGATCTCTTCATCTAGCAGGCAGATGCCCTCTGTGAGTCACCAAATTATTATCACTATTTTGTTCCCCACCAAAATTTATCATCCACAACCCTGCATAGAAGAAACCAAAGAAATCATGTTCAAATCCTATAAACATCTTCTAGTGGGACTCTATAATGGAGTGGCAGGGGTCGGGGAAGGAGAAGAAAGTGTCAAAGAAATAAGAGGCTCAAAGGTAAAGAAACGGAGAAGGCTCGAAGTTATCGAGCTCAAATGACTCGAGAACAAGCCCTAAAATCATCTAAGTATGGAGGAGACAACGGACGCTACCAAGTGTCCAAATGGTGCACCTCCAAAGATTGAATCCAAAAGGGTAGACTCTAACAAGTGCCAGGCCACCGCATGTCCCAGGTTCAAAGAGGGGCGAGTCAACAACTGAAATTCAAAAAGTGGACAGGGGGCCTCAAAAATACTAAGTGTAAAGGTGCTAGTGGAAGCAACCACATGTTAGCCCGATGCATCTCTAAAGGAAGATCCAAAAATAGAGACAAAAATGAGCATGGGCTTATCACATAGTTCAAGTTAAAAAATGGGACAAAGCGGGCCTAAAATCAACTAAGTATAGAGAACCAACGGACAACGTCATGTGTTGCATCAACGTAATTTCAAGGTGTGGTCCAAAAGGCTATTCCCAAATGAGCACCAGCTCACCATGTATTCAAGACCCAAAAAGTAAGAGCAATCGTTGAAAATTCCAAGAGTCTACGGAGGCTTCCACATGTCAACCCGATGCTCCTTCAAAGGTAAAATCCTGAGCGGGTTTTCAAATAAGTGCAGACCTTCCACGTGTCCCAGGTCTAAAAAGGGGGACAAGGTTGGGGTTCAATAGTCTTAGCAGAGATAGGCTAGTAAAGGGTGCCAAGCATTAGCATAGCACTATTTTAAAAGTAAGAGTTGGGGAAGGTTTCCAAACAAGCGCCAAGCCTCTGCATGTCCCCGGTCAGATGTATGACCCCACCGAGCAAAAAGGGACTTGACCAAAACATGAGGAAACTGAGAAAACCACGAAAGAAGCCATGTGTCACCCAAGACAACTTAAAATCAAAATACAAAGGTGGCCCTTAGACATGCGCCAGCCCTCCACATGTCCGGTTTCAAAAAGGGGGTCTGTTTTGGTAGCTGGTTCCCGCTATTTTGTACGGACCTAATTCAAATTTCAAATGGGCATATCTTTTGACTCGGTGCTCGAAATCCAACAAATCTAGCACCATTGGAAAGATCTCGGCCTCTTCTATGCCATGAAGATCTGAAACTTTAATTTTGGAGAAGCTAAGTGGGTGAAAAATTGAGGAACGTCTTCATGCCATTAATACAGGATCTATTTTCCCCAACAACCATATTGGATTTGATCTGATCCACAATTCCTCCTCCTTCGAGGTGCTAAACAAGTAATTGATGTAGACACGACATGATTTGGGGTGGATTTGTAGGAGACATTGATGATGGTGGTTGAGCTTTGAACTAGTTTTCCGCTTCTCTCTCTTTCTTCCCTTTGTGTTGAATCTATAAAAGAAGGTTCGGGCTCATTGTAAAAGGTTGGACATTTTTGTTATGCACCCTCCCTTCTTATTTTGTTCACAGAAGGATTTGTAGAGCTTTTCTAACCCCTCCTTCAGGTTGTAATGCAATTTTTGGCTTCTTGGCCACTGTAATATACTGTATCAACTCCTAAGCAATAATATATATGTCTGTGGATGTTTCTCGACCCTCTCATGTATTCGTTATTGTCTCTCCAATCTCTTATTACAATTTGGTCATCTGTACATAATGTTTGTATTGTGTTTTGTGGTCTATGTTAAACTGAAAAATGAGGATCTAACATTCCTTTGGTGCATCACCCCATTAGCTTAATTTATTTTCTAGCATCTCCTCGACCTTGTCTCCTTGGTAAAATAGAGTAGATTTACAATAGATCCACTGCAATCTATTTGTATGCACCTAAATAGAGGAATAGGAACCGGCCTTAATCCAGAGATATCTCTCAACTTGCAAGGTCCCAAACTTTGAGAGATGCTCCATGTGGTGTAATCACAATGAAAGTCTTGACCCATCCGGTCACAGTTGCGTGCGATCGGGTGCTATGATTCTACACTAACATGTATCACACAATTTTAATTATATAGCATCATAGATAAAGAGTACATTCGTAATCCCATACCATAATCATTCAATAATATGAAATGAGGTATGTATAAGACCTACCTAGTTAATATGTATGTTCCTACCAAAATAACATATTTATAGTAAGATATCACACTAATCATCATAATTTGATACTTGAACTAATTTTATACGATTATTTCAAATCTGCAAATGCATTAGTACCTTGATCATTAATTTCACAAGTATGGACAAGTACTAAAATTATTTTTTTATGACTTATCCTTTTTGCAATCACAAACTTATTTTTACGAGGTGTGACATTTTTGTTATTTTGTGGGAATATTTCTATTATAGTGGAACCAAGTAATCCACTACATTGATAACATCATATTCTTATAAGGATATAATGTTGCTAATGATGACAATATCTCAATCATTGTTAACCATTCTTAAGTAAGCGTGTTCTTAATTGGTATTAATTAGGAATAGAACATCATAATTCTTTTAAGTTCTAGTTGTAGTTGTAAATCTTCAAAAAAAAATCCTTATATTTTATTAAACTTATTTTATTCTTATAAACAGCTTTACTTTAGTAAAGCCTTATAATTCATTTGATCAATTCGCTTTTACTTGCCCATTCATTTAAGCAATTCACAACTTATTTTCACTCACGAGGAGATGTATATTTGTATTTATATTCCTTTTTATGTGTTTATATGGAGCACGATGATAATCTTTATTTATCAATTACACACATTGGTCCTTGTTTCTTAACTAGGTCTATTTTGAGACTTGAGAACATCTCGTAACTATGAATCTTTTATCATCATCTCAATTTCATAATAGTTTCATCGTGGATTGAATTAGTATTAGTTGTATGAATATATGAGCATTTATATTTAAGTTATAGCCTTGATAAATACTTCTTAGCAATCATAGTATTAGTATATCTCATGATTATAATTTATCAATAGATAAATTATTGATTCCACAAAAAAAGTGTCTCAAGTACTCATTCATATACAACAAATCATCTTTTCGATTCATGAACATATAAAAAATAGACAAGTCTTACATTTTTATTACATCATCAACAATCCTCTACTAAAGTACAAGGTGCCATATCAAATAGGGCTCGTTTACTTTATCTCGAGAAGTCTTCTAGGCCATTTTTTCATTTCATTTTTCCCGGTCTAATCATAATTTCAAGATATGTCTTTCACATAGTGTTGGTGAGAAAATTTTGTCGGTGGACAAACTTGTGGATTTCTTGCCAATGCTTTGGGAATCTAAATCCTCTACTTAACATGTGTAGCTTCACGTATGTGCATGTGTGAGAAAATGTGGATTTATATGGTGGCTTTTCAACCAAGGATCCAACAAGGGCATTCCACCGACCTGCTCAAAGCTAGCAAGCTCTTGCTAGGGAAGAGTTTGTCTGAAAGTGGGAAAGGGAGTGAGAATTGAGGTAGGAGAACTAATGTTGTAGGTAGAAAATCAGATTCCTGCATACACACTAGTTAGAAACTTCATCACATGCACTAAATTTAGAGGAAACAACCCTGCAAATGGAAACATGACCAAATAGAATTTGATGAACACAAAGTATCATGAAATCCCTCAGTCAAAGAAAGCTAGAAACTCCTTCTTGTATTGATGCTTAAAAAGAAGTTGTACATAGTGGAGAAATGGAGGAAATTGAGAAGGGGGAAATGGAAGAAAATGGCTATCTCCTTTGTTCTCTCAAAGTACAATATACTCTTGAGTTTACAAGATCAATCACCAACCCTTTGAAATGGGAATGGCTTTACAATTTATAGAGTAGACTTGACTCCTCGTCTTCCTCATGACCTTTCGAATACCTTAATATGACTTAAGTCTCTTTTATAATAGCAAGGCGACTTAATTTACATTATATTTCTAAAGTCACTTAAGTCATAGTAAAAAGTGCAACCCTCAATGCAAAAATATAACATTGAAGAGAGAGTGTGTCGTATGAGGAGTGAAGAGAGAGAGAGAGAAGAGGAAGAAGAGGAAGAAGAAGAAGAAGAATTATGTTGAAGGATGAGTTGTTGTAGTGGACTTGGCTCCATTCTCTGATCATTCTCCACTTCATGATCCTGAGAAGGCTTCTAACCTGTCCACTTTGGCTTCATATCTCCCTTAGGTAAAATCAACTTAATATTTTAGTAAGTTTGAGAAATCAAGTCTCCGATCTTCAATTAGATGTTGTGGCTCAGTTTTGCTCTTTCTCCCTGCGTTCCTCGTTCTTTCTAGATCAACTTTATATTTTTAGCTAGTGCTCGATGGCCCACTTACTATTCTTAGTAATTCCAAAAAATGTCTATTTTGATGAATTCTCAACCGTAGTTCACCTCCAACGTCCTTGTCTCCTCTGCATGTTCTTTTGTTGATGACTTTCCTAAAAGAGCAGCTCTCCTATGTAGTAGACCTACTATTTTTAGAAAGTTGGCTTCTAGGAGTTGGATTGATGTGGAATGAAGTTTTTTGATATGGATTTTTTCCCAATATCACCCCTCTAAAATTTTGGGCCCACCCGCTTAATAGTCCAAGATATTTTAAAGTTTTAATTTTCAGACTGGCAGTGCTTCTAGATGTGGCAACCATTAATGGACCTCAAAATTGCAGGTCTGGTTTTCTCCTCCATTTGCAAAAAAATTATATATTTTATATGGGTTTTTTGTTTTGATGCTTCACGTGTAATTCTACTTCATTTCACCCAACAGGTTTGACGGAAATTGGATTTTTTCTTCGTTGAGCTAGAAGTGGGATTTCTTCACTATGGATGCTCTGTTGCATGAGAGGAGGGTTTGAAGGTGTCTTCTTGATGGCCTTGGGTAGAGGAATGAATAGAAAAATATATCTTGTTGTTTCACGCATCCATTTGGGATATTTCTTCAACTTCTCATTTCATGGTTATGGAGTTTTCTCCTTTTTCTCCTTCTGTGTTCTTCATTTCTCCTTCTTAGCTTGATGATAATTCCTTCTGAGACCTACACATCACTATGGGAAAGGTGATTAAATGTTTTTGGAGTTTATGTGGCCATGGTGGAGCTGGTTCGAGCAATAATGGTGGACCGGGTGTCTGGACAATCATGCACGGAGCCATGGCAATGTATGAAGCTGTGAAGGAGAAATGAGGGGGAAGAAATGGCTAAGTGCCGGATTTAAAATTTTCAAAACATGCACATGGAGGGGCTGGGCACATTTTTGTTTCCCTGATGTCCCTGACCTCAGGGATGTGAGGGACATCAATTTCCATGGTGGTCAAGGTGATGCCATGTGTCCTCGATCCAACGGCAGGAATGGATGCTCCAAAAATGCACCTAGGGGCTGAAAGTTGGTCACATGGGTGTCTAGAAGACTCCTCATAGGGTTTGGGAACATTTTCCAAGGTTTTATGACCCTCACCTCAAGGACATAAGGGATATCAGTTTCCATGGTGGTCCTGGAGCTGACACATGGCGCCCGATCCAACGGTAGGGAATGGATGCTCAAAAAATGCACCTGGGGGCTGAAAGCTAGTCATGTGGGTGTCCAGAAGACTCCCCATAGGGGTTGGGCACATTTTTTCATGTATGATGTCTCCCACATCAGGGACATAAGGGACATCAGTTTCCATGGTGGTCCTGGAGCTGACACGTGGCGCCCGATCCAACGGTAGGGAATGGATGCTCAAAAAATGCACCTGGGATTGAACTGTCGAGTCTGGAGGTCATATGATGGTCCAAGAGGTCACATGGGGGCTGGGAGAATTTTTCAATGGTTGGTTTACCTGACCTCAGGGACATTGGGGACATGAAATCCCGCCAAGCTCTTGGTGTGACACGTGTCCTCCCAAAAATGACTAAGTCCCGTGAGAGGGCAACTTGAAACGATGATAACATGAGCTCCCGGGAATTTCTTGGTGAAATTTTATATGATCCTAACTGAAAATAGAATTTTTAATCCAATGGTGGGGGTATCATATCTTGATTCAAACATATTATTCTTGATAAATCAGATTTTTATTTGAGGCTCCACTTATGCCTAATAAAACCTCGTTTACAAATCATATGCCCCAAAGTGTTGTAAAAATATTATTTCACCATGATGTAGGTATTGGTTTCATATTTCCGTAGATGTTTTTTTTTTCTTCTAACTCCATCCGGAGCTCCAATAATCTTCTTCTAAAGCCCAACAGTTGTTTTAGGCTTGAACTACCTAAGCTTGTGAACCTTGTTTTCACTCAGACTGCTCCAAGTCTTTCAAAACTTATCAAATCCTTCCAAAATAATTTCCATGATGTTATAAGATCTTCAACTCACCTCCATGTTTAATTTTACCCTTCCGTTCTACTCTAGGGTGGTTGGTCCACCCCGGGAAGGCCAATGATAGCCCTTCCCAATACCGCCAAAAGATAGTATCTTTTCAAGACTCCCTAAAATCACCTAGGGGAATGAATAGACTTTAATAAATCACCTAGGGGACCAATTTAACATCAAATATCAGGTGACTACCCTAATATATTTGGCTTGGGAGCCTGGAAATGATAAAACATGAAAAATTTGACACTAGGGTATAATTTTCGTGCTTGAAACTTCCAATTTCCCTGTTGCACATTTACATGACAACAATGGCTCTAGCTTGGGGACATGACATGGAATGAGTGAAACAAATACATGGCATGAAGAATCTAGAATCTCAACTCACAACATATTGACCAGTGCCTTATCCATTGGGCCACTGTGAGTCATGTACAACTTATAACAAGAGAGAAAGAAGAAGGAAACACACACGCACATGAAAAGGATGAAAAGGAAACACATGACACACAAATGAAAGGGAAACACACACAATAGAAATGGAAACACACCTAATAATCACCTATGGTACAAGGCAGGGGACAACCCACTTTCACTGAAGCACTTTCCATTTCTCAAAATTTACCCGTGAGTGGGCAACACTGAGTGATGATGTTCTGTGAAGCCATTGACGGGTTCCAAAAGTAGCTTCCCCTCCTCAATTTGCTTATGAAATCTAGGTTTTTTGTGTACTTTGTAAGAGTGAGTCCATGTGAGCTTCTTGATGCCCAAGTCCTTTCTTGGAAATTCCATTGCCTTCATGTTCTTTGAAATTAGTTTCATAGTGTCAGTTTCCTTCCATGTTTATCCATATAGTTGATTCTCCATCGAGTGTCTATCACTACCCCAAAGCTGATTTTTGTTCCAATTCCTTTGATATTTTGAGTTACTTTCTTTCCGAGTCTATGCTCATTGACATATTCTCCATGAGAAACATTTGATTCATCCTTTATCTCTACTCCATTGTGAGGTGTTTGAGTATTGACAGGAGTATCGAAGGAAAACTCATACTTGTTGTGTATATCCATGGCATGAGTGAAGAGATCAAGAATAAGCTCAAGGTCTTCCACAACTTCTATTGCATCCAATATTACTTTCATAGAGTTATGCTTTGTCATTTCCTACAGCTCATCTTTATACACCTTTGAAGAATGCATCTCGAGGAAACTATCTAGAGGAATTACCTCATCATCTTGGGAATCATTGTGCTCTACCGATCCTTCATCAAAAAGAGCTTCATCTTCAGAGGTCTCAAAACTCTTTTCTTTAGTTTCTTTATCATGGAAAGGTTCTTCTTCTTCAAATGGGAAAGAAAACACCTTGATTTTTTCATTGTATCCATCAACCATTGGTTCGAGAGGGACATCATATTTCACATCTTTCTTTGTTTCAACATAGTCAACCTTCACATTGGTTGAGGCTTCCAAGTCAGCTTCATGTTTGTCTTGCATATTCATTGCTTCAGAGTTTGAGACTGAGCTTAGGGTCCTCTATTTCTTCCACGGCTCTCAATAGTTCTTGTACAAATGGTTCTTTCCCATTGTTCAAGGGCTCATTGCAGACTAGCTTGGTATCTTCCTGGGTAACATGATCTAGGGAGTCTTCATCTTCAAATGGGAATGAGAATATCTCCTCATCACGGATAACCACATAAGCTGATTTTTTTGTTTGAAAATCATCAAGAACCATTTCCTCATAAATTCAGCGTAGTCCTCTTATAACTAAAATCTCCTCAATGCTTCTTCAAAATCCAAATCTCTTTAGGAAGGCATGTTTGGGCCTATCAAGATGGGAATATCCTATTCCTCCTTAGTTTCCACTAAGTGATTCATTTGCCTGCTATCTTGATACAAGATGTTAGCTTTCGGGCTTCTAGACTTTTGTACCATGTACCTCATCTTCTTCTCGAGAAGTAATTTTTCCATGTATCCCTTCACTAGTATGGTTGCAGAAGACCAATTCATCTGAATTTTCCCTCCTAAGTCTTAGCAAAAATTTCTACTCAGCAACATTCCGAATGAGGTTGGGACGTCTACTACCAAAATCATCGCTGAAACTTTCTTGTCTAGAAATATGGCGAGAGCCACCTGTGCATCTTTGACCTTCCCTACAAGTGAGACCTTTTTTTATTCCAAAGAGTAATAAGAGCCACTAGGTAGAGTCATGGTAAGTTTGAGAGCCTTGGTGATCTTCAAAGGAATCATGTTGTCTAAGGCACTAGAATCTATTATGCAATTGTTCAGTACATATTCTCCAACAAGAAGGGAGATGTAAAAAGGTTCAACTTTATCAGTATTTGATGCACTCAGAGAAAGCATGTTCTATGAGAGAGGTGTAGGTGATTTTGGTAGCATGCCTTTGGAACTAGATGTTACAACATTGGGTGTTAGACTACCACTCCTGATATATCGAACGAACCTCTCAAATTTTTCAGGATGAGTCCGCAAATATTCAGTTTCAGTAATTTGTACTTTGGATTTGTTTACATATTCTATAAAGTCAAAGGGAGAAGAGGCGGACAAGGGGGGTGAAGGGACTTCTTTTGGAGTCTAGATAGGCTTAGGAGTAGGATTTGACATTTGAGGAATGGAGGGTACTTTGAATGGCACACTAGGAGCTTTCAAGGTATTAGATTTTGTAGGAGAAGATTTAGATTTAGAAATGGAAGAGGGATTGGAAGACTTACTTGGGATTGTGGGGGCCTTCTTACTTGCTATGGGATCAGGCTCCAACAATGCAGACTTCATGGAAGATGGAAGTGGGGATCCTCGACTGATTATTTTATTTTGCGAAGTCACCACAGGAGGATCATCAACCTTATTTTTCTTAGTAGCAGTGGAGGAAGAGGCTCCTTTCTCAGATTGAGAATGAGTGAATACCGCACATGAGAAATTGGGTGCATATTATTCATCTTCTTCATCACATCCAAAATACTCACAGAATCTGATTTGTGTATCGTTCTCAAACTCATCATTTTCTAAGAAACCACCACCTTCACTTTCTTGTTCAAGATCTTCTTCACTTTCTTGAAATCTACAATTTATGTTCACGGGTGGGGCCTCTAAGGTGAGCCTTTGAGGTGATCCTGTAATTTGATTTGTCTTGTTTCTTTGAGAAGATACTTGTTAAAATAATTCCCTCTTCAAAGAGGCCATCTCATTTTCCAACTTTTACAGCGAATGGATTGGTTCTCTCATCTCCAAGATATTGGGCCTTTCCCTTTGATGGATTCTTGATCTTTCTAGAGAGGATGAGATCATCTTCAATTTCAATGGTCATCCTTTGTGCTTCTACAATGCTCCTTGGTTGTGCTCTTTGTAGTGAAAATCCTACTTCTGATGATTGAGCATTGATGAAGAATCTCTTGATATTGTGTTGAGATGGTGAATCCTCTTCAGGTATCCTACAAAGAAACTATTCAAAACGAGCCAAAAGTCTCTCATGGTTTCATTTTCTCTTCCTCATTTGAGGAAACTGCACACCAAGAGGTCTTAACAGTCTTCAGTTGATTTAAATCTTTCCTTAAGGTAGCCTTGATGTCATCCCATCTAGTGATGATTGGGTCGGGAAGGAGGTAGAATAGAACCATTTTGTTGCTTTTTTTCTTGGAGGACTCCATAAATAGTCTCACAAAGAACGTCCTCATGTTGGACACCAAGAATTCCACATGATGTTGTGAAAGCAGTGATGTGTTCTTCAGGATGTTATGCATTGTCACCTTTTAACTTTGGAAATTTCTTACGGGAATCCATTGGTAGATCATGGAGAGGTGGTTCAAGAGAAAGTGGGCATGTATTCCTTCCCCATGGAACAATGGGTTGAGGCATTTCTTCTTCATCCACCATTATTTCTTCTACTTTTGCTTCAGCTCTTGCTTCTACAAATTCTTCTTCAAATTCTTCTTCTTCCGAGAGTTCAATGCTCAATGGTGGTTGAAAAATGGGAGAATTTGAAGGGGAGTATCACTAGGAGTTTGGATAGGGTCGCCAGGTGAACTACTCAAGTGCCAAATGGAGAGGAAGCTTGAGAGAAGAAGTATGGATTATCTCTAATTTATTCTTGCTGATTTTGCAAAGCCTCAAAATTGGAAACAAAACTGCCT
This sequence comes from Taxus wallichiana var. yunnanensis, assembly GCA_018340775.1. NCBI lineage: Eukaryota > Viridiplantae > Streptophyta > Pinopsida > Cupressales > Taxaceae > Taxus > Taxus wallichiana. The sequence continues at coordinate 361,888,084 of CM031242.1, forward strand.
CTCAACCTATTCAACATGGTGTATCTTCCTTCAGCCATCTTTTGGAAATTCTTGAAGTGAGAACATGAAAGGACACTATGGAATATGAAGAGTCACTTGTAATAAATTGACAACGTATCTTTTGGAAATGGACTTTCATGAACTCTTTTTTCTAGTTTTTTGAATATTTTATTTTTTTGAATTTTTGTATTTTGGGACCTTGCGGTCGTATTCAGGTGCAGATGCTGCTAAATCTACCCCACAGTGGGTGCCAAAAACTGTTGGTGAGAAAAAATTTCGAGTGGACAAACTTCTAGATTTCTTTCCAATGCTCTGGGAATATAAGTCCCTCTACTTAACTAGTGCAGCTACCATATGTGCATGCATAAGAAAATGTGGATTTATGTGGTGGCCTTTCACCAAGGATCCAACAGGGGCACTCCATTGACCCTCGAAAAAGCTAGCAATCTCTTGCTAGGGAAGACTTTGTCTGAAAGTGGGAAAGGGAGTGAGAATTGAGGTAGGAGAACTAATGTTGCAGGTAGAAAATCATATTCCTGCACACACACTAGTTAGAAACTTCATCACATGCACTAAATTTAGAGGAAACAACCCTGCAAATGGCAACAAGACCAAATAGAATTTGATGAACACAAAGTATCATGAAATCCCTCAGTCAAAGAAAGCTAGAAACTCCTTCTTCTTGTATTGATGCTTAAACAGAAGTTGTACATAGTGGAGAAATGGAGGAAATTGAGAAGGGGGGAAAATGGAAGAAAATGGCTATCTCCTTTGTTCTCTCAAAGTACAATATACTCTTGAGTTTACAAGATCAATCACCAACCCTTTGAAATGGGAATGGATTTACAATTTATAGAGTAGACTTGACTCCTCATCTTCCTCATGACCTTTTGAATACCTTAATATGACTTAAGATTGTTCATATTCCACTTTAAATATTTAAGTCCCTTTTATAATAGCAAGGTGACTTAATTTACATTATATTTCTAAAGTCACTTAAGTCATATTAAAAAGTGCAACCCTCAACACAAAAATATAACATTGAAGAGAGAGTGTGTCGTATGAGGAGTGAAGAGAGAGAGAAAGAGAGGAAGAAGAAGAAGAAGAAGAAGAAGAATTATGTTAAAGGATGAGTTGTTGCAGTGGACTTGGCTCCATTCTCTGACTGTTCTCCACTTTGTGATCTTGAGAAGGCTTATAACCCATCCACTTTGTCTTCATATCTCCCTTAGGTAAAATCAACTTACTATTTTTAGTAAGTGTGAGAAATCAAGTCCCTAATCTTCAATTAGATGTTACGGCTTGGTTTTCCTCTTTCTCCCTACATTCCTTGTTCTTTCTAGATCAAATTTCTATTTTTAGCAGGTGCTCGAGGGCCCACTTACTATTTTTAGTAAGTGCAAAAAATGTATGTTCTAGTGAATTCTCACCGTAGTGCACCTCAATGTCCTTGTCTCCTCTGCAGTTCTTCTATTGTTGACTTTCCCGAAATAGCAGCTTCTCTATGTAGTACACCTTCTATTTTTAGAAAGTTAGCTTCGGGAGTCGATTGATGTGGAATGAAGTATTTTGATATGGGTTTTTTCCCAATGTCACCCCTCAAAAAAATTTTGACCCACCCGCTTAATAGTCCAGAGATTTTAAAGCCTTAAATTTTAGACTGGCAAAGGTGCTTCTTGATGTGGCACCATTAATGGACCTCAAAATTATAGGTATGGTTCTCTCCTCCATTTGCAAAGAAAATTATATATTTTATATTGGTTTTTTATTTTGATGCTTCACGTGTAGTTATACTTTGTTTCACCTAATGGTTTGACGGAAATTGATATTTTCTTCATTGAGCTAAAAGTGGGATTTCTTCACTATGGATGCTCTGTTGCACGAGAGGAGGGTTTGAAGGTGTCTTCTTGATTTCCTTGGGTATAGGAATTAATATAAAAATATATTTTTTTGTTTCACGCATCCATTTGGGATATTTCTTCAACTTCTCATTTCATGGTTATGGAGTTTTCTTCTTTTTCTCCTTCGTGTTCTTCATTTCCCTTCTTAGCTTGATGATTATTCCTTATGAGACCTACACATCACTATGGTAAAGGTGATTAAATATTTTTGGATTTTATGTGTCCATGGTGGAGCTGGTTTGGAGTAATAATGGTGGACCGGGTGTCTGGACAATCATGCACGGAGCCTTGGCAATGTATGAAGTTGTGAAGGAGAAATGAGGGGGAAGAAATGGCTAAGTGCCGGATTTAAAATTTCCAAAACATGCACATGGAGGGGATGGGCACATTTTTGTGTCCCTGATGTCCCTAACCTTAGGGATGTGAGGGACATCAATTTCCATGGTGGTCAAGGTGATGTCATGTGTCCTCGATCCGACGGCAGGGGATGGATGCTCCAAAAATGCACCTAGGGGCTGAAATTCGGTCACGTGGGTGTCCAAAAGACTCCTCATAGGGTATGGGTGAATTTTTCAAGTTCTTATGTCCCTCACCTCAAGGACATAAGGGACATCAGTTTCCATGGTGGTCCTGGAGCTGACACATGGCACCCGATCCGACGGTAGGGAATGGATGCTCCAAAAATGCACCTGGGGGCTGAAAGTCAGACACATGAGTGTTCAGAAGACTCCCCATAGGGTTTGGGTGCATTTTTTCATGTATGATGTCCCCCATATTAGGGACATAAGGGACATCAGTTTCCACGGTGGTCTCTTGAGCCGACACGTGGCACCCGATCCAACTGGCAGGAATGGATGCTCAAAAAATGCACCTAGGGGTTGAACTGCGCGAGTCCGGAGGTCATATGAGGGTCCAAGAGGTCACATGGGTGCTGGGAACATTTTTCAAGGGTTTGTTTACCTGACCTCGTGGATGTAAGGACAGAAATCCCATCAGCTCCCGTGCCGACACATGTCCTCCCAAAAAATGACTAAGTCCCAAAGACGACAACTTGAAACGATGATAACATGAGCTCTGGATGGAATGTCTTGGTTAAATTTTATATGATCCTGATTTTAAGTATAATTTTGAATCCAATGGTGTGGGTATTATGTCTTGATTCAACCATATGATCCCTTAAAAGTGGATTTTTATTTGAGGCTCCACTTATGCCTAATAAAACCTGCCTGTAAATCCTATACGCCAAGGTGTTGTGAAAAATATTATTTCACCATCATGTAGGTATTAGAATCCTATTTCTCGGAGATGTTTTTTTACTTCTAACTCCATTTGGAGCTCCCAGAATCTTCTTCTGAAGCCCAAGAATCGGTTTAGGCATGTGAACTGCCTAGGCTTGTGAACCCGGTTTTCACTCGATCGCTCAAAGTCTTTCAAAACTTCTCAAATCATTCCAAAATAATTTCCATGATGTTATAAGGTCTTCAATTCACCTCCATGTTGAATTTTACCCTTCCGTTTTGCTCCAGGGTGGTTGGTCTAGTCCTGGGAAGGCCAGTGATAGCCCTTCCCAATACCGCCAAAAGATAGTATCTTTTCGGCACTCCCTAAAATCACCTAGGGGGAATGAATATACTTTCCTAAATCACCTAGGGGACCAATTTTACATCAAATAGTAGGTGACCATCCTGATGGATTTGGCTTGGGGTGCCTAGAAATGATAAAACATGAAAAATTTGACACTGGGGTATAGTTTTCGTGCTTGAAACTTCTTATTTCCTCGTTGGACATTTGCACGACAACACATAGATCATTAATATTACAATATTTTCATTAACGAAGACAGAGCATAAAATCAAATCAAGCCATCCATTTCTTTCTTACCATCTCGATGATCCTTTTTCCCGCATGTTTAGAACATGGTCAATTTTATACATACTAGCATGATATGACCCATTTCTCGCTTTTATACAACATGCAAGGTTGGTCAACATCATGCCCCATCAACAAAGTTTTTAACACTATTATTTCAAATAACCTTATAACCACTTAGGTCTCCTTAATGCAACATTAGCCAAACCTTATGTTAGGTCCATGTATTAAGCTTTTATAAGGTTAGCTTTAATATATATATCAACTCATAATTACATATTTTTGATCGATTTAGTCGACATCAACAATTGTACCTAACACTTAACATAAGATAATACTTACATGTCCTATGCATAGGGTATTAGGTCCATTGGAACGTAACCAAGATATTATCTCTCGTTACTCCCTTATTGCATTGCCCCTAGTTATGGGCTAAAGCACTGATTAGGTAGCAAAGTATTAAATTCTCAAAGTCTTTCCCGCAGGTATCACACAATTTTAATTGTATAGCATCAGATAAAGATTACAGTCATAATTCCATACCATAATCATTCAATAATATGAAATGAGGTCTGGATAGGACCTACTCAGTTAATATCTATGCTCCTACCAAAAGAACATATTTATAGTAAGATCTCCCACTAATCATCATAATCTGATATTGAACCACTTTTATATAATCATTTCAAACTACAAATGCATTGGTACCTTGATCATTAATTTCACAAGTACGAACAAGTACCAAAACTATCTATTTATGACTTATCCCTTTTTACAATCACAAACCTAGATTTGTGGGGTGTGACATTTTGTAGTTATTTTTTGGGAATATTTTATTTTTAGTGATTTATTGTTTTTCATTGGTTTTTGAATATTTTCTCAAGAGACCTTATGTGAGAGTGAATTTTTTTGTGTTTACATTTTTTCCCTTTTGGGTTGTGTGGTGCAGCAAGTAGGATGCAACACAAACACCGAAGATGAGAAGTGGTTAATCCAATCCTATGATAATTGTTTCCGCACATGTGAGCTTATATGGCTTACCGGATAGATAGGATTATGGAAATTCAATAAATAGTCCACTTCAACTAAATTTTATGAAGTAATCTATAGGTTGATTTCATAAGGCATAGACTATTTGGTCAATTGAATAAGATAGATGATGATTAAGAGTCATAAGATTAATGAAAATGGTTTGATATAGTATCCCCCTCAAATGGAATTTTTTGAGTTGCAGATTGCCCCAAAGATAATGTAGAATGAAAAGTGGAAATTGATAAGTGATAGAAAATGAATTTGGTAAAGGAGTGAGAATATTGAAGAAATAATGGTGTTTCCCAGCCATGTGTAGTTCAAAATTTATAGGTGATAGATGTAAGAGTGGATGCAAGTTATAAAACATCCCAACCTAATAGTGGTGTTTAAAAATAATTAAAATCTTATCATGATGAGAAGTGGTGGTTATGTAATTTTTTTGCAAAAGGAAGTGAATACCAATGGATTTTAGTCCAAGCGAGGAAAAATTCATGTGACATGGATGAAATGAGGGTGCAAAGTAACTTTGAAATGTATTGACATGGTTTGAAGTAAAATAGTTGGTGAGAAATATGATGAGTTAGGAGGCACATAGCATGAGACAAAAGGTCTAATAAAATAAGAGTTTGAACAAGATATAAACATCACCTGAAACATACTAGACATGTTTATCATTGTGATGTAGTGAGTGTGCATGAGACTTAATTGTTTCTAGAAGTGAATACTTATAAGGTAGTAAGTGAAGACATTGACCAATATGTGGGAGTGATTGGAACATGTTATTAACGGATGGTTGAATGTAGAAAGGAAAATGGAACTCATGCATTACTTTACTATCACCCACTCATCTATAGCCCCATGTAGACATGCATTTGATTTTAGTATCATAATTTCTCTATTACTAGATATAAATACCCCTAAAAAGATTTTCTTGAAATCAATTTTTTAATTTTTTTATGTTTTGATATTTTTTTGTTTTGACAAGATATTCATCTCTCTCAATTTGTTAAAGTGTTTAGAACCACTAGTGGCTTGATGGAGGGAGTGTAAGTGATAATGAAGATGACATTTGTTAGAATTCAAAAATAATGCTTGTGGCCCTTCATAAAAAAAATTCAAGTGTGCTATAGTGTTAGGATATTGAAGCGCATAATCGTTCTTAAATTCACCATGAAATGAGAGATCAAGTTCAAATAGTTGTAGTAGAGACTATTGACTCACAAAACATGATGACAATTTGATTGAGAGTTCACCAAAAGCTAGAAATCAAACCAGACATGGAATGTGAATAAATTATCAGTGAAGTAGGTAGCAATGAATAAATAATTAGAATTAAATAGGAATGAATTAGGATGGAGGAAGAACATTCATGTGCATATGTCATTTTATTGCATATTATATATATATTGGATTTTTAAAGATGTTTAGGTATTTTTCAAGGTGTATGCTTGTGTTTGTGTCAAAAAATATAGATTATAATTGTTAGAGAATTAGGATGCATATAAAATTTGGTACATATGAAGAGAAGAAGGATGCACAGATTAGGAAAAGTAAGATAGTGTAGACAAGTGAAAGTCCCCTTGTCCTTGTAGGGACTGGGTGAATAAGAGAAAATATATAGAGAAGAAGTCCAAAAATTAGGTACATAATGGTATTTTATTTGATGAAGTGGATGAAGATTCAAGAAATTATTCCACATATAATCCAAAGGATGGAAATGAGTGGAGTATTGGATTTTGGATATGGAATAATTAAGATAGGTGTTAAGTTTGGTAGATGTCCGATAATGTCTAGTAGACAAGGATATGAGAATAGATTCATGGTAAGAGATAGAGGGGAATCAAACATTGTATGAGTGATGATGTCAGGTGAATGATGGTTGGTGAATAATTTGATGTCTAAATGAAGCATGTTAATAAATTGTGTGGTCTTAGGAGGAAGTTGTGTGACAAGGAATGCATGCAAAGAAGAGGATGAGGAATGTAGAAGAGGATGAGGAATGAATAAGAGTGTGTAAATAAGGCCATGCAATGTGAATGCATGGGAGAAAGTGTAGGTAAATTATGAGGAAGATATAGGAAAATAATTTTAGGTTATTTTTGGGGAAATAATGTTAGAGTGTGAATGAGAATAATACATGTTATAATATGCAATGGGGAGTAAGTAGCAAAATGGAACCCGAATGAGTGGTGATGGGGTTAATAAGATGAGTATGGAAGAAGATAAATTATTTCATGACATAATTGGTTGCACAAAAGTGGTTTGGGAGCATGATGTGGGTGTGGAAATGGAGAGATAAAAATAGCTTTGTGGAAAACCAAATAAAGTGAAGTAGAGGATGCAGAAGCAAAACATGATCGCATGACAATATAGATGGTAAAAACAATGGTGAAAGTGGGTAAAATGAGGAGGAATATATATGGGACAAGATACAAGGTGAAAATGATGATTTTGGGATGGTTAGGAAGAATACTATGATGAGGGTGGAGTGACACATGGATAAGAAGTGTGAGCAATAACAACATGTAAAATTAGTGGATTGGTTTTAGAAGATGGAGTAGGATGAGACGAAGGTTTGATAGCCATTATCAAGTATATTCTCAATGATGTTGTAAAGTTGGGGACATTTTTATATGGGATAACCATCAATGTGATGATATGCACACTAAGCTAGGAGGTATTGTATGCATCCATAATTTACATGATGTAACATTCATAACAAAATATATCCAGTGATGATAAAGTATATTTCAAACAAGAACAAAGTCCAAATCCCTCCTAATATTCTTTACAAAATCCCTAATTTCCTCTTTGTCACACCAAAATCATATTTTAATGTTTTGTGTTTTTAATTTTGGTGTTTGTGTAACCCATAATGGAACCATTGGTTTGACATGACCGATGGTTATGTCACTATTAAACTCAAAAATTAAACAAGTGTTTTAATTTCCCAGTTAATTACAATTTGATTTTCACCTTGTTTACTTTGTAAAATTTTACTAAGAATAGGCTCTTTGAATTCATATTCATTTACCCTTTCATTTTTACTATGTTTAGTCTATTTATTTCTTATACATAAGATAAGTTATTAATTCTAAAGTTAGATTCCAAGTTTGATCTCTTCACTTTCAACAACTTACAAATAACTCGCTTGCAATTTGCTCACAAGTTGGATTTTTATTTTTGGAGTAGGGTTATACTACTACTTTTCCAAGATATTCTAGTATAAATAATTAGTAATTTGTTTAAGGTATCATTATCTACATTCTATCCATTTCATTATGTTATACAAGCCATCTCTTGTTAGATTTTTAATTGTTACTATTGTTTATTTCATTTCTTCCCAATGGATCATGTTGGACTTTACATATGGAATGATAAAACGCTTTGAGGAGACATCAAATAATCACAACAAGCTTGGAATAAATGTTCCATGGGACCAGTAGTGACCAGTTGGGGATGCATTTTTTTCTTTAAATTTATTATAATAATTGTTAAGAAAAACATATCCAAAAGCTTTGTTACTTAGATTTAACTTTGTAGAAGATTATTTACAAAGTAATTAAATTGAAAAGGCATGCATAAATATTTCTCTTCTTCCATTATCCCATTACTTTTATTCAAAAATACTTTTTTGATAACCCATTCCCAACTTACTCTCCTATAGATTTACTTGGGGAAAGATTGGAAGAGTGCAAAGAAGTAGTATTTATATTATCTTTCATTTGGAGATGTAATTTTACTTGGGAACGTTTTTTTGGGTTGGGGAGAAATATTTTTATAATCTTCCCTCCCAAAAAAACCAAAGTTAAACACTTTTGTAGGAAGCTTATACTTAATATCGAGATTGTATTTGTTTCACCATAAGCTTTTATATTTACTTTAGATTAATATTATGTAATCGAGAGATAGCTACACCTAACTATCATTTGTTTTATTTTATTTTATTTTGAAAAAGGCAATAGATTAGTTTCCTTTTATTCATTTCTTCTTAACCTATAATTTTCTTTAATTGCCTCCAAATACTTAAAAAATCCAAAAACATTAGTTAATTGCTAGTTTTATTTCTATTTCATTCAAAATTCATTGTCTCAAAAATACATAAGGAATTTAGAATAATCATCATTTTTTTATTTAACAAATGGTGAAACATAATTTCCATAGGTTAGAATCATTCTCTTCAATTCATTTTATTTAAATAAATTTGTTTTATTTTTCATTCATTATAAATCAAACAATAAGACAAAACACCAAAACATAGCTATTAGAACTCACATTGCTCGAGCTTAGCCTTTGATTCTCCTTTTCCCCTCATTTTCATCCTCTTGTAAGTTAGAATCCCCACATGACCATTCCTAGTCTAAACCAAACTCATAGAAGAATCTTTGAGCCAATCGTCAATCCTTTTGTTATTGACTGATATTGAGGAGATGTAGAATTGTTTCTACGCACATTAGCATTTTCCCTACTCCTTCACCTCCATTGATTATAAAAAAAATTGAGGCATTAAATGAACATTTTTCTCCTACCAAAAAATTGGTTTGATCAAATGCACCCAACCACCTAGAATACAAACATATAGTTTATTGTCTCATTTCATTTACCTATTTGTATGCCTTCTTTGGAGAGGAACACCTTAAGAGAAACAAAAATCTAAGGATATTACATCTTAGTAATATTTTATTCCATATCACTAATATAGATCAAGAGATATGTGTCTCTCGTATTATTGGTCACAACATCTCTTGTGAAGAGATAAGTAGGAGTTTTGTTGCCTTAGAAGACCACCTCATGCACTCACAAATATATTGCCTTACATACCTCATCCCCATCATTAGCCATACTCAATTCTATGGTATATAGCATTTTCTATTACTTTCGTCACCATACACAATCCCCTTTTTCACATCATCTTCTCACCTTTCGACTATTTTGACCCAACCTCAACAAATCAAGTACACAATTTAATCATGTCATTTTTCTTGTGTACATGCATGCCATAATGGTGGGTCGTATGGGAGAGAGGGTGATCAACACCATATCAAGCAACTTGTGAAGGAAATATGAGACTGATTCAATTAATTTAGTGAATTTATGTTGGGTTGGAAGAATTTGTCACCTTAACATGAGTATGTAGAGATGTACAAACTTTGGTAGGTGAGGAAATAAGAGGATACTATTATCAATGACATGGTCAACATACAAGTGTGATGATGGAATATGTGGGGAAGGAACCAAAGCATAAAGAAAGGCAACAAGATGCCCAAGATGGATTTCCTGAGGTATTAAGTCATGTGCATGCCCTTGTTGAAAGTGTGCAATGGATGAACTTATAAGTGATGTGAGACATGGGGATGAAATTTATTAAAACATCGTTAATGAGATTTAATTGTGAAAATAAGAGGTAGTGAAAATGTGAAATCCAATGCAAAATAAGGGTGATAATAAACTAATTAGGAGACTATCAAAGCATGTAAAGTTAAACCAAAGTTGTTTGTGGTGCAATGTGAATGGATAAGTGAACTAGGAAGGTGTCGAAAGTTGTGTAAAATAATGAATGTTATATCAGTAGGCGGTTGAATACTAGTCAAGTGTTTTTCCAAAGAGTGAAATTGGGAAGGTGCATAAAAGCATTGTATCATTATGTTAAATGGCGTAGCATGTAAAGTGAATCAAATGTAAGTGGTGTTGGGAGTTCTAGTACCAATGAATTTTTAAAATGAAGGCATTATGAAATGAGGGGTATAGGGGTGATGTGGTACCATAGAGTGAATAATTTCATTAAAAATTTGGTGGTAAGTTGATGGAAATGTGATTCCCTCAAATGTTGGGACTCAATTTTGGTAATGAAAGCAATGAGGTATTGGTGGATCATGTCCCAGTGGGCACAAATAGGGGTAAAACAAAGTCGTTGGGAACAACTAGTAGGAGTAAAAGTGTGATATACATAGGGTGGATCGAGAATGTCAAACATATTGGATCATGTAGGGGTGACCAAATCATGTAGGTGATGCCAAAGTGCGTAGGAGTGACCAGAGTATGTTGGTGAGGTTAAAGCATGTAAAGGGTGACTAGAGTACACAAAGGTGACTAGAGCGCATAGGTGAGGTGAGAGTCCGCAAGTGAGACCGAGAGGGCATAGGTGAGGTTGGAGCATGTAAGGGTGACCAAAACACATAGGTGAGGTAAGAACATGTAGGTGTGACCCTAACTCTAAGAATGTAGAAGTGATTAGAGTACATATGGGTAACTAGAGTGCCAAGGTGCAATCGTGAGCCTCTATGGGTGATTGGAGCATGTCGATGAGGTCATATCATGTAGGGGTGACCAAATTTTATAAATGAGGCCAAAGTGCATAATCAGTAAGTGAAAAATACATAAGAGAGAGGAATATCATACACTACAAGGAGGTGTGGAGTACATGCATAAGTAATTTCGGGATCACATGTGGGTCACACTTGCACAACTAAGCATGGATGGGGACATTGACATGTGGGGTCACAAGTGAGTCATACCTATAATTGATTTTATGAAGTCGAGGTGGTATGATAAAGTAATAATAAGTTCATTGTAAGGTGGGAGATAAATTGACCAGAGGATGGTGTGAGTATCCTAAGGGTGGGATAATGGTTTTAGGGAAACACCTAGAAAAAATGGTTTATTTATTTTTATGAATCATGGTTATAATTTAGAGGGAAAGGATTGGGTTCTATGGGAGTCACACATGAGATCGTGGTTTAATTGGGGTATATCTTGGTGAAGGAGTGAAAAGAGAAGGCAAAGAACTTGGTTAAAAGAAGTGACCTCAAACCCAAGATAGGAAGAGGAGAAGTTATACCCATGACTATTGTGGGGATATGAATAGCTCAAGAGTGTAGCAAAGGTATACGCAAGAGGATGGAATGATGGAAATAAGTTACTTTAGTAAATGTGGCAACAACAATTTATGGAGTGAGTCAAATATATTGGTAAGTCATGGTAACAAATAAAAGATAGACCAAAGGAATGGGCATGGAGTAGTAATAAAATTGAGTTGTTATAGCAATCGTGTTACATGAAGGTGTAACTTAGAAGGATGAGGGTGACATCAAGATGGATGGTTGATGTAAAAAATTAGTTACCTTGATTGGTGAGATAATGAGGCAAGTCGTCAAAGTAGATAGAGGAGAATGGATGGAGTCCGTATGGTGACCTTGTAAGCAAAAAGAAAAATTGAATGGAATGGTGAGTCATGAGATCAAAATAATTGACAATCATTGAAAGTATTGACATGTCATAATAGTGACCCAAAAATAACTATATTGATCAAGTGTGAAGTGCAACATGATAATTTGAGGTACACAAAGTAATATGTAGGGATGAACTTAGTAGTGTGAAGCATGATAGTAGTGTCAAAGGTAGGTTGCGATCATGACCATAAGGGTCACATGTGTAACATGAGTATATTATGATTGTGTAGGTTAGTGGTTAAAGGTGAGTAGGGGAAGTAGAGCCTATGAAGGGATGGAATATCTTAGTGAGAAATGAAACAAGGTGAGGAAAGAAAAGTTTCAATATCCACTCAAAGAATGTAATAATTCCCAAAAGTAAATTTAACCCAAGATGGTGATGGTTTGAGCTTGGAAAAAGGAGAGCAATGTGGCAGTCATATATGTGGCTCAAGACATCACAGGTGTGTCTCAAAATAGAGATAAAGTCCTAAAAATGAAATTCAAACATAAGAAGGCTTCACAAAAATGATGAGTGGTCTAATGAGGACCACATTGCATGATGACAAGTATGACCTACCTGATAGGAAGATTGATTTGATGAGGTCCTAAGGCTAGATCGGTGAGTTAAATAGATAAGGGGATTTTAGAAAAGGTGGGTTGAAATGTCGATAGTTACAATAGTGACAACAACCATGTAATAACAAAACAAGAGATTTTAGAGGGTAGTGAAAGGTGATAAATGGGAGTGGTCAAAGGAAAATTCATATGTGTGAGTGACTAAAGGTAGATGTGGTAGAAGAGGTCAAAATTTAGTGTGATAAAAAGGGATAAAGGCCCACTCACAGGTGTAATCCGGTCAGCACTGAAGGTGATAAATGACAAGAACAATTATTTAGTGAGTAGTATGAGGTGGAGAACATGTGGAAGTTGACCAAGGAGCATAAGGGTGGATTTCCAATAAGGTAAAAACAAGGATTGCAAGATCCATAGTGAAAGTAGGGGAAAATTGAAGAGTACAAGGGGTAAAACATATGTAGGGGTGGACTAAAGAGTGCAAGAGGTACATTGTGGATAGGGGATGAGAAAGTGGATGAATAAGAGAGAAAACACAATTCATAAATGTGACTAAGGATAGGCACATTAGGGTAGAGTCTAAATAGAGAAAAATGGAGTTAGGAATGCACATAGAGATGGATAATAGAGTTTGGAAATGAAGTAGAAAAAAATGTAATACTATCACATTCATGACTGTGCTAGGGATAAATTGGACTAGAACATAGAATATATAGAATAACATAATTGTAAAAATGGATGGAAAATCATACATGAGTCTTACCTATAATTGAGTCTAGGAAAATATATACTATGACAGAAATGTGTATAAGGAAAAATTAATAAAATGGAGGGATGGAAAACTATAGAGATGTCACACCAGTAACTAAGGAATGTGTAGAATGACATAAATCAACAAATAAAGTGGATGGAAAATTGTAGTGCAATCACAATCAAGGGTGAGGAATGTATAGAATGACATAAACTAATAAATGGAATGGATGGAAATACCAAAGTGTAATTACACCTATGAATAAGTATAAGAAAACTATGGATGAAATATAGGATGTGGGAAAAATGATGTAGTCAAAAGTCAATCTCAATCAACACATTGTGTTAGGAATGATACAAACTCTATTATGATTATTAGTCCTTCCAAATTACTTCCTTATCAAGTTCCTAAGTTCCCAAAGTATTAAATTTATTAATCACTTCTTCTAAGGCACTATACCAATCATTTCATCCTATTCTCATACCCTTAACTACACAATTCCAACCTTGAAATAAAGTAAAATAACCAAAAAGATCTATTGACTTACCTTAAGTTAAGACTACCCTTTTAGCCTTCTTGAGAAACTTCAAGAAATATAGCTCATTTACTCCTCGCCATGTTCTTACTTTATCCTCACATATTCACCACCTCAAATCAATGTTAGGCCTCTCACCGATATGATTCAAATCTCCTAAAACCTCATCTTTCACTAAACTAGTCAAATTGTCTACCTATACCCTTAAGGCAAGGTTACTTGAAACCTTCATGCTCAAAGTAATTCATAAGTACCCCCAAGAATATTTCAACTTCATTATCATTTCCATATCATACTTAAGGTGTATGTTGATTTCTAAGTATCCTCTTCTATATTTGTACCCTTTTCCTCACTCTTGTTCCACGGGCTCTTAAGCTCTCTTTTAGGGACTCGTAACAGTTTAGTTTGGTCTATAACTTCCTTCTTAAGAATCTTCAGGGCATGAAATCATGGTTTCTAAGCTCTTGTTATGGCATTTTTCTCCTCAATAAATATCAATACCTAATTCAAAGATAACATATAGATCCTTTAAAAATGCACTCTTCCTAGTAGCCTCCTAAATGTGTGCAACGACCTCCCTCTACATTGTCGAGAAATCTTTGTTATCCACCAATGAAATTTAAAATTTCTTCTTTCAATGCTTCTGAGATTCCTCCATGAGGTTTTTGCAAGTTTAAATCCCAAACTCTAGGGATAAGGATTTTTAGAACACGTTTACTCAACAAACCCTAACTATAACTTATCTCATCCCGAGAGGATAATTTTAGCTATAACTTTAGGAATATGATTCCTCAAGACTCAAAAATTGACCAATATAACTACAAGAACCTTTCTTAGGCTCATATCTTACCAAAGAAGCTATAGAATGAGTATAAAGGCTCGTTCTTGAAGTTACTATCTCACAAGTTTGTGGAAGAATAGGGTATAAAACCCTCTGCAAAAGTGACTATGAAACCTTTATATTTATAAGATGCATTAATTAAAGTATGCCATCATGTATTTCTTCTCTTAAATCCTTAATTTGATAATTCACTCCTCTTACATTTATTTTGCATAAGAAATATAAACTCAATTACATCTTACTAGAATCTTTGTGTACTTTTTGGTATAAGGTATTTTGCATGCTAAGGGGTATTGTTCCACTATCCTTCAAACTATATTATGACATGGAATTCATAATTCCTCATTAGTTTTAATCTAAGATTCATTTTCCATAATCACAAAGAACATCTCCACAAAGCACAAGAACTTTGCATGATTAAGACAAAGGATACTTCTTAATTGTTATCAATTTCCTTAGAAAGTTACCTTGTCCTGTATCACAAGATTTGGAGAAGATTAAATCACTCCTCCATATGATTTCCCTTTTCTCCCACTCCAATATTCAAGATATTACTTTCTCTCACTACTATTATGGAATTTAGTGGAATCTTCACAGACTGACACAATCTTAAGGAATGTACCCTGATTATAATCCTCCACAAAACTATAAAAGATCCATAAACAACAATATAAAACTATGGAATAATATTTTCATAGTTTGAATCTCCTGAGAATGAAATGCTCAGAGTTATAATAATCATTATCAATGCACAAACTATAATCATCTACACAAGAAAAGTGCAAAAACAGAACTTTTTCTTCTCATATCTCTCTTCACATTAATTGACCATCCGAATGATGGTTTTTAAAATGGTTACAAAGATTTAAATACCCCTTCATGAACTTTTTAACTATTTTTACCCTTTATACCCTTTCATTTTCACATGTTGTATTACATTTCATTAATAAACTCTTCTACCTAGCCTAAACTTAGGATTTGAGAACTAGAACACATTATTTAACCTTTTTAGGACCTTTACGCCTCATTATAGCTTCCATCGTCACATTGCATATATGAAGGCTCTAAAACTCACTAAAACAACTATTACAATGCAAAATTGCCTTCAAGATTTCAAATTGGCATTTTGGAGGGAAATGTCCAATTTTGAATTTGTAAAGGCCTTATTCAAACTTAGCTTACCTACACAACTCTAGAAGACTCCTGAGACTTGACAACATACCTAAGAAGCCAAAATTGATAATACTAACCTATATGTTTCACCACAATGTTGCATATAAAATAAATAAGGTAAATGTGAGGTGAGGAGGAATACCTATGAAGTTGATGATGGTTGTGTACCGTTGAGAAGACCAGTTGATCATGAAGAGATCCTTTTTGGCTAGGAAGGAATACTTGTAGAAATAGAAAAATACCACCAAATAGAGTTGAATAGCATATGAAATTGGACTTCCTAGCATATGCTAGATCCGGGAAGTGTGATACTTCATATAAAGGTTGTCAATCCATTGCTTTAAAAAATGACTTAATGTAAAGAAAATAATAGTAAAAGAAATGTCCTATTGTAAGAATATGATTTCGGTATCTCATACGCTAACAATAGAATAGACATAAGCTAAATATTGAATATACACCTAAATCTAGAGAAGTCGGTGTTGTCCACACTTTGGTAGGTGTGGAGAGATGTTTAGGAAGGTCTGGATGATATTGGGTGAGGTTTTGGAAGGTTTTGGGTGAGTTAGGAACTTGTTCGTCTAAGGTAAATTACTAGTCATAGATACTGTTATCTGTTGGGGGACCGATACCAGTACCTAGTAATAATCGAAGCTGGTTGGGTGACCGATGCTGGTAGGTAAAATTAGGTGAGAAGGTTAAAATGGGTTGGTTGAGAGCTCTCTGTGATTTCACATAGAGTTGAGAGGGCTTGGGCTAGGTGTTAGAATGTATGTGATGACTCGAAAATGGTAAAGTAGGTGGTTGAGAAGAGTACAAGGCTCAATAGGTAGGTGGTTGGGTGGAGGTGCTACAGATGAGATTCGGGAGAGGTAGAAGGTGAAATAAAGAAAATAAATGATTAACAACCAAGATTCTAGAAATAATGAAGGAGATACAAGTATCGATCTCGTGTAGTAGTAGAAAAAGGTCTAGACTTCCATGTGAGTGATCCAATGCTTTGGAACACATTGTTGATGCTTGGTGGAGGTTATAAATGCTTGGAGTGATCTCTGGTTCATCATGAGGTTGCCTAGATGCTCGAGAATACCAATGCAAGAATGCCCTAGAAAGATAGAATGGATGAAGAACCAGGGTAAATGATTGGAATTCCTTATGTAAGGGAACCGATGGCGGGTAGGTGACCGGCACTAGCCTAGGAATAATCGATGACGGTTAGGGAGAAAAGGTCATATTTTAAAAAAATAGCCTTTTCTCTCCATTTTTCGCGTTGGTCAATATTTTTATGGACTAGGAGTGTGGGTTGTCACTAAATGGAGTGGGAAATAGGTGGGAGAAGTGTAGAAGAATTCATAGTTAGTTAGGGAAGTAAATGATTTAGTCTAGGTTAATAAATAGGTTTGGAAAGGGTTCATGGTGAGTTGGAGAAGTGAGGTGGAGGAGTTAGGGAATTATTAACTTAATATGGGTAATTAAATTAATAATAATGTTTGGAGGGGTCATGATCGGGGGATGTGTTGAATTAATTAATTGGAAGGGGCTTAGAGGGTTGCGACCCAATTTTAGGTGTCTACATTTGCCCCTTTTGTCATGTAGCTCGTACTAATGAACGACACTAACAAAAACAAGAAGTGGTTGCCCCAAATATGGGTATAGGTGATCCCCCTCAAACTATGAACTGATTGAGGAGTAGGTAAAATCGGTGATGGGTTTGATAAAGTGGTAGGTGTTGAAAAATTAGGTAAGGTGTGTGTATAGGAAATGGTGATATTGTTATGGGTAATAGGTGGGGGCATTAAAATGCACACACACATCTAGAATGCGACAAGGCACTAGGTTGAAGAGCTCACAAACTCTACATCATCAAAGGTTGATAATTTATCCAAATAAGGTTGATATGGTCCAGGTATCCAAGTTATAGGAAGTGCTCTTGGAAACATAACGAGGTGAGGTGCAAGAATGGAAATAGGTGTGTTCTAAAGCACCAAAAAGTTTGGTTTGGTTGAGATAAACATCATGACATAAGGAAAGGAAAGGTCAGTAGGCTAAACAACATGAGTAGTGTCATCGCAAGGTATAGTGAGTAAGTGAATTCAAGTGTCAAATGGGTGAGGTCTCTGGGGGTGTATAGGTAAGGTCGTGGGTAAGGCCGAGGTATAGGTAAAAATGTGCCCCTAAGTATAATTAGGGAGGTGACTAGGCTGGTAGGGTTATTAGGTGAGCCTGGAGGGTTGTGGTAAGGTTATTGTAGCAATAAATTGGTGTCTTACAGTAAAAATTTGGGAAAATTAGGAATAATTGGTGTAGGGAGGGTGACTGATACCGGTTGAGAGGTAAAATTTTGGCATGCACGGTGGGACTCAAACCTAGGTTGCCTGGCCATTTTCACATCTTTAGCTTTGCTATCCAGTATATCATGTGCCTCTTAAATTTTTTATTTTTTTAGAGTGGTTAAGCTAACCTCCAAGGGCCCCATGCCCTCGGAGTCCTTCCTACATAGCCCTGGAAAAAGGGGCCTCGGGCAATGAAGTTCTCCCATAAACCGGGGAAGAATAAGATTGGGTTAGGTAAGTTGGTTGGGTAAGGCATGTTTGAAAATATGTGAGGTTGAATGTTGAATAGGTAATAGGTAAGGTGAATTAGGCATAGTCATAGATGAAGGTATTATGGTTGCTTCAAGTTTGATGGTCTTCTTGTTGAAGAAACAACAAGTCATAGATAAAAAACTAAAAGAAATGGTATGCCCATATTTGGCAAGGACCATAATTGTCATACCCCTAGACTTATTGAACACAATTCCCTAGATATGTTGCATGAGTGATGGGTCTAGAGTTAAAATAAGTTGTGAGATCACAATGTGTAAAGTACAAGCCACGTCCCTTGAGCTGGTAGGAGTAAATAAATGAAGGTAGGGTGGAGGGGTTTGTTAAGTGTATCCTTGTTGTGGGATAGCATGCCCCTCTTGCAAGATACCCAAAACCAAAATAGGCAAGTCCATGACCAAAATTTTTATTTTCCTTGACTTTTATTTTTGTTTGTAGAGACTGATCAATGCGGGAAGTCTATATTAGAATAAATAGTAGTGTCTTATTGAGGTCTTCGTCAAGTTGATTGATGTAGGAAGCTCCAAGATAATTTTTTATTTTGACAAATATAGATTCATCTTATTTTTGGATAGACTAAGTACAGTAGGTCGCTGGATTTTTATAGTTATCCTTCGAGGGAGTAATCTATTTATAGCAGCAAAAGAGAGACATAGATTTTCATTTGAGGGAATCATCTACTTGTGAGAAGTTTGACTCAAGGAGGAGATTTTTGTTATCCCATATTTTTTTGCATTATTTTTGTACTTGTAGTCATGGACAAGACTATAAAGGAGTATAGCTTTCCTTTATGAAGGTGAAACCATAGCACGATAGAGGTTAGCTACGAAAGATGGGTTTCAAATGACGAACGAATATGGGATTCCATCCTAAAAGGATAAAAGTATCTATAAGAATATTTCCATGAATAGAGTCATGGTACTTGTATTGAATACAAGGTGAGTGATGGATAGTCACACAATTCTAGTTTATTCGTTAGTCCTTAAAAGAGGTAGGTGGAGGGATAGGTTTTCTCAAGGGACAAGCATATAAGAGACATAAAGTGATGTAGTACTTTATTCAAAAATAGAACGGTCAAAGATGAAAGGCATTAAGGGGCTTAGGTTCAGGTTTACCCTCAAGAGAAGATAAACGATAAGCTCCTGATCCATAGGTATGGGTGACAATATAGGGTCCAAGCCAATTAGGAACAAACTTGCCTTGTTTACTTTTCTTCTCTTTGGTTACATGTTGGTTTTCCTTTAGGACAAGGTCACCTACCTTGAAGGTTATTTCTTGAACATGTTTTTTGTGGGCATGTTTGATGCACTTTTGGTAGATTTGAAGATGGTATAAATCATTTAAACAATGTTTGTCCAATATCTCAAGTTCTGACAAATGTTCATGGAGAAAATCATTATTAGAAAGTATATCTTTAAGTGATATACAAAAAGATGGAATTTGGACTTCGAGAGGCAGGACGACCTCTATGTCATAGACCAAAGAGAAGGGTGTGGCATTGGTATAGGTACAAAAACTTTGTGTGATAAGCCCATAAGGTAAAAGGAATGTGCATGTGCCAATCCTTACTAGTGTTGTCCACAAATTTCATAAGAATTTTATTGAGGGTTTTGTTGGAAGATTCAGCTTGACCATTTGATTATGGGTAATATGGTGATGAAAATTGAGTTGAAATCCAAAATTTTCACACAGTTTACATAAGGTTTTGTTTTTGAATTGTTTTCATTTGTCAATGATGAGACGATGGGGAACACCAAAATGGAAAATGATATGGTGGTTGATAAATTCAGTTATCTTTTCGGATTTGGTAGAAATGAGAGGTATGGCTTCCACCCATTTAGTGTAGTATTCAGTTGTTGTGATGATCCAGATGATAACGTTGAGAGGAATGAGGATTAATCTCTCTAATGAGATCCAAACCCCATTGAGTGAAGGGAGAAAAGTCTCTGGTGACTTGTAAGGCCTGGCTAGGGGTGTGGTGAAGGTTAGCATGTTGCTTACACTTCACACAATTTTTATTTAGTCACAGATTGTCTTGGTTAAGGGTTAGTTAGTAACAAATTGAGGCGAAGGAGACATTTAGCAACAATGAGGCCACTAAAATTTCCCCACAAATCTCATCATGAATTTATTTGATGGTGTATGGGATTTCAAAACTGATGAGGCACCATAGGAGGATACTATCAAAGCCATTTTTATAGAGAATACCCCCATGATGACATAATGAGAGACAATGTGGGATTAATCATGAAGCCCATCAGGAATTTTAAATTTTCAGACCTTTTAAAAGATATGGAGAGGGAGAGGAAATTATTAGCTTATCTGATTTTTAAAAGGTTTCAAGCGAAATTCAATGACCCAATCGGCCCTTATACCCCATCACGTGAGTTCCCCAAAAACCCACAAAACCCGCAATACAAAGGAAGGTGGTGTGATGTGGATTGTGAGAGCCGCGTGGAACACCTAACCCCGAAGTTCAAATGAGCATAACTTTTGACCCGAGCTCTGATTTTCACAAAATTAGACTTTTCAAAAAGCTCTCGACATCCTCTACAAACAAAAACTAGATTTATTATTTTTAGTAAGGGTAGGTGGGTGAAAATAAAATAAACATCTCCAGCTCCAATAAATTAAATGCTCAATCCCGTAAAATGTAGGAAATCCCTAGCAAACTCAAAATAGCTGCTCACACTTAGAAGACCATAACTTTTGCAATTCTCAATAGATTTTCACAAAATTGGTCTCGTTGGAATTATGACTCCAAGCACGATGCACAAAAATCAAGAAATGTAGAAAATGATGAATATTTGATGGTGATTTTTAAGGAAAAATATCCCAATTCAAAGAGACAATTGGAAATTGGTTGGGAATGCATTTAATGAGCATGGCCATCATTCTTTCATTGTTGCAGGTCATGGGACAGCATGGGGAGTATTTTGCAAGAAAGATGCCATTAATTATACTCATTTATTGCATCTTGCAAGTGGTTAGAAAAGTAATTTTGAGATTTCACTCTTCTCTCTTTGTGATTCTATATATTGTAATTTGGGTCTCATTTCTCAAGGAGTCGATCATATTTCCTTTCTGCCCCTGTTTCTCCTCTGCTTGGGGTATGATCGAGGAGCCCAAGCCTTCTTCCTAAATATTTGTAATGGCATTTTTCTTTCCTCTTTCCTACTTATTGTTGTACTGCACAATTTTGGAGAAATATAATATGTCATGTGATGTATTTTGTCCATCCTTTACATGTTTTTATTGTCTCTAATAGCCTTTATTCATCACTAGTTGGTATATTGTGCACATTTCTAATGTTCACTACGGGTTTTTGGAAGTTGTGCTTAATGGGTTTGAAGTGGTGTTAAAATTGAATTCATCTCTGGCTTGTGGTGCATTTCTTCCACCATTTTAATTACTCATCATTTCCCATTTCAAGCAGTTGGATTCTTGATTAAATTCTTCTTTTTCAGTGCATCGCTTCTGTTAAGTTCTATGTTATGTTTTATTTTTCTCTAACCCTCATCTCACACAACAGAGAAGAGCTAACTCATTTAAAATTTAGATGTTATCTTAGGGTGCACATCCCACTAACCTAAGGTATCCAATGACTCGAGTTCATCCGCAAATATCATCGTCAACATTTTTCATGGCACACCCAAAGGGATTGTTTTAAGCACCTTACCACTTCATTTCATCAATTTTGTGTGTTCTTGGTGAGATTCATCCTTTGGAGGCACGTGCAAAGAACATCCGGTGACTCCATCTGTTTGGAACAACCCACTCTCAAAAAATTGCAAACCCTTTTCTTCCATCCATTTCCATTCATATTTCTTTCCATACCTCTCATTTTCTTTCATTTTATGAAGTTTTGTAATCATGGCTTCATTCTTGTAGTAGACTTCACACTTTCAGCAGATGACCAGCCTCTAATGAGCTTAATAACTCCTCCAAATCAGCATTTTAACCGAATCAAGACCATTGTGCTTACCCATATGAGCAATGCCAAAGCCACTTTGGTTATGGAACCTATCAAGGACATGGGTATGCATATGAGGACAACAGTCAGATAGAGGATGCTGGTCTAATAGAGAAGATCTAAAGAATGGAGGCCGATATGGTTCAAACTCGGGCTATGGCACAAATGAAGGCATCCAGGATTAGTTGCAGGGCACCTTATCCATGGGAAGGCTCTTTTCCAAGACATTATAGCCCGCAAAAAAAGCTTGATTTCTTGGATGAAATGTTGCCCGACTTCAACAATGGATCGAGGGCATTGAAACATGCGATCAAAGGACAAGACAACCTTATCAATGGGTAAGTCAATTACCAGCTCTTTTTTCTTCTTTCTCCCTTCCCAAGCTTTACCATTTCAGTGTTGTCATGATTCAAGTCCATTATATGTTTCTCCAAATGTTGAGTTCCCTTCTCCACCTCCTATTCTTCCACCTCATCTCAATTCTTCTACCATTTCCCTTCCCAACAATCATCCCCTCCGAACAAAGAACTTCAACTTACTTCTCTACCAAAAATGGTTACAAAACTTTATGTAACCCAATCCAACCCTCCTCTTGATGTTTCAAGTTTATCTTGGAAAGAAAACAGTACTAAAATCATTCAAGGAAACCAAAAGGAGAGTCCAGTCAAGAAGAAATAACTGAAGATTGGAAAATATGGTTTCATAGTTTTGGGATTGATAAGATCCCCTTACTGATTAAACCTATAAAGGAAAAAGAGACTACCCCAAATCCACAAGAAGAGGATCATGTGCAAACAAAAGAGGAAAATCTCCCTAAAGTACAGGATGTGTCAGTGGAATGTGAAGTAACCCTCATTGTCCAACATGCCTAGAGCTTGTTACACTATTGAAAGTTGCATTATTCCATGACATTCATCATCATTAGCTATGACAAATAATGGATAGATTCATGCTCGGAGGAGAATAAATCAGATTTCAGACCCTTGAATGAAGAAGAAATCATAGGAATCTTCTTGCTTTCTTTTAATGATAAAATTTTAGATTCTTCTTCTATCACATCTTTACAAGAATTTTATTTTGTGGAGGAGTTTTATCTCTCAAAATTTATGTTTGAGGAGGAAGAAGAAGACGATGACAACATGACCAAATCAGTCATCATTGAAAGGGTAGTTTGGGAAGATGAAAAATTGTTTGTAAAGGAGGAGCAACATTCAGATCTATCTACAAGCAAACATCTTCTTCCAAAAAATCTGCAAGATGTCCCCATTCATAGGGTTGGGATTTAATGGAATGGGTAAATCAATGGGATCAACACATTGGTCCCTAAGGCCCCATGCCCAATCAAGTATTTGGCTTCATTAGAGCCAAGTGAGAAGCCAACACCAATCATGCTCACTTTAGAGCATGAGGATGATCTTCAATACACAAAGGATCAACTACAACACCTCCAACCAAAAGATGAACATCTTGAGGAGGTATTCTTTTTGTTTATTGATATCTTGGGTAGAAGAGTGGAAGGTGATTTTTCACTCTTATTACAGGCCATATCTATTGCTAAATTAATTACATGGCCACAATTTTTAAAGAAGGGAAGTTATTTCTCCCTTCCCGTAGCGGAATTTGTTTAGATTTTATTTTTTTTTTTGGATAGTGTAGGAGTAGGAGTAGATTTTCTTTCAGCAGAAAAGTGTTTTTGCACACTCTGCATGTCTTACTTGAGGCATGTATGATTTAATCTTTATATATAGCTTTGTTCATATTTCTCCGGAGGTACAATGCACTAGGCCCTTCAGTATTTATGGTAGGGAGACCCACAGTTGCCTGTAACAGTTGTAAAATTCAAATCAAACAAATGCAGAAAACTAAAATCAGCTAAGGAGGCAACCTTGTTGACTCTCTCCAAAATGAATTGTAGCAAGCCTCTACACCTCTGCAAGATCGACTGATAGCCCAATCTAGAATCTACTCCATCCTTCAGCCTCAAAATTACAGATGTGAGAATGAGTGAAATTCAATGTCAAAAACAATTTTCTACTCTCACAAAACAAATTTTAGAGTTTCCTTATGAGAGTTGAAAAGCACACAGATCACCTAGCGGCTCTGAAAGAAACCAAAGTGGTATTTAAGAAGCTCCAGTGCACCAGGTTTAGATCACCTCATGATATAGACTCCATACCCAAATGAATAGATTCCGACAGTCGGTATGCCCCGATTAGCAAGCTAATGGCCCCCTGTGAGTCACTAGAACTATTATAAAATTTCCTCCACCACCCGTTGAAATTAGATAACAAGAAAATTCCTATTGGTTAATCAAGATAGTTCGAGAATATCGAGTAAATGATATGAGTCAAGCCTTTGGAAAAAATTGATAAGGACTTAGCCAGATTATGATGAAAAAAAAACAAAGGAAGCTGACTCGGTGAGTCAAAATCGAGCCAGGACGAGTCGGCAAGAAAATTAGAAGAGTCGTGAAAGGCGCCATGTGTCAGCTCGGTGCAATTCCAAAAAGTGAGAGGGAAAAGTGAAACTCCAAACTCCAACAAGACTTCCATGTGGGTTCAAATGGTAAGGGGCCCACCAAGAGAGGGTCCTTGTATTAATGTGCAATGAGTCTCATTACGAACTCATGAAAAATAAAAAAAGAACAACGAAAGGTGTTGCATGTCAACTCGGGCACTTTCAAAAGGTACAAGAAAATCGAAACCCTATAGATGCACTTGGCCTCCACATGGAACTCATCTCGAGATAGACTCTGTAGTGCCCACTTCCCTTTGACACCTTTTGATACTAATCATTCCACTTTATCGACTATATTATGGACATTATTACGCTTTTGATTTAGTATGATGTTAGATATTTGATCATGGATTACTGTTGACTTTGATTCTTATATGATGCATGATGATTATTAGAGACACTTTATATGTTGATGATGTTATATTGTTGGACATGGTTATATAATGGATGTTTTTCAGACTTTTGATATTTTGATATTGTGAGTAGCCCTAGAAATGTAAAATTATTGGATGATGATATAGTTGTTGATAAAACTATAATGATATTGTTATATTGCTTTGATGTTGTTGTGATTCATATATCTAGATGATTTTAGAAATTTAATTATATTTATATTATTTTGGATGTTCTGATATGGCCATGAGGCCGAAGGAGGTATTTGTGTTTTGCAAGTTAAAATATCACAACAAACATCGGGGATTGGAGACCAACCACATTGGAATTCTAGATGAATTCAACAAGGTCACCATGGCAACTAGTTTTGTTTGTGTGTGTGTTTGTTAGTGTTAGGGATTCCCATGGGGGATCACCTTTAAATGTGACCAAGGGATTTTATGTATTTTTGGTCCCTTTTGTTGTGTTTACATGTGTTTATTTTGTGGTGCACTTACCCCTTTCATTATTTATTTAATGGTGTGTAAATATTGTGAGTAATCATATTGTTTAGTTAATTAATTAAAAGATGTCATAAGAATGTAATTAATAGAGTTGTTGGCCATGTTTTAAAGTGTTGTAAGAATGTGTAAGTAATGTGTAAGTGACCTTGTAAGTGATGTGTAAGTTAACTTTTGAGTGTGAAACACTCCACCTTCTTGGAAATTCGAATTTGTCCTTGGAGGCTGATTTTGGAGGCTTGTGGGACAAGTTAAACTTGTCCCATACCTCTTAAATTTACATACCAACCTTTCCTATGGTTGGAGGGTTAAATTTAGACCTTTTTATGCATTTTACAAGTCAAGTTGAATGTTGTAATTGTAATTTTCTTACATAATTTAATTCCAGTCCTTATGGGGTATGGACTTGTTTGAGTGTGTAAGAAAATCTTTCATATTATTCACCCACCTATTTATTTGCATTGGAGAATGAAGTTGACTTTGTGTTTGGGGTTGAGGATGTGTGATGTGGCATCCTACATGGATCCACTAAATCCTCTTCTCTTCCCTCTTGTATTAAATTTGAATTTCTTGCCTTGTTTTGGCTTGCTTCACTTTTGGGGAGAGAATTTTCTTGTTGTTTTGGAGCTCTTGCTTGGAGAAGTTTTTGGAAGATTTTTGCATGCTTGTGTTGGGTTGATTTTGGATTTCTTGCATTGGAAGGAGCTTGCTATTTTGAACTAGGAACAACTCCATCATGGAGAGGTAAGAGCTTGGCTCTTGAAATGCTCTTCTTGTATTTATGTAAATGTTCTTGTGTGAATGTTTTGGTATATATTGTGGGTTGTTAGGTAGATGGCCTAGGAATGGTATAGGAAAAGACTATGGGGTTATTTTTGGGAGGAAAAAGTGGTTTTAGGGAGGTATAAGGGTGGATGGATTTGGCAATTTGGGTTCCACCTTACAAAGAAATAGCTTGCATTTCTTTACTCATTATGGGGTGTCATAAGAGGTTGGGGAGATATAAGAAAATGTGAGGAATAAGGGGTACTTGGGGGAGGCATAAGGGCATGACAAGGTTTGAAATGATATTCATATATATATATATGGTGGGTTGTACTTAGGTGGTGATACCCAATTTTCCCCTTTGGGAGGCATAAGCAGCATCCCCCATAGCTTCTTGCTCCTTTGGCTTGCTTGATGAAGCCTTTGTGTTGTTTTTCATGTTTTAATGTAGTTGTAAACTACATTCTGTTTGGGATTATGTCTCTTTGTGAAAATGTTGTGTGTATGTTTTGTGGAAGCCTGTTGTTGTCATGGGTTGGATCACATCTTCTATTTCCTTGTGGTTGGGGCTCGAGGGCCAGTGAAGAAGGATGGCTTCTCCTTTCATTGGATGTCTTGGTTGGGTGGAGAGCGTTGCCTTTCCCCGACTTTGTTGTGATCAAAATCGAGTATGATAGTTGGCATGTTGTTGTTCTAGAGCAAAGGAAAAGACAATTCCGACAATCCCTTGTGAGAGTTATTTTTGTAAAACCCTTATCCCTAATTGAAGTGGATGATAATGTAATACATTTGGTGATGGAAAGATGCTTGTATTTGGTTATGAAAGTTGTAATTCGAAATGTGAAATTTATGTACTTTGTTCTCTATTTTTGAATGAAAGAAAAGAAATATTATATCTTTTTAAGTTGTATTTGATCATTATAAATGAATAAGTTGTACAAGAAATCATTCCAACTGAATATATGTTGTGTTGCCTTTACAAAAGACATTACTATTGTTTAAAATCTTCTTGTAATATATTTAAAATCCTGTTTGAAAAGTGGTAAAGTGGAACACGTGAAAGGAAAATGTATTATTCTACCCCGTATACAATAAATGATTTTGTAAGAAATAAAAGAAAGAAGTTGTATTTTGGAATCAATAAATGAATGTAATGCTTTTCTCAAATTGTATTGTTGTATTAAATCTGATCATATCAATGTATTAAAATATCTCGTTTGAAAGGAAGGAATGTGTGTGAGAAAAATACGATTATTTTGTCTCTTTGAAATGTGAAAATTTTGAAATCAGAATTTTGTTTTGGTCTTGAATATTTGTTTTGAATCAACCAAATATGTTAGATTGAAATTAGAACCTATTCTAGATACTAGGAAGAAGAAAGTGGCAATTAGACCCATTAAAATTTGATCCCTGTTATTTGTAATTTCAAAACTGGCAATTATTTAAACCAAAAATGCACAGTTCAAACCTGCAACACTAAAATAACAAATTAATTAATTAAATTGAAGTAGTAGGCTCTAAACTAATTCATCTGGACATTAATACTCAAGAAAATTTCTTAGAAAACTTAGTAAAATCAGCTTGAACCGCAGTATTCTTGTCATTTTTCTCAAAATGTTGGAAATTTTGAATTAATCCTCAATCAAACAAATTAACCCTTGAAATCTATCCTAAATTCATCTAAGAACAATCCTCCATGTCTATTTGACATGTTGAGAGAGGAAGAAGATCAAATTGAATAAATTTCACAAGTTAAAATTTACCAGTTCACACTGTAAAATCCTGCAAGTCGTTTTCTTAAAATTTACCCCTTAAAATTTATCAAAACCAAAAATTAATGATCTCTGTGCAAAGAGGACGTTGAGATATTTCTAGAAAGTCCTCGTTTGTCCAAAACCAAGCTCTCTATCAAAATTTATGGCCTTTTGTATTTTTTATTCATTGGCATCAAATTTTGTGAAAAATTTCCTTGGCAGGCCCACAGCCCGAATTTTTCCCTTAAAACACTTAGGAAAATTTTTTGGGAAAATTTTCCCCACCACCTCACCGGCCTCATAGCCAATCAAAGGCTACCACGTGGCACCATGAGGTGACAATGGAGGGGCGGATCCCCTTCTTAACTTAGCGCTTTGAAAATTTTCCAAATTTTCCCACGCTCCGTAACCAATCAGGTGATGCCACATTGTGTCACGAGACATCAGCGGAGGAATGGGTCCCTTTTTTTCTTTTGCATCTCAGAAAATTTTTGGAAAATTTTCCAAGTTTCCCCATTGTCCTACCAGCCCACAGCCAATCAAGGGCTGCCACGTGGCATCACGAGGTGTCGACGGAGGTGCGGGTCTATATACCCTCTTAGCCCTTCGGGCGTTAAGAAAATTTTCTCCCCACCACCCCGCCTTCCCCACGTTGGTTTAGGAGACACCACATGTCCTTTGCGGACTCACGGGAGCATGGGCGCAAAGCTAACTTTTCACCCCGGGCAAGAGAAATTGCAATTGTCTCCTGTTGCCCCGCTTTTCCCCATGTTGACTTAGGGGCGCCACATGTCCCTTATGGGTGGCAGACCCGTGGAAGTGTGGGCATAAATGTGATTTTTTCCGTGCGCAGGAAAAAAATTTCCAAAGGTCTCCCCGCAGCCCGCCAACTCGCCCTTTGGGTAAATTTTCACCCCAGGCCCACAAGCCCGCTCTTGGGGAAAATTTTCACCTCAAGGCCTGTCGACCCATAACTTGAAAAATATGAGGAGTTAGGAGGACTTATTTATATCAATAGAAAGGTGAGGAAATTTCCTATCCAATGGGAGTAATTTAGGAAAAAATTGAATGTGTTAAGTGTGAGAAAAACCAAGTTGAAACTTTAATCCTGTTAGAGAGTGGGTATGGTGAGGAATTTCCCTCTGAACCTAATTGAAACTTCTAACCCTAAATTTTGGACCTCATGACCTCTACCAATTATTAATAAAAGAGAAGTCTATTCCAGTGTAGATTAGGTTTGTTCGGAACCTGTTAGTGACAATTGTTATCTTGTAACCTAGTTGTAGATTCTTTTAAACAAAAAAATTATTCAATAATTTTCCATAACTAACCCTAGGTTGTTTCTTGGGTCTCAAGTGGGTTGTTTTAGCGGGCGTTACGAGAATACAAACCTAAAGAAGGTTGTAAAATATTGTTGATAGGTTAATACAATGTGGGATTAATCATGAAGCCCACCTGAAATTTTAAATGCTCAGACCTTTTAAAATATATGGAGAGGGAGAGGAAATTATTATCTTGTCCGATTTGTAAAAGGTTTGAGGCGGACTTGATGAAAAAATTGGTCTAGTTAGAATCGTGACTCAAGAACAACGCACTGAAAGCAATCAATAAATGCAAACCCGATTAAGCTTTGATGGTGATTTTTAAGGAAAATGATCCCAGTTTAAAGAGACGGTTGGAAAGTGGTTGGGGAATGCATTCAATGAGCATGGCCATCATTCTTTCACTGTTGCAGATCATGGGACAGCATAGGGAGTCTTTTACAAGCAATATGCCATTAATTATACTCATTTATTACATCTTGCAAGTGGTTGGAAAATTAATTTCGAGATTTCACTCTTCTCTCTTTGTGATTCTATATATTGTATGTCTGGGCCTCATTTCTCGTGGATTCGGTCATATTTCCTTTCTACCCCTATTTCTCTTCTCGCTTGGGGTATGATCAAGGATCCCAAGCCTTCTTCCTAAATACGTGTAATGGCAATTTTATTTTCTCTTACCTATTTATTTTTGTATTGTGCACAATTTTGAAGCAATATAATATGTTTTGTGATGCATTTTGTCCATCCTTTGCATGTTTTTACTATCTCTAATAGCCTTTATTCATTTTTGGTTTATTATGCACATTTCTAATGTTCACTATAGGTTTTTGGAAGTTGTGCTTAATTTTTTTAAAGTGGTGTTAAAAGTGAATTTTTCGTGGCTTGTGGTCCATTTCATCCACCGTTTTAATTGCTCACATTTTCCCATTTCAGGTAGTTGGATTCTTGATTAACTTCTTCTTTTCGGTGCATCACTTCTCTTAATTTTTGTGCTATGTTTATTTTTATCTAACCCTCATCTCACACAATAGAGAAGAGCCAGCTTCTTTAAAATTTTGAGGTTACCTTAGGGTGCACATCCCACTAACCTAAGGTATCCAAAGTGACTCTAATGATTCATTTGTAAAGATAATCATCAATAGGATTATAGTGATAATTCGAGTTGGATTGGATGAAGATGCGGGTGATTTTCATGGGAGAGGTGCTATTGGAGGTGGGGTAGGTGTGACTACCTATCTTATAGGTAGTGAAGGTTTTAGTTTTGGTTAAGTTTACACCTTCTTTGGTAAAGGTGCAAGAGGGGTACATGAGGTAGAAGGAGATGTAGAAGGTAGGGGTACCCTAGAAATCCAAGGTGAGAATGGCATTCTTGGCAATATTGTGGTTATAGGTAATTTAAAAGAGGTAGGCAGAAGAGGTGATGAAGGTGAAGGTGTGGGAAAAAGAGAAGGTAAAGGTGTGGATGTGGGTTTCCGTATCTTGGATTTTCCTTGGTGAAGAGGTAACTTGACCAAGTTGGAAGGGTGTG
Organism: Taxus wallichiana var. yunnanensis; assembly: GCA_018340775.1. Lineage (NCBI taxonomy): Eukaryota > Viridiplantae > Streptophyta > Pinopsida > Cupressales > Taxaceae > Taxus > Taxus wallichiana. Next base: position 361,919,325 of record CM031242.1, read on the forward strand.
GGCCTAAAATCGAAGGTAGAGGTGAAGGTGAAAGAGAAGGCATGGGAGAGACCAGGGTGTGAGGCCTAGGAGGTTGGGTCTTCCTCTTAGGTGTGGGAATCGGTTTTGTGACGGGTGGTGGTTGAGTAGACAAGTCTAGTTTCACTGCGAGATGTAGTAGGCTAGGTTTTGGTAGGACCCCTAAGGAAGTGGTAGGTTTAGGTGTGGATAGGGGTTTGGGTGAAGGTGATCCTAAAAAAGAAGGGGATTATTGGTGAGAACTTTTTTTTGGGGACAAGCGGTGGATTTATGTCCAACACTGGGGATCCTAAGTCCCTCTACTTAACGATGAAGTTGTCGTATATGCATGCATGAGTAAAAAGGTGGATTTTCCTAGTGGCCTTGTAGTTAGGGATCTAATAGGGGCACTCCAATGACCCTTTGGAAAATCTAGAGAGGAATTTTTCTATAAATTGGGAAAGGGAGTGAGAAATGAGATAGGAGAACTAATGTTGCAGGTAGAAAATCGGATTCCTACACACACAATAGTTAGAAATTGCTACACATGCATTTATGAGAACAAACAACTCGTAAATAGCAAAAATACCAAATGGAATTTGATGAGCACAAATTATCAAGAAATCCCTTAGTCAAAGAAAACTAGAAACTCCTTTTTGTATCGATTGCTCAAACCAAAGTTGTACATAGTGGGGAAATGGAGGAAATTAAGAGTGAAGGGGAATGGAAGAATTTGGCTATCTCCTTTTTTCTCTCAATGCACTCTTAAGTTTATAAAATCAATCACCAAACCTTTGAAATGGGAATGGCTTTACAATTTATAGGAAGAGAAATGACTCTTCACATACTCCCCAATGAATTTTCGTATGTCTTGACATGACTTAAGACTCTTCGCCTTCCTAGGAAAACATTAAGTCCATTTTTATAATATAAAGGTGACTTATTACATTAGAAAAATTAAGACATATGAAAAGTGCAACCCCAATGCAAGATTAGAATATTGAGGAGAGAGAAATTTGGGGGAGAGAAGAGAGAGTGGGAGAGAGAGTAGAAAGAAGAAGGAAGGATGATGTCGATGATGATAGATTTTGCCTCTGATAAAGCTCATTGATCCTTCCAGATGACTCAATGAAATGCTCCAATGTGATGAACTTTGAATCTCTGAACTCTTACACACATTGAAAAAATTCCTTTGGATGATGTGTGAACACCGTGTTTAAATACATTGTCGCATGACTCATTTAGTGACCATGGGCATCACTCATGGAGATCCACTCTAAAAAATATTGTCCTAACTCCCTTTAATACTATCACACTACTCGGTTGATTCGGACATGATCCTAATGAAGCATCTTATGAATGATCTCGATGTCGATTGTGAATTCCACCTCCCGCATACCAATTGAAGCATGAAATGAGTGTCAAAATACATTGTTGACATCCTCACTGTCACCTACTCTATATAGTATGATGATAGAGACTACATTTTTCTATCTCTTACTCGAAAGTGAAAGGTTGTGCCAAATTCTACCCTGTCCATTTATGCTTCATGATTTCTTCAGAAAAAGTAACTTACTATTTTTAGTAAGTATTAGAAATCAGCTAATTCGAACCTAAATTGGATGTAGTAACTCAGATTTCCCTATCTCCCTGCATTCCTCTCACCTTCTGGATCAATTTTATATTTTTGGCAGGTACTCATGGGACCACTTACTATTTTTAGTAAGTGTCAATTTTGGACCAAGACGACCATTTCGGTGATCTCTCCTTGCAATACATCTTCTGTGTTTAATGCCTCTTTTGTAGTTTCTTTAATTGACGAATTTCTTGAAATGGTAGTCCTCCATGTAGAAGACCTGCTATTTTTGGAAAGTGAACCTTCAGTGGTCGGATCACTATAAAAAAAAGTTTTCTGATATGTTTTTTTTCCCAATATCACCCCTCTAAAATCTTGGACCTATCTCGCTCAATAGTTTGGGATATTTTAAAGTTTTAAAATTTTGACCTGGTAGTGCTTCTGAACGTGGCAGCCATTAATGGAGCTTGAGAATTGTAGGTATATTTTTATTCTCTATTCACGATAAAAATTACATTTTTGGTTTTTGTTTCTCATTCTTCCGATGAAATTTCTCTTTAAACCGATTGTTAGTTTGACGGGAAATCTGAATTTTGTCTTCATTGGGCCGAGAGTAAGATTTCTTTGTTGTGGTAAATTCATGCAGTGGAAGGGAGATTTGAAGATTATTTTTGATGTCCTTCAAGAATGAATAACACATCAGCAAATGGTTCTTCATTTCATGCACCGGTTTGCAAGATATCTTCAAATCTTTGTTTTACGGTGAGGATTTTTAAATGATTTCTCTATTTCTCTCTTGTTCTTCAATCCTTGAGCTCTCCTAATCAATATTCCTTCAGATACCTGTGTGTTTTTATGTTTTTGAGGATTTGGTTGTTGTGGTTGAGTTGGTTCAAGGTTCATCAATGGTGTGACCAAGTTGTAGAGCTATGGTGGAATGAAGTTGTGCACAAGAGAGTTAGATGTTAGAAGCGAGGAAGCAAGTGGGTTTTTAAAATTTTGAAATAAAGATGAGAAGGGATATGGGTGAATTTTTTAATTTTTATGTCCCTGACCTATGAGGTAAAAGAGATACATAAAATTCCATGGTGAGCAAGGTGATGACACATGGCGGAGATCCGATGGCAGGGAATGAAGGCTAAAAAATCAACTTTAAAGCACTGAGGGGCTGGAAGCTGGTCATATGGGTGACCAAAAGTATCCCTTAGGGGCTGGGAACATTTTTCCATGTTTTATGTCCCTAACCTATGAGGGACATGAGGGACATCAAATTCCATGGCACTCCTGGTGATGACACGTGGCAGCGATCAAACGGTTGAGGCTTTGAGCTCCTGCGCAAGCACCTGAGGCTAAACTAGCAATCCTGGAGGTTGCATGAGGATCCAGAGGTCATATGGGGGCTAGGAACATTTTTCCATGGTTTATTTCCCTAACCTTGATGGATGTGAGGGACACAAAATCCCGCCAGGCTCCTGGAATTGACACGTGTCCTCCCAAAATTTGACTAACTCGAAACTCGCTCCAAGAGGACAACTTGAAATGACAATAACTTGAGCTCTTGATGGACTTTTTAATGAAATTTTATATGATCATGACTTTAAATGACATTTTAAATCTAATGGTGGGGGTATCAAGTCTTTATTCTTCCATTTGATCCCTTAAAATAGGATTTTTATCTACTACTCCACCTATACATGAGAAAAACTACTTGCAAAACCATTGCGCCAAAGTGTTGTGAAAAAACTAATTTTACCATCTTGTAGGGATTGGAATTCCCATTCGATGATGTTTTTTTCTCCTAACTCCATATGGAGCTCCTGGAATCACCTTCAAGCTTAGAATTTTTTTGGCATGTGCCTTTGCCTAGGCCTATGAACCTTAATTTTACTACCCCAACTTTTCCAAGTCCTTCTAGAATATTCTTGAATCACGTCCATGATTTCCGAAGGACTTTGAATCACCTATTTTTCTGGTTTGGCTTTTTATTCCACTCCATGGGGTTTCTCCATTCCTAGTAAAGCCAGTGATAGCCCTACCCACAACTCGCCCAAAGATAGCATTTTTCAAGAACTCTTAAAATCACCTAGGGAATGAATTAACACTAATTGGAAGGTTCTTTGGGTGATTGGCAGACACAGGGTGCCTCGAAATGATAAAACATGAAAAATTTGCTACGGGGTATCATTGTCATGCTCGAAATTGTCAATTTCCACATTACACATTTATACGACAACATGATTTGATATGATCGACTCAAGTGCCATGGTTTTAGTTACCTTGAATACCTTAGGATAGATAGTTGAGGTATCTAGGGACAACATCTACATTTGGGTGGATACTAGGAGTCAAAGGCACCCCCAAAGTGTGGAGTAATCAACATACTCTAATCGGTCCACCAAACGTGAGAATAGTTTTGGTTTAGAAGATGAAAAACTAGTGGTGAAACCCATCCAGAAATCTAAGTCTTGTGATATATGGAAGGTTTTTGCCTCTTATTCAGTAGGCAGAATGATGTAAGAAGGTTGACAAGATCTTGGAAGACCCTAGGAGAAGCATCGCCTATAGGAAGAGGAGATAAGAGTGGATCCTCTATGGGTTGAGGAGAAGGAAAAAAGTGATGTGGACTCCTCTTTAGGTAGAAAGGTGGATAGGGTTAGTTCCTCCTTAGGTAGAGGAACGGGTGAGATAAGTTCCTCCTTGGGTAGAGGAACATGCAATATAGGTTCTACGGTAGGTAGAGAAATAGATGGGGTAGGCTCCTCCATAGGTAGAGGAGTAGGTGTGATAGGCTCCTCCATGGATAGAGGAGTAGGTGTGATAGGCTCCTCCATGGGTAGAGGAGTTTGTGTAAGAATTTCCTCGATAGATGCTACGGGAGGAAACTGGCTAGATGGAACATGTACTATGTTAAAAAAGCATGAACCTCATGCACATTGGTGTCACTAGTAGAGGTCTCTAAATCCTAGTTTGATGAAGGGGTATGATTAGGAAAAGGTTTCTTAAACACACCCATATTGGCATTGGCAAGTGCATTAGGGTTTTCCAGGATGAGATCACCATTATCTAGCATTCCTTGGATAATGTTCTTGAAGGTTTTGTAATTGCTATCGTTATGTCCCCTAACTTAGTGATAGTTACAGAAGTCATTTTCTTTGTACCACGACGGTGTAGGATGAGAAGGATCAAAACTAGTGTTTGGTTTGATAGGTGGAAGGGTGATGGCTCCAGCTTTTAAAATATTTTCCAACATAGAATAATATGGTTCTCTGATAGGAGTGTAAGCTCTTTGTTCATATTTGTTGTAGTTGGAAGGTGAGTTGATTAATGAAGCCTCGCCAACGTGTAACAAAATTTGTGATAGATTCGTCCTCGTATTGGAGAATAGAGTATAAGTCCATCATAGAGACCTTCTTAGAGATATTGATTGAGAAGTGATCAAGGAAGTTTTGGGCCAATTGGTTGAAGGAGAAGATTGAGTGCCTAGGTAAAGCATTATACCAATCTAGGGCAGGTCCCAACAGTGACATGGGAAACATTCTAAGGAGCAAGGCATCGTTATGCACAATCAAATAGCACACGTGTTTAAATGATCATAAATGTTGTTGAGGTTCTTCTTTACTATTAAAACGGTTGAATTTGGGTAACTCCTATTGCACTAGATAAGGGTGGATAGGTATGAATGGGTGGATGGGCTCGTTACATATGTCATCATAAGTGAGGACATTATGAGATTCGAAAATAGAGGCCTCAATTTTTTTCATCTTATCCATCAGCATTTTTATAAGATCCATGGTAGGATTAGATTAAGGAGCGCCCCCTATGGTATAAGGGGGTGGATAAGATGAATAATTCGTAGATTGCGTACCATTGTATGGTGGTGCTAAATATGTGAAATGAGAAGTGGGTATGTAGGTAGGAATAGATGATGAGGGCATGAACCCTAAATAAAAAGTGGATGTTATAGGTTGTAATTGAGGTAGGTTGTAGGTGGGAGGAGCTTGTGAAAAGACCCTTGTACTGATGGGTGGAAGAGTTTGGGGTATTGAAAGGACCAAATTCGAAAGGGTTATAAGATGTTGATGTAATCGGTGGCTGCAAAGTAATAGGTATTGTTCATGTGGGGATCCTTATACTAGAAGTCATGGATGATGATATGGCGAGATGTTGAGGCACCGACAAAGGTCGAGGGTGTGACAGAGATATCGAAGGTGTGACAAACACTAAAAGTGTGATAAATGTTGAAGGTACAATAGATGTCAAGGGTGTAGTAATTGGTGTTGACACGAGAGTAGGTAATGCTAAAGTAGAATTCACGAGATATGGTAGGGGGTATGTAGGTAGGCATACCAAACAGTGGCTGGCCCGATGAGTCATGGGTAGAAGAGTGGGTGAGGTAATGTTGTAAGGCTATGACATTATGATCAAGGAATTTAGTGAATTCCTCATCACCTATAGGTATAGTTATAGGAATTTTATGGTCCATTGGTGAAGAAATAGATGGTGGAAAAGGAGAATTAGGTAACGGTATGTGACTAGTGTGAAACAAAAATCTCACTCTTGTTGGCGAGTCCAAACAATAAGAAAGTTAGAAGATAGGTAATCTAGCTCTGCATAACGATAGAACTCGAAAGCAGATGTTTGGTGAAGTCTAGAGAATAGAAATAGGTTATTTTTTATGATATAAATCAAAAACATGGAGACCGATACCGATCAATAAACTTTGTCTTTGGTTAGGCAAAAATACCAATGTCGATCATTTGTACCAATGTCGGTAGGAAGGTAACCAATATCGAGTTCTTGTGAAAATGAAGAAATTTGAAGATTTGGTGAAGAAAAGTGAAAAATGGGTATTTTGGGCTTTGTTAAGGGTGATAGAAACTTAGAAACTGGTTAATCGAAAGAATCAAAAACACAAAAATATGGTATGTAAGAATAGATTGTTGTTTTGACAAAAAATAAAAAATATAGAGAGACTGATACTACCATTAAACCGGTGTCGGTATGATGAAATAATCGACGCCATTTGGTTCTTTGGGACTGATCTTGATTCCTGATAAAAACTAGAAGAATGAATAAAATATTATTGTTTGACTTAAATTTTATGAACATAAGCCCCGAAAGAGGTTGTGTATGAAAAATATGATTTAACACACTCAGGAAAAACTAGAATTAACCAGTTGTGATGGTTGAGTGTGAAAAAGAAAGAAAAAAGTGGCGAATACATCCTCACAATGAAAAGTGTAGAAAATAATAAATAAAGGTGACAATCAAACAAGAAAAAACTAAATAAACATGTTATCCTAGGATAGATTTTAGTTTTATTTGGCTTATGCCTTAAGACTGACTATAAATGATATAGAATTTTTGGATAACGAAGTTACCTAGAAAGCAATCTATGGATGGTTTCAGGTTTTTTTGTGAATTATTCCTTGATATACCTTTTGGTACGTAAGCTTCCAGCTCTAAAATTATAAACCATCCGAACACCACGGGCGAGGCCCATCGTCAACGTGTTTTTAAATCCTTGATGGCTTCTTCCTTGAGGGGAATGTCTAAGAATTTTGTAGATTGTGTTAAGTGATTTGGATAAGGAGTGTGTGCACAAATGTGAACTATGCTTTATTAATCAATCACAAAATGGTCATGACCTCCATCGTATGATTGCTACTTAACTATGTGAGCTAAATATGCAGACATACAGGGATGAAATGCAAGTTTTTAAGCCCCAAATCAAAATATGATATTCGATGTAAACAAGAGTGAATAGGAAGAAGGATGAATTTCACTAATGCAAACTTGGAAGAAAATAAGAAGGATTATTTTTAAATGCACCAAAATAAGTGTTTCATTTAGAGAAATTAGAAATAAGGATCATATTACTAGAGAAGAATATTTAAGTGAATAACAATTTAGAAAGGAAACACACAAGATGCAACCTATATGAATAGAAAGGAACCCACAAATGAGGGTCCCACCGGGCATGCCAAAATGTTTCACCACAATGTTGTGTATAAAAAAATAAGGTAAAGGTGAGGTGAGGAGGAATACCTATGAAGTCGAAGAAGGTTGTGCACCATTGAGAAGACTAGGTTGATCGTGAAGAGCTCATTTTTGGCTAGGAAGGACTACCTGTAGAAGCACAACAATACCACTAAATAGATTTAAATAGCATATGACAGTGGACTTCCTAGTGTATGCTAGATCTGAGAAGTGTGATACTTCCTAGAAAGGTCATCAATCCACTGTTTTAAAAAATAACTTAATGTAAATAAAATGATAGTAAAATAAAGGTCCTATTGTAAGAATACAATTTAGGTATCTCATACGCTAACAATAGACTATATTTAAGCTAAATATTGAATATACAACTAAATCTAGAGAAGGTACGGTGTTTTCCAGGTTGGTAGGTGTGGCAGAGATGTTTAGGAAGGTCTTGGTGATATTGGGTGCATTTTGGGAAGGTTTTGGGTGAGTTAGGAACTCGCTAGTCTAAGGTAAATTACCATCCACGAGAGACCTGTATTGTTTGGGCGAGCGATGTCGATTACACAGTAATAGCCGACGATGGTTGGGTGACCGATGCCGATAGGGGAAATTAGATGAGAAGGTTAAAATGGATTGGTTAGGAGCTCTCTGTGATTTCACAGAGAGTTGGGAGGGCTTAGGCTAGGTGTTAGGATTTATGTGAAGACACTGGAGATGGTAAAATAGGTGGTTGAGAAGATTACAAGGCTCAATAGGTAGGTGGTTGGGTGGAGGTGCTATGGAGGAGATCCGGGAGAGGTAGAAGGTGAAAGAAAGAAAATAAATGATTAACAACCAAAATACTAAAAGCAATCACAAGGTAGAGATTACTTACTTGCATATTGGAAGTTGGTTGTAGAAATAATGGTTGTAGTTGAAGGAGAGACAAGTCCCGATCTTGTGCAGCATCGATAGAAGGCTCTAGACTTCCCTGTGAGTGATCCAATGCTCTGGAACACATTGTTGATGTTTGGTGGAGGTTTTGAATGCTTGGAATGATCTTTGGTTCATCGTGAGGTCACTTGGATGCTCGAGAATACCAATGCAAGAATTCCCCAAAAATCCAGGATGGAAGAAGAACCTAGGTAAAGGATTGGAATTCCTTATTTAAGGGAACCGATGGTGGTTAGGTGACTAGTGCCAACGAGGAATAATCGATGTCGATTAGGGAGAAAAGGTCATATTTGCAAAAAATAGCCTTTTCTCTCCATTTTTGGCATTGGTCAAGATTTATTATGGACTATGAGTGTGGTTTGTCGCTAAATGGAGTGGGAAATAGGTGGGAGAAGTGTAGAATAATTCATAGTTAGGTTTAGAAGAAGTCATAGTTAGTTAGGGAAGTAAATGACTTATTCTAGGTTAATAAATAGGCTTGGAAAGGGTCCATGGTGAGGTGGAGAGGTGAGGTAGAGGAGTGAGGGAATTATTAACTTAATATGGGTAATTAAATTAATAATAATGTGTGGAGGGTCATGATCATAGGATGTGTCAAATTAATTAGTTGGAAGGGGCTTAGAGGGTTGTGACCCAATTTTAGTTGTCTACACTATATAGAGACTGGGAGTTTGATGCTCCTTCATCAACAAATGTAAAAAATTGAGGAAAATATATGTTTAATGATAAGGGCAGTCACATATGTGACCAATGTGTTATTGGAAGGTGTGATGTGTTTGGAAGGGATGGTGTTATTTTTTTAATTTTTTAAGTAATTTTTAAAAAAATATTTTTTCTAATATTTTCTTACATATATGGGGCAAAAGAGGAGAAAATCATAATCCTAGTATTAGTGATAAAAGGTGTATACTTGTAGCATCTAACCAATATACCTCGAAGGTACATGTGGGTTTCATAGGGAATGGTGTTTTCTTGCACTACAAAGTGAATCACTACCGATTTAAGATTCTAATAGTAGGTTAGAAAGTTGGCTCCTATAAGGCATCATGAATATACCTTGTAGTACATGAGGACCAATTTCATGAAATTGAGGATTTTTTTCTAAGGTGTGGTATTGGAGGGTCAAATCCCTCTCACTTCACTCTAGCCAATTCAATGGAGCTTCACCAAAAATGACATTTCTTGCCTCATGGAGTGTTGTATAAAACTTGCGTAGTAGAGGTATTTGCACACATCACTTCACAAGAACTAGTTAAAACCAAACTCTAGCTTATCCAAAAATAATAGATGATTCCAAAATATATATATTATATTGGTACATGGGCTTTAAGTTATGAATTCTTAATGATGAAATTTAACCAATCCCCTAAAGACCAAGATAATTTCTAATTCACAAGATGACCTTATAACGTGAAGGAAGATAATATGTTAATCTTAGTGGGTAAATAATAGAAAACTAATTATGATATAAGCACATAAATAAAATGATTACAAATTTAAAGTTCTTTTTAATAGAAAAAAATTGCACAATAATTGATCTTGTGACTATCCTGCAAGACCAAATCTTTTTATTTTTAATTTTTAGTTTTTACTTTGGCAAATATGCAAGGACAAAAGTTAGATCGATAACAAACAAAAGTTAGAAAGATAAAAAATGAAAATAATGCAAACCCCAAGAAACAATGTTAGATTTATAAAATATAACCTTGACCCACAACCACTATCTTCTTACTTGTGATCACCAAAATGTACACCTAGATAGTAAGCCACCATGCAAAATGCCATATATATTAAGTAAATCAACAAAAATTATTTACTAAACAAAAAAGTTTATTTTGTTGCATTGAATATGTAAAGGACATCATAGGGTTATTTCATGAATAAAGTGGGTTAAATATTCAAATTTTGAATCTAAATTTACAATCACAACATTATAAGAAAATGTTAGTTTGTTTTTGTGTCTAGGGTACCTATCTTGGTTAGATTCATATCCTTTTCAAGATTGATATAATAATGTGTAAGACATGCAATGATAATTGAAATGCTAAAATGAATTGGTATACTTGTTTGGGGTCCCTTCATAGGATACCTTATGTGGAAGGTATATTTTCTAATGTTTACAATTATGCTAAAAAATACTACTTCATATGCCTCTTAGGTGGAGGCCTTGTTTCCATGGATGTACTAAATTAATTGTGTGGGGTAGAAGTATGTATAAAATCATTTTCAGGTATGAGAAGTAATCATATGCACCATAGTAACCGAACTCATCTATACTTGGAATAGTAGTTTCATAAAGCTACAAGTTATGAGAAACACGAGCAATGGGTTTTCCATTTAGTAGTGGTGTCCCATCTAGGTCACACTCAACTAGGTCTTATAATTTTATTACATATCACACAAAAATAGGTAATATAGTATGTTAAAAACATGACACGAAAGGAGAATTGGAGTATAGGGAGCCATATCATATCATATAGGGCCATTAAACTAGGATCAAGGTCTCTCGAGCTATTAATGTGGTAATAAATAAAATGAGTAAGGTTTGCATGGGAGTTCTAGATTATAAGTGATGAGGCAATATCGATAAGTAATATGTGTGGCTGGAAAGGGTATCTATATAATGAAATAGTAACCATGGGCATCCTATGGTTGCCAATGTATTTTTCCTTCAAATAAATAATTAATAAAACTCCACTTGTCATATTAGTGTATAAGTCTAGAGACACCAGCTAGCACCATATTTAGAAATATAAAAAAAAGTGTATGTTTGTGTACTTGTGTATACAAGGATCTATTGAGCCACGGATCATGAAACCAATGGATGTTTCCTACTAGAGGTATAGCATGAAGTAAAATTTCTATGTTGGTAACAATATTTAGAAATGGATACATGATTCTTATGTAAAATGATATGTAAATGTGTACTATAGTGAGTGGCTTATAGACACTAAGAGGGTCCAACTATGTATATGAGACAATACCATGTGTTGTAACATCTACTTTAGGTATATGTGAAGCTTTATAGTTAGTAGTGTATGGGTATGGTTGTGTGATAATTGGGTCTTCATGAGGTTAGGGATATCTATCAATGTATGGAGTGATATATCACATGTGGCACGTTGTAAGGGATTATAATTAATTATGGGTGTGGGATCCCTAATAATAATTTCAATAATGGGGAATAATATAGTGGGACTAGATTTTATGGCTTATAGTTGTGTAGCCTAGGCACATGGTTTATTGACATATGTGGTACTATTATTATAAAGTATTTCTTGAATCTTTTTCATAGTGATAAACACCCATTGGTTGAGTGTCCTCTACATATTTGATATTTGAAATAGTTATAGGTATTTAATATAGATTTTAACAATTAAAACATGTTGATTACCACAGGATGGAAAAATGATGAGGTCATTTCTTAGGAGTTTACCAAGTATTGAGGTAGGAGACTCTCGTAAAGGACTTCATCATTGTTATGGACAAGGTGTTTCATTTGTAATAGGTTGATAAAAAAGTTGTGGTGTGAGTGATATTGGAGCATTTAGAGTGAGATTGGAGCATTTAAGGTGAGATTTATGTTGATAAGTTGGTCCATTATGTGTGGAGTATAGTTACACAACATACTATTAGGGTCAATAATGATGAGGCCTAATAGTTCAATTTTGAATTCACCTTTTTTTTCAAAATTACACATTCGGTCATGGTGATGGAGTTCTGACTAAAGAGGCACTGAAATTAAAAATGAGATTTAGAAATTTCATACCCTAGGGGTGATAAACGAAGCCATAGGTTGGCATGATCAATAACATAAAGGAGGTTCACTAAAATGTAATTTTAAAATTAGGTTTATCTAATAAATATTATTAATAAATGTTTATAATAATTTAGATCAATAAATACAACAAACATAGTAAATATAGTAATCCTAAATAATGTAAGGATACATATTTAATCATAACAACCTCTAAAGTAGAATATGAAGAGACTAGAGTTATGGTCTACAAATATTTCATCGTTTTACAAGGTATAGTGATCTAAAGCTGTGAAAATGGGTTGTGCATAGTGTCCTAATATATGCTTGTAAATTATGGGGGCCTAAAGATGAGCTCTAGAAAGAATCACATGTGCTTGACATGATCACACAAAAATAATATCTTGTAGTGGCCGATTTCATCCTCTACTACTGTGATCTATAACACAACTCTAGAATTTGGTGTACATGTGTGTTTGGTTCTATAATTTCTACTTGAAATTTTATGATCAATTTTTACATGTAAATGGATTCTCCTTGCCTTCAAACCCTCATTCCCCTTTTGTGACCTAAAATGGGATTAATCAATATTTGAGTTGAACCACTATGCAATAAAACCTACATAAGCAATACTTTGAAGAGGTATTTTACCCATGTATGTTTTCCTCCCGGTGAATGTGTGTGAATGTGTATAAACAATATAATTGGAAATCCATAATAAGGTCTTTAACACCTTGTAATGAAATTTGACTTCAATTTTGGTGCATGAGAATGATCTAGAGCAATAATGATAATGTGCTCTAATTTATAACTTAATGAAGTGTGTTATATTGAATTGATGATTCAATGATTTGGGCCCAAAATTTCTTCTCAAAGTATGCTTGAGTATGAAATCCCTATATGCCCCTAATACGTTAGGGTGTGTATGTTTATATAGCTCACTTGTTTGAATGACTTCCCACTCAACCAAACCTATGTTAACTAATGTAACTTATACATTTGAAAATATAAGCTATTACAGTATAGTAGACATAAATGTTGACTAATTTTTCATTTATCTCCAATTCCATATAGGCTTAGGTAGGAACTTGATCAATGACTTAAGGTGAGTAGACGAGAGTCTTAAGATTTGTTTTATAAGTGTTAATCTAAAGAGAAAGTGATTATTTAGTGGACATTGGTTCATGAAGTGTTAAGTTTGACATTTTACACTATGATCATCTATAAAAATCACTCATGAACACACATTAGAAAACACACAAATAACTATATCATTATCTCCTTCCTAGCATACATCTCTTCTCTAGGAAATAAAATAACTTAACATAATCTTTACATAATCATACATCGATGTTTGAGTTGGTCCTTTATGACCACCCCATCAACGCATATTTTTAACACAACATCATCATCGGTGTATCGTAACTACTAAATGTTTTCATCTACACAATTATTATTGGCACCTTCCTATGTGATTTGAAAACTATTACTAGATCCCTAGAAATAATGTCCTTAATTACGACACTTATAGGAGAGAGATGACCTCCTCTTGTCTACTACAATATCCACTTTCTATAACCACCTTGTAATTCCTTCTACCCTTATCTACTATTATTGGCAAAGTAATTTTTGCAAGGGAAAATTAGGGGCTTTCACCAATTCGCTGGTACTAGGTCCCTCTTCTTACGAATGGGTCAAATCCATTTATTTAAAACAATAAAATATGTACATTGCTCTAAATCATCGTGGTGGCCTTTCTAACAAGATCACATAAGAATGCTCCACTAAACCCATGTGCAAAAGGATGTGGAGGAAATATGTGTGTATGGAGAGGGGAGAAAGTGAGAAGGGGGTTTTACTCAATAAATATCAAGTTGATTTTATTGACATAAAACTATAATACTTCTAAGTTAACAATGAGAAGACACCAATATGCGAAAGAAAGATGAAAAACACAATCAACACAAAGTTTAACTATATTATATTCATCAAAATATTCATTCTTTCCCTGGTTGTGTAGGATTACAAAGCTTTATTGGAGTAGTAGTTGAGATGGAGAGGAAAATATAAGACAAGGAAATAGAAGAATTGTAGTTTCTTGCTTGTAGTAAGATAATGGGAGCTATCAACCAAGAAAATATAACCCCTAGGAATGGAGAGAGCATTACAATATATAGCCAAATCCAATGGATCTTCACATTCCCATGTGAATTTTCAACTTAAAGTGCAATCCTCAATGAAGAAATAGAAACTTTAAGTGACTTAAGTCACTTTTTTTTAAATCTCCTCAACAAGTGTATGCATGTGATTTAATTAATCCAATTTAAATGAAAGGAAACTAACACCAAGTTGATTCCTAACTTAGTTAATAAAAAACATAAACATCGTGATAAAGTATGAAATGAAAAGGCTAACTAATGTGCATCAAACATTAAATCCAATGAGAAATGAAAACCTATCCTTTGTTATTTAGATGTGCTTTGTAATTGTAGATACTTCCTTTAACGAACCGAATGTAGCTAAGTGTGATCAAAGGATTTCTTGATGAATAGGAAGAGATCTCACCAATATCTCTTAATTGCTATTTTTGGTTCTTCTCTTACTACTCTTAGCTAATTAGGAGATGGAAATGGTTGTTTGATCAATAAGCCTTCAAAGTATGAAATGTTCTTATCATATGTAGAATTTTACAAGGACATGGTGTAAATAGGTGTAATATTGGTAGAAAGGTACTAGATTCTTCATAAAGCTTTCCATTTTGGGAGAAGCTTGTAACCTAGTGAATGTGGGATAAAGGTAAAGTGGAATTAGAAAGGGATAAGTATGATTATAATAGATAAATTAGGGATTAGTAACTCATGGGAGTTGAAGGTGATTTAATTAATCAACTAGGATTAATTAATAGGCCAAATTAAGCTTATAGAAGCCATTTAGACGAGAAATACTAGTATTTGAAGGGTTTGAAAGTGGTATTTAACCAATTAGAGGGTTTATTGATTAAATATGAGATTTGAAAGGATTAATTAATTAATAATGGTTAATTAATTAATTAAAAGAGGATTATAACTAACAAAGTGTCGCTTAATTGGCATTCAAAATGGAAGAAGACTAGTTATTTAATGAAGTGGTGTTAATTGACCAAAATGAAGGGGAATTTTAGCTAATTAGCGGGAAACCGATAATTATAATGAAATCACAGGAAAGAGGATAATTTTAGTGTAATTTTAATACTAAAATTTTGTAGTCAAATTTAGGTGTCTATGCAAATAAATAGAAATATAGAGAGAGGAAGAGAGGAGAAGATATAAAACAAGAGAGAGAAAGGAGAAGCTCTAAGCTTGAATGAAGAAGGATGGAGAATCTCTTGTTGGGTTGAAAAACTATAGCATAAGTATTGAAGGTGCATAAGGATTGGGAGCATGGAATAGGGTGCGTATGAGAGTAGCGGAAATATTTTCCAATAAGTTTAGGAGTTAATCAGGTAGCCCATTCATCTATGGTGATGCAATCGTCATCTGTGTTATTTAGAGGTCTAGTTGGAGGTATATTTTCTAGCACATCATCAGCACAGAACGTGGGTGCACTGAGAATGTTGCTATCATGCTTGGAAGTACTACAACTTTGCAGACCATGGGATTTCAGTTTAGTAAAATTATTGGAACACAAGGTAGAACATCCTCTGGTTTGTTTCCTGCTACTAGAGGGAGATCAAGAGGATCAAGTGGCTCGAGATCTACGGGATCTAGTGGTTTTGGAGTTAGAGGGAATACATGAGGCAATATAGGTTATGGATCTAGTGGGCACAGTCTACACCAACCCCTGCAAGTCTATTTGGAGATGTTGCTTCGTCTCCTAGAATACAGAGGAATTGAAGATGCAGTAGAGCATGTTCATATGTGTGAGATACTATGGCGGGCTAAGGGGATTACAACTTGATAGCATAAGGCAAGTCAGGTTTGTAACTATTTTGCAAGGGTGCGCACATAGTCGGTATATGAAATATGATTCGAACTAGACTTGTGTAGACTATACCACGCTATGTGATGTTTTCTTAACATAATTTCCTATACAGAGTTTGATCGAAACAGCATTAGCATGTTAAAGGACATCAAGAAGGGCATGGCTAAAAGTGTTAGGGAGTATGATGCACGATTCAAAACTCTTCTATCAAATTTATCTTATGACATCCACCCAAGTCAACATGCTCAATGGTTCATTAGAGGTTTGATCACACCTTTCAAAAGGGCACTCTCACACAAGACTTATATAGATACACACGAGGCACTTGAGGAAACTCTGCGCACTGAGGTAGTTAGGAGCATAGACACTGGAGTTAGCCCATTTTTGGAGGCTCATATTATAGTAATGGAAAAACAATTGGAGAAGTTGTCAGCTAATTCATCTCATGAGACGTGCAGTGGTATTTGGTGCATAGATTGTGAAGTAGAAGGACATATAAAGGATAGTTACCCTTGCAAGTTGGTGTGTTCCATGTTTCTAGACTATGATATTTGTCACTTGGATCATGATTCAAGTAGGTTCCCATTGTTGCAACATGTGATAAGGAAGAACGTATCCTATTATTGTAAGATTTGCAAGTCTACCACTCATGATACAAAGAATTGTAGGTTGATTGATCAAATTCATGATGTCATTAATATTGGGTTACTTCATAACAATGTTGCAAATAATTCCAAGGAGAAGGGTGAGCATCATGATCATGGTTACAATGGAGGGACTGTGATTGTGATGGTAGAGGCAGAGGTAGAGGCTACCATGGAGGATTCAGAGGCCGAGGTCATTGTGGTGGACGAAGTGAGTTCCCTCATGGATTATGTTACACATGAATATCCCCTTATCATTATAAGTGTGAATTCCCTTAGAATATTATTTACTCTTTTTGCGTAAAGAACCACAATTATGAAGAATTCTCATATTTGTATGAGCACCTAAGTAAGAAGAACAAGTAGGATAAGGGTGTGGGAATGGTTAGAGTATAGTGCACTGTGGAAGATCGATGGTTGCCAAAGGTAGTGGTGATCCGATATGTTCCCCATCTTGGTCACTACACACGCCGAGAGGCTGCGCACACCAAGGAAGTTCCAAAGTAGAATCCTATTATTATAAAAGAAGAGGTATTACATGTAAAGTATCCAGACCCTACTCATCAGAAGTAATTTTATCAAGAAACCATAGAAGTTATTAGAAACCTATAGGGTGAGATATAATGCTTAAAGGAGAAGTCACGAAAGCTGGAGTAGGTAAAAGTAGTTGAGCTTCCTAGAAGTATGCTGAAAATTTGAAGGAGGTTTGTAAGATGTTGTGATAAGAAAACATCATTCCTTTATTGGGGAATGGTTAAGGGGAAGATACTGTGTGCTGGATTTGAGCACGAGAGATAGATTTTACATGCTAACTTACCTCGTCGTAGTTGGATTATGACAAAGATATCACTCTAAATGTAGTTTTTGATGGATGAATTTTGAGTAACATTTTTATTGATATAGGTGCAAAAGTGAATGTGCTCACTTTGGACACGTGGAATCAGATGGGGAGGCCACTATTACAGCCATCTTCAAATGTGTTATTTATGGTAAACAGGACTAAATTCCCACCCAGTGGATTCTTGAAGGATGTTACTATTATTATACAAGGGGCCAAGTTTACTAGGGACTTTGAGGTCTTGGCACTTATAGAGGTAGATAGTTTTCTAGCATTGCTTGGGAACCCTTGATGCTATGCGAATAATGTTGATTCGCTTTAATAAAGGATATATCAGTTTTGAGAACAAGGAAGAGCACGTCATCATTCCTTTAATAGATGGAAAATTTGCACCTTATGTAGAACCTTTGAGTGAAGAGGATTTGAACATAATTTATGTGTGCACCATTAGAGATCCTAAAGTGCTTGAGCCATCAAAGGAAGGAGTTATCCAATGGGATGATGCACAATCTATGAGTGATACAACAAACGTTTCTTGTGATAACTAGGCACATGGGACTTATGAAATGATTGGGCGTGAGATGAAGAGTGCAGTTATGCACATAAGTAGGCCACATTGTGTTAGGCATTTGGGTAGTAACCAGGTACCAAGGTACACTGACAAAGGAAATCCAAGTATTTCTACATGTTATGGAAGCCCAGTGGATAGACCAAGTGGAAAGAAGAAATATGTTGGTGTATACCCTACATGGGACAGCCGGACACCGGTGGATGCTACACGAAATATCCTTTTAGAGTGGCAAGAAGTGAGAATCGCCTTCTCTACTAGATTTCTTCGGAGCAATGTGCCTACCAAGACATGTGAATTCCATGGGAAGGATTCTACTTTACATCACGTTCAATGTGTGAGAGACTCTAGATAGAGGGGCAAGAGGCCTTACCACTTCATTGTGGGTACACAAGTTCTACTTCACTCTGCAAGGGTTGCGTGTGCACATGGTATGTTTATGCAGAATTGATTAGAGAGACAAGGAATTGACAAGAACTAACTGCAGGTATGATTTAGACCTTTGACTATTTTTCTACTAAACCTCTAGTGAATGAAGCATTACAAGTTATGAAGCACTTGACTATGGGAGATAGTGTAAAGGTTGAGGAACTTATTCAAGAGTTACTAGGTGAGTCAAATTTGGGGGCACGCTTTAAAGAAGAAGAGATAGATGCGAACAGCTTGGGAACGCATGCCTAGAAAAGGAAAAGGGAAGATGGTCTATGTAATTGATGATGAAGAAGTGGAGAATCTGGATGTTGAGCATATTGAGGGTATGCATGTATCATGAGCCTATGAAAATGAATAAGGTCAACATTGGGACAAATGTTGAACCTAAGGAGGCCATCATCAAAGATTATTGGTCTAACTCAGAGGTTGCTAAAATAATTGAGTTGTTGTGTGACTCCAAGACTTATTTCCTAGAGGCTATCATGAATTGAAAGGGGTACATCACTCTTTGGGTGAGATGAGGATTAAGTTAAAGTAAGGTGCGCGATCGGTTAGGAAGAGGTCTTACAGGATGAATCCTAATCTACGTATCAAGGTAAAGGAAGAAATTGATAAGATGTTGAAATCTAGAATCATTGAGCCCATTAAGGAGTTAGAGTGGGTTAGCCCTATGGTAATAAGTATAAAAAAAGATGGAAGAATAAGAATTTTTGTGGATTATAGGGAGTTAAATGTTTCATGTGTAATAGATCCCTTTTCCACACCTTTTACTGAA
This sequence comes from Taxus wallichiana var. yunnanensis, assembly GCA_018340775.1. NCBI lineage: Eukaryota > Viridiplantae > Streptophyta > Pinopsida > Cupressales > Taxaceae > Taxus > Taxus wallichiana. The sequence continues at coordinate 361,938,790 of CM031242.1, forward strand.
GAGATTCTAGAATGTGTTGCAGGGTGTGAGATCTACTCCTTCACTGATGGATTTTCTAGATATCATCAGGTGAGGATTGCTAAATAGGATCAAGAGAAGACAACTTTCACCACTGAATGGGGAAGTTTTGCATACACAGTTATGCCTTTTGGATTGAAGAATGCACCTGCAATATTTTCACACATTATTGTGTAAGCATTCTAGGATTTTATTCACAAGTTTTTTCAAGTTTGCTTAGATAGTTAGATAGTTTATGGGCTATTAAAATATCATTGTGATAATTTAAGACTTATTTTTGAGTGGTGTTGGTGGTTAAGAATCTCCTTAAACATTAAGAAGTATGTTTTTGCTACACCCTTTGGGATGTTGTTGGGGCACATTATCTGTAAACAATTCTTGTTAGTGGATCTTGCTAAGGTTGTTATTATTTTGGGCTTAGAGGAACCTACTAACCAGAGTGAGGTGCATGGATTCTTGGGGCACACAGGATATTACCAGAATTTTATCAAAGGGTATGCTAGGATTGTCATGCCCTTGGAAGAATTATTGAAGAGTAAAGGAAAGTTCCATTGGGGTGAAGCACAACAACACGCATTTGAGACATTGAAGGAAAGGCTTACTACAACACCTATTATGTGCTTTCCTTCATGGACCAAACCTTTTCATGTGCATGTGGATGCCTCTGGCATGGCCATTGGCATGGTATTAGCCCAACCTAGAGAAGGTATTGTTGATCATCCTATTTGTTTTGCAAGCAGGAAGTTGACCCTAGCTGAACAGAATTATACAACTACAGAGCACAAGGCCTTTTCCATGATCTACATGCTACATAATTTTAGACAATACTTACTAGCTACCCCATTTATATTTTATACAAATCATATGACACTTAAGTACTATGTGAACATTTATGTTTTGCAAGGCGCATATGTTGTTGGATTATTTTGTTTCAAGAATTTGGCTTTACAAAGTGGTGGTTAAGCCGAGCAAGAGAGAGATTCTAGACCGATCATTTATCAATAATTAATTCAGGTGAGGATGCACAGAGCATTGAGGATATAATGCTCGATGCACAACTCTTGAGTTGAACTAAATGCCCTCTTACTTATAATATATTGTTGTATTTTTTTAAACTCATGCAATGCCTAAAGGGATGAAGATTTTGGAGAAGAAACAACTTGTCATACATGTCGTGCCCTATATGTTAATTAGTGTAGACTTATACAAATAAGGTCAAGATGAAATTATACGTTGTTGTGTGCTTGACCATGAGCGTGAAGATATTATGGAGAAAGCTCATGGTGGGATTTCAGGTGGACATTATGTAGGAGATGTTACCGCGTGCAAGATTTTATTGGCTGACTTATGGTAGGAAACATTGTATAAGGATTATAAAGAATATTGTAAGGCATGTGACCACTTTCAGTGCCTTAGAAATCCTAGGAATAGAAATGAAATGCCTTTGAGGCCTATTGCTAGTGTAGAACCTTTTGAAAAGTGGGTAATTGACTTTTTGGGTCCTATTTCCCCACCCGCACAGGAATGGATTGTGCTACATTATAACTTGTACAAATTATCTTACAAGGTGGGTAGAAGTGGCGCCTACAAAGGATTTCATGGCGAAGTGCGGCGTAAAATTTTTATGGGAGAACATTATCAATAGGTATGGATTCCCATTGAGTTTGACAAGTGATAGGGGTACTCATTTTCTTAATTAGACTATCAAGATATTATTAGCAGAATTTATAGTGTAACACCATAAAATAACACCCTATCACCCTCAGGAAAATGGAATTGTTGAGGTTTTCGAAAAGATATTGGGACATACATTAACTAATATTTATGATGTTGGAAGGAAATATCGGGATGATAAAGTCTCTAATGTATTTTGGGCATACAGAACAACTCATAAAATATTGAACAAATTCATACCCTTTTAATTGGTGTTTGCTTGCACGGGGCTATTTTTCCCGTGGAATTCTTGTTACTTTCTTTATGTGTTACATGCGTAGGAGGTTTAGCTGATGACCAAGAACTTGAAGAGGGTATTGATAAACTGATGCGATTGGATAAAAGGTGCACCATTTCTGATGGAGTCGGAAGACAAAAAGGCCGGGCATAAGGCATGGCATGATAAGCACATTAAGGATAATAAGCTTGAAGTTTGATATATGGTTCTTCTTTATGATTCCAAGTTCTTGTGCCACTCTGAAAGCTCAAATTGCACTCGTTAGGACTGTATGTCGTGACTTATATACTTGATTCAGTGCTTGTCGAGTTATAGGCACGGGATGGGACACGATTAACTAGTTGCTTCAATGGAATTAGGTGAAGCCCTACTATAAATAAGTTGTCTTGGTATTTGTAATAAGGTAGTATTTTCATTTAGATTAGATTTCCATTTGAATGCATTTCCTTTATATGTGTTTTCGTTCATCGTTGTTATGTTTTATCAATTTAGTTCGGTGTTTTAAGTAATAAGTGTGCTTGCGTGCCGAAAGCCAATTACTATCTATTGGATTCATGCATAGAGGAACACGCATAATTTTAGTGTGGGTGGAGTATATATATGATAAATGGATCAAGTTTGAACACTCTTTAAAAGATGGATATGCATAGAGAAAAATTGTACAGGTGTTTGGAGTAAAGGTGTGGATAAAGAAAGATTTTTCATGAATTAAGACCATGTATGGATGAATGGATGCATAGTGTAAGACAAGGTAGGCTACTGCGCGGAAACTACTTGGTGAGAGGTGCAGTGGATAGGTACTTTGACACATGAAGGCACATGAAAGGAGGTCTATGGCCGAGAAGTAGTGGGTGTGCTAGAAGGTTATGACTAGGGCGTGGAAAAATCAGCGCGGAAAAGAAAGAAACACCATTTAATGTTGAGTATGGTGGTAGGTGGAGAGCAATAAATGCGAAAAATTACAAAGGTTATAAAAGGTAGTGTTGTGATATCATTTTTACCTTACAATTAAGAAGCATTCAAGTGAGTTGAAGAGTGAGCTAAGAGTGAGTTGCATGTGAAGTGCGAAGAGCTGCAATATGAAGTTTAACAAGATGGATTTGAGCACAGGATTGATTGGTGCTCCATTGGAGAAGGTGTTTGAGTGAAACAAATGTGTGTGGGGAGGAGAATCGGTAGTTAGGGTTCAAGTTCAGCTAAGGTACGGACAATTTGAGTTAGGGCACATGGGGTTTAAGTTTGAGGCTCAAATTAGTTATAAGAACACACTTTTATAATTACTAAGGCACCAAGTGAGCACACAGGAGTGGCTACAAGCAAACAAAAGCTGATTTTCAGAAATATAGTATCCAAAAGGGGTTTTATGGGCTCAGATTGGGAATCACCCATTTAGTGTTGCAAAGTAAGTGACTATAACCATAGAAATAAGGATAATAAAGATGAATTAGAAAAAAATGGTAGTAAAGATAGCTATGAGAACAGAAAATGATATGGGTGTGTATGACGACATGGGGAAAAGTTTTTGTTAAACGTGGGAGTTTTGCACTTTATGAACTCCCTTACTTTGGAAAACCAAAAATTTGTATCAATGGTTGATGAGTAGATTCCATGAGGACTTATTTTACTTTGTTAGGCGATGAATGAGGCTTACCACGCCCCTGATTGGGAGACTAACAGGATTGAGGAGTTTGGGTAAAAAATTAGCAGTGACCTCATTGACAAGGAGGCAATAGAAGCAACTAAGAAAGCACTAGGATACATGAAGGGAGGGCATGGGATGGATATCCCCAAGTTGTAGAAGTACCTAGTTATTCAAGCGGTGGCACACCTTCTCACTAAGTTGAAAAATCAAGAGTGTTGGTCACAAGTGAATAAGGTATGGTTATATATTGTGAAGAAGATGACAGAAGGAGTAGTATACAATTCAGCCAACTTCATTACTAAGACCATTGTTGAAGAGGCGCACCAAGGTGAGAAGATAATTTTTGGTGTGATCCTTATGTTTATTATTTTCATAGAGATTGGAGTTCCTAATGGACCAAAGGATAAGATGTGGCAATACCCAAAAGAAAAGAGGTCCCTTGTAGATAGATTTGTGAAGTACACATGTGATGGATCCATGAGCGGAGCCTACAAGAAAAGAACATAAATTTGGTATGAGTGCTTGTGCACTACATTTGAGCATGAGTGGAGAATACCCAAGGATCTTCCTTTGGTATTGGACAAATAGGTACATTTGTCATTTACTAGCATTTTTGCATAGGGCACTTTGGCATGAAGGATGGAAAGTGGATCCCTTAGTGCAAACTCCCATATGCCTTCACTGCGTGTTACTTTTAGGCATCAGTACATAGGTTCTCAAATGTGTGTAGGTTGATCTTTAATGTAGACAAAGTGGACTGTGACTATCATACACTCCAGAAGACATATGTCTACCCGAGTAAGTTTGTGTACATTGAAAAACTGATTTCAGATGATATTAATATTAAAGCTATGAGTTTGGCAATTGGGAAGTCTGGGGAGCTCTTGTATACATTTACCTTAGGCCCAAGTTGGAAAATGGAAAGTATGTTGAAAATGAATTCAAGCTCCTGGACCACCCAAGGGGAAACATATTGTGGGCACGATGCAGGATGAGGAGCCCATTTCACCCCTTGTGATGAAGAAGAAGAAGAAGAACTTAAAGAAGACAGTGGTGGCTTGGATAACGGGAGCAAGAAATATCCAACTATGGGAGAAAAGAGAGTGTGTGATCGACACCTCCTAGAAAATAAGAAGGCAATGAAGAAGAAGTGGTGGAAATAAGCATTATGGAGGTAAATATAGAATAAGGTGTTGGAGACCCACAATTTTCAAAGAGTGTTGAGAAGAACCAAAAATCAAGGCGTGGGACCATCCCAACCACTCGGGAGGTCAAAGAGGACTTCCCTGTGAAGGTAGAACCGGTAAAGAAAAGACATAGGTACATCCCTACTAAGGATGGTGAAGGTGAGAAATTTGAGGACAAGCACGTCAAAAAATCTGGTCAACACTGAGGATGTAGAAGAATCTCATGAGAAAGAATTGAAACATGATACAAAGGACTTGAAAGAACGGGAGATAAATAGTGGTGCCATTGATATAGAGGTTGTTGAGGATAAGGGCGAGCCATCTAGTGAGCATAATGATACACAAAATGATGGAGGACCAGTGTTGGACTCGGGCGTACACATTCCTAAGGGTAAGTATTCTAGAAAGGAGAAGGAAGAAGAAACCTATGAGAATTCTACATTTGGTTATGTTAATGACCCAACCAAGATCATACCTCTAGGTTACAAATCACGTTGGATCCCAAGGACCTGTATGGCTGGGAATTGATGCACTTTGAAATGGCGACCATACACACATAGAAGAAACTATTATGGACTATACAGACTCACATGGATGAGCTTGATTTTTATGTGTGCAAATAGACATGTGTCTCACAAAGAATGAAGAAAGCACCACATTTGTGCCATGTTACTATCAAGCCCACACATATGTCAGATGAGTAGGTGAGCAATGCACTAACAAAGGTATCTATAGAGGTTGTGCACCGAAACATAGATAAAGTGGCAACTATTTGGGTGCTTCTAGAAGATAGAAAAGATAAAGATACCAAGATAAAGTACCTAACGAGAGGAAAAGGAGAAATTTGAGGCAAAGGTAAGCACATTAGTGAGTATGGCAAAACAAATTGGAGATGAAATTTTAAAGAAGAGGTTACATCTGGAAGATAAGTTCCAGAAAATTTCCCCTTTGCAATGCACTATTTGTGCACACTTGTTCATATGGTGATGGATGAAGGTATAATGTGCATGTCAAAACCGAAGGACGTTGCATCTCGGCACAAAATCCCAAGGTAATGGTTACGCACAAAATTACTAGCTATGAATCTATACTTGTATACCTTGAAGGATGAATTGAAAAAGGTGGATTTGGCATTAAATATGTGGGTGGCCCATGATGTAATAATACTATTTGTGCATCTCAAGCACAGAATCCCAAGACAATGGTTGCGCACAAAATTACTAGCTATGAATCTATATTGTAGACCTTGAAGGATGAATTGAAAAAGGTGGATTTGGCATTAAATATGTGTGTGGTCCTCAAAGTAGTGAAGAATGAAACACTTGGGCGTGAGGAGAGGCTCACTTTGGTAGTGGAGAAGCATGATGCATTTGTAGTAGCCCAGGACCCTCGCAAGGATCAAGGAGACTGGAAAAATTATCACGAAATGGATGGATGTCATGGAAGGGATGATCTTGAGCCTGGAAAATATTCTCATGGTATTATAGAATGAAGGTGAGAACATGACTTTGGATGAGTTGGATGGGGTACTGGAAGACATCCCTAACAAAACTAATAAGGCGCTAAGTGATTGGAATGAGTTAGAAGTAGAGGTCAAAGCTGAATATCCAAAGTTAATTCTACCTGTGGAAGGATAGAGCGCCCAAGTATTCTTTCATTCTTTTTGTGTAGATATTCTTTCATTCTTTTTTTTATTCATGGAGAGATGGATCATGATTACCCATTGTTGGGGACAGAAATGAAATTAGTGTGGGGTAATTTTGGGCTGATAAACTACAGCTTAAGTACTAAAGGTACATGAGGATTGGGCACATGGACATAGGGCGTGTAGGCGAGGACAGAAATATAATGAAATAGGGTGCGCCTAGGAAAGCATGAAATCAGGACTTAGTCATTTTTAGTATGAGGCTAAATATGGACATGGAGTGCAGAGCACGCAACTGTATGAAGACTTGGAAGTGAAGTAAGGATATTTTAGACAAGTGGAAGATCAAATGACATGCATAGTTTTGGAGCTATTAATAGGATTAGATTGCAGTTATATTATTAGATAATCTATTATTAGCAAGCTTGCATGCTTTTGTATTTATCATGTAAGGGCGCATGGCTATTCTTAGCATGTAGCCTATTTTTGGAGAGTGCATGAGTAGTGAAGGGCAAGTCCCCACTACCTATAAATATGTATTGATTTGCATGGTTTAGAAGAGATTTCTGTAATAGAGTTATGTTGTTGGTTCATGGGTGTGCATGACTTATGATGACATTACTATGTATGTATGAAGCTTTTGTGTTTTACAGCAATTAATATAATGGATCTTTATGGTTGGATATTGGTTTTTGACATATTTATGACTGGTTCTTACATGGTAAAGTTAATCTTGATTCTTGTATGAGTTATTATTACATATGATTATGATCTAGATCTGTTTTTGGTTTATTATTATTATGGATCTGGAATATTTGTATGATCGTGCTAACTCCTTGAACAATATTTCATAAAAGAGGGACCTAGTACCCTTGCGTGCTTTGGGTGACCGCTTAGTTTTGGCTGAGTGATGTGCTAGCATACCTTGGGCTATTGGTGAAATAAAAACACAACTCTCATCATGAAGAAAATCCACTTCGATTCTAATGACTTCTATAGTGATGCTCTAGTGATGGACTCCAGATGAAGAACTTTGACCCCTCTACACTGTGAGAAGCCTCCTCTTGAATGATCAACCATTATAGCCCATCAGGTGCTCTGAGAGGAGAGATGAGAGACACTTGATCAATAGACCATTAAAAACAATGAAGGATGTCTTCCCTCACTTGAACAAACCTTTCTATCCCTAAAACAATTCCATGTCTTCTTGACCAATCATTCACATGGAATGAACTTGATGCACTTGGTGTGTAAAATGAGACAATTACTCATATAACCATGATCCATGATTCTTTCACCTTGAGAACATTGATGACCAATGAGATGCAAGACCAGATCCTTCCGACACAGAAGTGGAGGAAGGAGAGAGAGAGAGAGGGAGAGATTGAATGTAATTTCATTCACCTTATGATCAAACACCCCATATGAGATGAAGTGAAATGTCCTCCAGGACTAAAATGCACTCTGAGACCAAAATTGGGAACCAAGAGGGTTTCCCTTCCACCTGAGTCACAAATCAACTATCAACCCTTTACAAGCATGAATTTTCCTTATCACTCCTATGAGGAAAGCTCCTAAGAGATGATCACCACATAGTGATAGGTGGAGATTTACAGATATTTCCAAATATGGCATGTTCACTCTAAGACACCTTACACTTACCACATCCAAAAATGTGGGGATTTGCTTACAAACTAAAGACTTGACCTCCGTGAAGACTGGAATCAGTAATACATGTAGGATAGAAATTTGTGTGACTATTTTGAGCTCATTTTGAACACTTACTATTTTTATTAAGTCATACATGGGTGTCTATTTTTAGCAATTTTACCAATTTGTCATTTTTGAGTGTTTTGATCTTGGAGGAATGAACTGAGGTACTCAAAAACCAACTATTTCTCAGACTTACTATTTTTAGTAGGCTACCTAGTAGAGGATTACTAAAAATATAAAGTGGTCTTCTGGTGTCATATCAAAACAAAATAGGTCTCAAAAGTTTCTATTTTGCACCGGGATGTTTTGATCCAATTTTCAAGCAATTTGGCTTGTTGAGGTTTGTATATCTGAAAAACATTATTTATGGTTGGAAATTTCATGTGGACATAAAAAACTAGACCGTTAATGGAATCCATCTTACATTCATCTTAAAGGCATTATAGAGAGGAAGGGATGGTCAAAATTTGGAGGAAAATAGAGCACGGGATCAAAAGTTATGAGGAAAACAAGATTTTGATGTCTAGGGCACAAAAGGTTTTTTTTTTGTGTTTGAACGTGGTGAACCAAATCCAATGGTGTTTTGATGGATTCCAAAGAGTTACTTTATGTTTTTTCTTTATGTTTTTTTGTTGTGGGAGCAAGGGTGAGTGCATTTATATGGTGGAGATGAAGAAAGAGAGTGCACATGGGGAGTGGAGGAGTGAAAATGGAGAAATGGAGAGATGGAGAATAGGAAGATGGAGGTTAGAGGCTTCCTTGTAACATGGTTCACTTTTGGGGTGTAATTTCACCTCAAAAATGTTCCCAAGGTGCAAGGAGGGTGAAAAAGTGTGTCATGGGATGGGGATGGAGAGAAGAGATGGCATGCACATGCCCATGTGGAAGCTTTTCTTATGTTTTTCTCATGACTTGACATGCACCCATCAAAACTCCCCACTAATAGAAATATGGCACACTTTTGGGGTGAAATTTCACCTCATAATTTCGTTCAAGGTGCAAATGGGGTTCAAAAATGTGCTTGGGAAGAAATGGGGCCCACCTCAAGTTAAAACACTCACTTAAGTCACCACATGCACTTTTTGGCTTCTTTTTTATGTTTTAACTTGCAAAATTTCAACCAATAGGAGAGGGGCACACTTTTGGGGTGAAATATCACCTCATAAGTGTGCCAATGGTGCAAAGGGACACCAAAATTAAGCCCAAATGTAGCTTCGTAGAATGTTTGCACCTTTATCTTGCTTCCCATTATTTTCCTTCTCCCGAAGTCAAAACTTAATGAACATTGGACATAACATATATGAATTTGCATGGAAACATTCCAATGAATCCAATGAACCCATTTATGAATCTTTAAAATTATTTCTTCAATAACTTTTTCCTATACCTTCAATTCTTCCTAGAGCGGTGCGTCAATGAGTCGAGTGGCAAGAAGATTTTTCAATGTGAACGAGCCAAAAAAACTTGTGGGTCATGAAGAGCATTGAATATAATTTCTTTTGAGATTTTTTTAGTCTCCTCACTCTTCATGGGATCTCCAAAATATTTGAGAAAGTTCCACCTAATTTAAGGACTCTTGTGTTGCATTGATGGACATGTTTATGCATTTTTTATACTCCTATTATTCTTCCTTGATTATTACACCATGAAATAGGCTATGTCATATTTCCAATGCTTGTGATATGAGTTCTCAACATTTCACAAGGATCCTGAAACCCTTCAAACATGTTGAATAGCTCCTTTGAAACTTACATTTCCCAATACCTTACCCAAAAGACCCAGTTTTACTTAACTTGTTCCTCAATTCAATTTTCTTCACAGAATCTTCCTAAAATACCTTGAAAACTTCATTTCTCTCCTATACAACTCCCCAATTTTTTTAATTTCCCTGTAATCTTTTGGAAGAAGTTCAACAGTGACAAAAAGACCAAAAATGGCTCTTTTGAAGCCTCCAGAACACTATTCTTTCTTAGATCTCAGTAGCTTCAAGAACCAAGCTAGGTAAACTTCTCTACACATGAAAAACACTTGAAAATCATTTTAGCACATTCTCGATTAGCTAAAATTAGGATGACACATTGAAATATTGACCAAAGGAAAGGTTTACATCAACCAAGAAAGTGAATTTCAAGTGTGAGTTTGGTTGTCATGACAAAAATTGTAAATTTTATATGCTATAAATTTAGCATGATAATAGTTATCATCTATGACGAACTCACCTTAGTTAGTGTTCCCTCAATGGTGGGACAAAACCTCTCGGTCCCTCACATTTTCTCCTCTATGCTCTATATAATGCTTAAGTATATATGGTGAAAGTGCAAAGGGTACAATAATGTGAGGTCTCCAAGGCTATCATAACACTCAATCTAATAGATACGTTTATAAACATTTGTATCTAAAGTAATCCACACTGTCTGTGTAGTCCTACCAAAACCTAAAAGCTCTAACAATGCCCTATATATGACTGACTAATTTAATAAAATTTAAATATATGTAAGGACATTACTGATAAGATGAAATATAACAATAAATATGAAAGATCAAATAAAGGAAATGTGAGCAAGATTGATAGATATGGTTTGTATAATGACTAAGCTTGTATCTATAATTTTGAATCGATTCTATACTGGAGACTGATCTAGAAGGGTAGATTTTGGGATGTGTAAACTATGTGTTTTGGAAATGGAATGCAACAATATTAAGGACATGAGACCTTGGATGGGACAGGGGCCGCATGGACGCTAGCATCCGATCTGGGTGTTGGTGTTTGCGTAAAGTGGCTCATGATCTAGTTCTTTCTATATCACTCAATGTATTTCCTTACTCATTGTTGCGAAGTGCCTACTCCATTATTCTCGAGTCATAAAGCATCTTTGGTGGAAATAAAGTCGGTTTCCATTCATTCTAGTTGTTTTACACAACTTGACTATTTAATCTTTTTGTTTCTAGTCGTCAAACATTATTTGAGTGTGTTCATTGCTGATATATCTTCTTCCTATTCTTTCCTCAACATCATCATCCTGTGAGTTGGTACAATTAATTTCTAACGAGATTAAAAAAACAAAAAATAAAAATCGTAATGATACAAAAGCAATATTATTTTAAATAACAACTGTAAGAAAATTAAAATGAAAACAAAAAATGAGTTTAAATAAGATGTATATGTGTTATGAAAGAATTTAAATAATTAAATAAATAATAATAAAAGAATGAAATTTTATATATATATATAACAAACAGAAAAATTGAAAAATTATAATTGATAAAATATATAAACATGGAAATTGACAAAAACTTATGACGAGAAGGTGGAAAAATAATGGAGTGGTAGAGATGGAGAATTTAATAGAGGGATGTTGGTCAAAGTAATGAGGCATGGAGAGGAAGAGGAGATGCATGGGAGGGATATGGCCTTTTTTAGATGGTGGCGAGATGCATAGACACTTATGGAAAATGTGGAATTAAAGACTAAGCCCCTCAAATTGTTGATATAATGTAAAGACGTGGCGGTTTGGTAGACAACCATGTTCGTAGGATACACAGTCCATGGTTTTTTTGAAAATGTGTTGGGAAATTTTAAATAAAATAAAATATACATGTGTAAAGCATCTAATCCACTATGAACAACCTAGGCACGATGGCACATCACCCGGCTGAGATGAGCACTCACACGAAGCACGCAAAGGTACTAGGCCCCTCTTTAGAGTTGCTCAGGATGTTAGTGTGATGATGATAATACATATTCAGATCCATAACCAAACATAAACATTTCACAGTGCATAAACCAGATCTAGATCTTAGAGAATCATGAATTAAACAATAACCATAATAAGATTAACCATACATGAACCAGATTCAGTTATGTTTAACACCATTATCCAGCCAATATACTCCATTACATTAAACACTGTAAAACACAGAAGCTTCTTACATTATAAAGTATCTCCATAATTCATGTGTGCATCAGATCCAGCAACATAACTCTACAATAATCCAGTCTCTCTAAACTACACAATACAATATATATTTATAGAAGTGCGGTCTTACCCTTCACCACATATGCACTTCTCAAAATAGGATGCATGTTGATAATAGCCATGTACCTTTACAACAGCATGTATACATGCAAGTGCTCTAATAATAGATGTCATATAGTTAACTGGAAGAAGTAATCTTATTATTAGCTCAAATCATGCATGGTGCTTATCATCCACTCATTCCCAAAATACCATTGCATGTAGTGCAATTCTTCATCTTTATGTGTGCTCATGAAGTTATCTCCAAAAATATCCCTTATCTATAAAAATAGCTAAGTCCTGAGCCAAAATTCTCTGGCACACATTTCCTTTCCTATATTGTTGCACCTACAAATGTGCCTTGTTCCCACACCCGTATCTTTTGTGTGCCTTCTCCTTAGAACAATATTTTTTCTTCTCAACATTACCCCACACTAAAGTACATTATCATCCCAACAATGGGAATTCTATCTAATGTTCCCAATAATAAATAATAAGGAATTGAAAGAATAAAAGAATCATTGCACAAAATAATGAATCTTTACTCTGTAGCATCATCTTCTTCAACTGGGAGGATTATCTCTAGATATTCATTCTTGATTTCAGCCTCCAATGTCTACCAATCGTTTAACGTAGTCCTTGTCTTTTCTGGAATATTTGTGGCTATGTCATCTCATTTGTCATGAGTGATCTTTTCCTTCTCATTCTACAGTACTCAAACAACATTGGCCATACCCGATATCATTCCTTCGATGAGGTCCATATTTTGCATTATTAGCTTCCCAATCTCATCAATCCTTTTTTATGTGGATCTTGGGCTGATATGAGGGCTTCACACTATTGTTTCACCAGCGCCAATATTTTTGAGCACCTTAAAGTCTCTTCTTTCATTGCTATCGAAATTCATTATCTTCAACTAGAGTTTTGGTCCTTAGTACTACTTCTAGTGCCGCACACAAATTGAGAGCTTGGTCTACTTTCTTCAGTTCATCCTTTAATGTTTGGAGCTATGCCTCATAAATTGAAATATTTCTAATCATAGAGGCTTGCACTCTCTTTGTTTCTTGTTCAGCATCTTTTGGTGTGAGCATTCGAATTGGTCTGTCCTCTAACACCAAATCAACCAAAGTGCACACATAATGCATAGTAGAAGGAAACTTTTCTGGTACCTAGGATTCTAGATGAGGCTTTTTTAGAATGTGATCACCAATCTCCTCAGCCATGCTCACGAAGGCCTCATTCTTTTCTCATTATCATTCCTTCTCTTCCTTTAAACACATTATCTCTACAGTTTTATCCTTGTTATCTTCAAGCAGCACTCTAATGGTGTTGGCCTTATCAATGTTTCTCCATGCCACCTCAACAGATACCTTGACCAAGGCATTGTTGACCTGCTCATCAGACATTAGAGTAGATTTTACTATTATGTGCCTGCTCTAGGGTGCCTTCTTCACTCTTCACAAGACACAAGACTCCTCGCACACATCAAAATCTAGTTCATCCATATGAGTCTACATGGACCAAGATAACTACTTCCTTGTGCACATAGTGGCCATATCTAGATCCATCAACTCCCACCCATATAACTCCTTAAGGCCCACAATACTCTGAAACCAGGTGCAAATGATTTTTCTTATGTCCTCAGCATATCCCATACTAGGGACAACATATTCTTCACTTCTCTTTTTCTCCAAAGGTGTTTCTTTCTAAGGGGAGAGTCGAGGTGACCTTCGTAAAGGTTGTGATGTTCCTGCACCTTGGGTCCTGGTTCTTCTAAACACCTTCTTAAATTGGTGCTCCTCATGGACTGTATCTACATCCAAGTCTTCCTCTCCTTGTGCCTGTGGGGGAGTATTTGTGCGCTCACTCTCCACTCTGTTTATGGGCTTCCTTCAACCTCTATGGTCCAAGCCTCCACTATCCTCGTGATCTTCTTCTTCATCTATCTCTATGTTCAAGGCAAGATTTGGAGCTTCCACATTCTCAACCCATGTGTTTTCCCTAGGTGGCCCTGGGAGCATGAACTCATTCTCCACGTACTTTTTATTTTCCAACCTAGGATTAAGTTGGAGATAGACAAGCACAACTCCACTATCCCCAATAGCCAAACTTACCGACTTCATACTTATAACATCTGAAATGAGCCTCTCAATGTAGGTAGACCGACCTGGATAAACATAAGTTTTTTTGAGAGTATGGTAGTCACAATCTACCTTGTCCACATTAAAGCTCAATTGGCATGCATCAGGTAAAAATGTGTATTGATTCATAGAAATAGCAAGTTGTGAAGGTGTAGGAATTTTTCTCTAGGGACTCCATGTCCCATCCTTCATTGCAAACCGCATGATGCAAAAATGTTGATACATTGTGAACTGCACTGCCTTACCCACTACTGAGGGTAACTCCTTTGGAATTCACCATTCCTCTTCAAATTTCATGCGTAGTAGTTCTTCCCTTTATTTGAATGGGCCACTCATTTTCCTTCACACAAATACTTCTCAAACCTCTCTGAGAGGGACTTCTTCTCCACGGGGTATTCCCAAATTTCGCTCTTTGAACCATCGGGCACTCCAATTTCTACCGGACATAATCCGAAGCTCGAGTGTCTCATTACATTCTTACGATTGTCAAAAATCTATCTGAAGGATCTACTACAATGACATGTTTTAGGAAGTTTAGGAAACTTTTGACACTGTAAAATATCCCTTGATCACTCCTCCTTACTAAGAAGGTGTTTTGTCCACAAAAAGTTGTGTATCAACCCAAAAAACATGTTATCTATTCCTGCTTTGCAAAAACACATACAAGAACCCGAAATAACATTATAGGGTAATAAAATACAAATATTTTATTAGCTAGTCACATAACCGATCAGATAATAACACCCAATTAAGCTAGTGTTCAACCAAACGCTGCAACCACACAACTCGCACACAACTGTGAACTGTCATACCCCACTGTAATGCCATCACAAATAACTGACCAAATAATAACACCCATTCTATTATGGAAAGCTAGTGTTCAACTGTCACTTTTGATACAATTGATTACTTAAATTACAATTTCATAACACAGATCAGTATACTAGACATCTAAACTACCCACAATTAGGCTAGTGCCCACTATCCATCTGAAATTGTAACAATTGCAAGTATTCACTATCCAAAATAAAATATACTATCAATGCCCAAAAATATCTATAGTCAACAACTGAATCCACGTGAATCTACCAAAAACATTATATCGCCATCACAAATAATAAGTCAGATAATAACACCCATCTATAACGGAAGCTAGTGTTCAACTGACACTTTGTGATTATGTTGATTACAACTGCAAATATTCACTATCCAGAATAATTAAACCATCAACGCCTAAAATGGCTATAGTCAAAATATAAATCAACGTGAATATGTAAATATTCTATCCATACACTGAACTGTAAAGGGATATATTATAAACTATATGCTTACCCAAATTGGTGAACTATCATAATCTGTAAAATGATCACTTGGTGCCTTTGCAAACCAGTTTGTTAGTGTAATAAATTTACACCCTATTTGTAACCACATCTAATAGTTACAAAAATCAATTTTTCCTAAAATAAGGGTCTTATAAATTAGTGTAAATAACACATGTGGATATAAAAGTTTTTCTATTTATTACAATATTAAACAGGTGCCCGAATGGATCTTATAAGCATCCATAGTATTTGCACAAATGACAACACTATAAAACTACAAGTTTCAAAATAGACATTCTGATGATACCCATATCCCTGCATATTGTTGTCAAAAATGGAATAACCAACCAAAATGTGAGAAGATGAATATGAGTATGATGAACCTATCACTCAAATCTTCTCTATGGCTGCTTCCAAATGATTTCAAATCTAAATATAAACATAGGATCAAATCCCTAAAATATATATTTGAACATGTTTGCATACTATCACCAGTTATTGCAATCCAAACATAAATTTGAGGAATGTTTTTCCCATCCAATTACTTGGATTTTTCCATTTAGGTGGTTTTACTTCCCCAGTACTAGAATGAGCATTTACATGAGTTAGATCAATAAATTTTGGTTTGACATTATTTTCCTTTTTAACAACTTTCCAATGTTGCACTAAAGGAACATACCAACACATCTTAACATCATGACCATTCCTTTTACAATGGGAACAAAATTTAACTTCCCTATTTTTAGGAGTCTTACCCATTTTTCCATTCCCTAAACTCTGTCTAGGAGAATGATTCCTCTATTTAGGAGAGGTAACCTTTTTTCCATTTCTCACCTTACCAGGGAGAGATTGGTCTTTAGCACCTACCTTATCATTCACAAAAGGCATTAACTTCTTTATCATATTTTTCCTCTTCCAACAATATGTTGCAGAATGATTAGTACCTTCACAAAATGTGCAAGGAAAAACATACTTTTGTCTACCAAAGCTATATTGTTCAGATTGAAAGAGAGTTTTAGAATTTTAGGATTTAATTTCCCCTTAGTGCTATTTTTAGTGTAAGTGGGAGGAGGTGGAATTTCATTACCTCATTTACCTGTTTTCTTACACCTTTCATTGTTCCTCTTGATGGCAGAATCCTACAATTCTAGTGGCATAGATCCTTGGCTATTGGAAGCTTGTCTTCCTTCAACTACTTTGGAACTTTCTCCAATTTCCATTTTCCCACTAGAATATCCCAAACCTACAAACCAAGGTTGATCCTCTACCTGTATTGGGTTAGCATCACCTTGTTCATTTTTACCAAGGCCTTTTCCGTTATATCCCATTTTAACCATTAGTTTAGACCCAATTCCCTTAGTGTGTTTTTCAAACTGACCCAAAGGAATACTGAAACTGAATGAGAGGAAGAATTAAAATGTGAACAACTTATGATGCATTTTTCTGTCATAGTACTTACATCTGCTTTGGATGGAATTTCCTTCTTATGTTCACCTTGTTGCAGCTTTGCCAAGAGGGCATCCTTGATCCGTATTTCTTCTTACAACTCTTTAACAAAAACCATCAACTTCTAGCTTTGTACAAGCATTTCGTTGACATATTCCTCTTTCTTGGTTATAGAGGATTGTGGCTCAGATTTTAATCACACTATTTCCTCTTCTAAGGAATAAAAATTAGCTCTTAGGAAATATTTTCTTCCCGGAGTTGGCGGTTTATGGCTTCAAGCGCATCCAGTTGCTCATGTTTGGATGACTTGCCCATGATTCCTTATTCCTATAAACACAACCTATACTTCCAAAACTGCACACTATAAAAGAGGATTAACAAGCCCCAAAATTTCTACACACTAAAAACTGAAATCAATACTGAAATTGAAGCTAAAATTTCAAACACAATTAGAAGCTAATCTGACAATCGAACTACTCGATACCAAAACTTGATCTAAAAACGGGTGCTTGAAACTAACACTTTTAATCATTTCAAAGGATCTTCAATTTTAACAACTTAAGAGGTCTTAATACTCCAAATTATTGATTAAAAATATGATTATGGACTGAATTCAGAACTGAAATTAAGTTTGCAATTTACTCAAAATTTCACTGTTTGATCAAAGCCCAAAAAGTCAACTTTTGATTTAATTGATTTTTCCAATTTTATCAATTCTGATTATAGTTACATCCATATTCAAATTTGGAATGTAAATTACTACAAATAATCAGAAACTAAAAATAAAAATTAGAACACAACACCAGATTGTTTATGGGGTTCGAATTCCTACGTCCCCGGGTTTGTGGTGAACCGATCCATTAATAATGTTAAAAATGTAAATACAATAACCTTTACATTAACCAATAATGAATAAAAAACCTACAAAAATGTGTTTCAGACCTTTGAATTATGTTAATGGAGCTCAGCCTCTGTCCTTCACCTTCTTGATCCACTTGCAGTTGTCTCCCTTTGGTTCTACGCCTTCATGTGACTTTAACAGAAAATAACTCTATCACAAAATCTCTAAATTGGATAAATGATCACACCATCATGATCGTCTCAAAATTCTAAGCAACTTTTATATATAACTCAATATCTAGAAGTGAGTAGAAGTGCCCCAAAATTGCACTTTTCCAAAACTGTCTCCTTATTCCCTTGACACAGACTTGGCACTTGTCTTCTATAAAGGTCTGCAAGCTCATTTACAACTTGGCAAGCTTAGTTGGTAGAATGGTTGGGCAGATATGCTTTAGAACCATGAAGTCGGAGGATCAAATCTTTCTTCCTACCATTTTGCCGCGGAATCTTCCTCCAAGTGGGTAAACATCCCATTTTTGGCATGGAAAGAGGGAAGAGGGTTTATTTTGGGCTAAACCACCCATTATCCTCATGCCTTGGGCCACATCTATTCCACATTTTATTACACCAAAAAAATATGCATGAATTATATATCCACATGGAGAAATAAGGGGAATTTGGTGGATAAGGGTAAATGCGTGACAAATTTGAAATAACACAATGTGTGGCTAATAATATTATCCAAAGCACTTAGTATAAAATGTAAAGAGATAAGTCTTAAGCGGCCAATGTGGAGGTGTAACCATATAGTGACATGGATTTACTTGAACTCAAAAAACCTTAATTTTTCCCTTTTTCTCCTTTTTCCATGTGTCGTTGTGCTATTGGTCTATTATTGACCGAGTTGACTTTCCGTTCTTGAACTTTTACCGGACATAATTGGAGCTTAGAGTGTCCATTGTTTACATTCTTATAGTCGTCAAAAATCTATCTAAATGTTCTACTATGCTAACATGGTTTAGGGAATTTTAGGAACTTTTGATACTATAAACTATCCCCGATCACTTGGATGGCGCGAAAACTTAGAATCATAAAGAAGTACCATTTATCCAACCTCAAGCTTCTTATCCCTAATGTGTTTGTCATGCGATGCCTTTTTCCTGGCCTTTTCTTGCTTCTGACTCCAACATACTATGGCACACCTATCATCTAGTTGTATTAACTTGTCAATTCTCTCTTCTAATGCTTTCTCATTAGCTAGACCCCCACATGCGTAATATGCAAAGAAGGTAACATGAATTCCATGGGAAGAACTTTTTCTACACCAAACACTAACTGAAAGGGTGTAGCCTTATTCAACCTCTCCTAGGTTGTTCTATACACCCAAATTATAGTAGAAACTTTATCATCCCAATCTTTCCTTCCAACATCAAAAAGTTTTGTTAAGGTCTGGCTCAATATCTTGTTGAAAGCCTCAGCAGTTGCATTTTCTTGAGGGTGATAAAGACCAGTCTTATGGTACACTATCATAAATTCATCCAACAATATCTTGATTGTCTCATTCAAGAAGTGGGTGCCCCTATCACTTGTCGAACTCAACGGACATCCATACCTACTAAGAATATTTTCCCATAAGAACCTTGTTGTCTGTACAATCCTTTAAAGGTGTTGCTTTTTTCCACCTTGTAAGATAATCTATACAAGTGATGATGTAGCGTGATCTAGTTCTACGTGCGGTTGGGAAATAGAACCCATAAAGTCTATTGCCCATTTTTCAAATAGCTATGTACTAGTAATAGGCCTCAACGAAATTTCATCTCTTTGTCCAGGTTTGTCAAGGTGCTGACAGTGATCACACACCTTACAATACTCTTTACAATCCTTGTACATGGTCTCCCACCATAATCCAGTGAGTGGAATCTTGTGGGTGGTGGCATCACTGCGTAGATCATCAACAAGGCCTCATGTTATGTAGTTGTATAATTTTGTTCTACAGAGTCAACTTTCTCGCTAGCAAAACAGATAGGATGATCTCTAATACCTTCTCTAAGCTGAGATAGCATTACACCAATGGTCATGTCAAAGGCGTCCACATGTATGTGAAATGCTTGGTTCCATGAGGGAAAACGTAGAATAGGCACTATAGTAAGTCTCTCCTTTAATGCCTCAAATGCATGTTATTGTGGTTCTCCCCAATAGAATGTCCCTTTTCCTTTGAGTAACTCTTCCAAGGGTGTGGCAATATTCGCATATCCTTTATAAAAATTTTGTAATACCTTGTATGGCCCAAGAATGTGTGCACCTCACTCTGATTGGTAGGTTCCTCTAGGCCTACAATAACTGTAACCTTAGCTGGATCTACTAACAAACCTTCCTTGTAGATAATATGCCCTAACAGAGTTCTAAAAGGTGTAGAAAACACACACTTCTTGATGTTTAAAGAGATGCTTAACTATCTACATATTTCAAACATTAAGTGCAAGTTGTCACAATGTTCCTTAACAAGCCCATATCTTGTTCAATCATCCAAGTAAACCTGCAAGAATTTGTGAATAAAATCCTGGAATGCTTGAACAACTATGCATGAAAATATAGTAGGCATGTTCTTCAACCCAAAGGGCATCATAGTATATGAAAAAATTCCCCATTCAGTGGTGAAAATAATTTTCTCATTATCCTCATGTGCAATTATTACTTGATGATACCCAAAGAATCCATCTATAGAAGAGTAAATTTTGTGCCCTGTAACGCCTTCTAACATTTCCTTAGTGAAAGGCGTAGGAAAAGGATCAATCACACATGCAGCATTCAGCTCCCTATAGTCCACACAAATCCTAATCCAACCATCTTTCTTTATATTGATTACCATAGGGCTAACCCACTCTAATTCTTCTAGGGGCTTAATGATGTTAGATTTTAGCATTTTGTCAATTTCTTCTTTAACTTTTACGCACGGTTAGGGTTCATCCTATAAGGTCTCTTCCTAACCGGTGCACTCCTTCCTTTAACTTAATCTTCATCTCACCTAATGACTCATGCACCCCTTTTAACTCATGGTAGCCTCAAGGAAATAAGTCCTTGAAATCACGTAGTAACTCAATTATCTTTGTTACTTCAAAATTAGACCAATAATCTCCAATTATGGCCTTCTTAGGTTCAGCATCCGTGCTAATGTTCACTTTCTTGGTCTTCATAAGTTCATGATAGGCGCGTGCATTTTTATCCACAATTTATAAGACCTCACACATACCTACTGAATGATCTATGTCTAAATATTATACTTCTTCATCATCACTATGTAGACCATTTTTCCTTTCTCTTTCTCAAAACAAGCATGCGTAAATAGTTTGGCATATGTATCATCTACTTCATCAAAATGTGCTCCTTGGTCTTCCTCACCAAATAACTCCTAAATGAGTTCTTCATCCTTTGCAATTTCTCCCATAGTCAAGCGTTCCATAACCCGTAATGCCTCTCTCACCGAGGTTTAGTAGAGAAGCAGTCAAAATTCTAGACCATTCCTGTAATCAACTCTTGCCAATTTCCAGTCTTCCTATGTAGTTCTTCATAAACATACCAAGCGTGTGCACAGCCTTGCAACATGGAATAAATTTTGTGCACCCAAAGTTAAGGTAGTAAAGCTTGCTGCCCCTTTGTCCAAAGTCTCTCACACTAATGAATGTGGTGCTGAATAGGCTGATTACCATGATATATGTAGATTTGAGTAGGTGTATTTCTTCGAAAACCTAAGTTTTTAGATTAATTTTGAATTCATTCCATTCTATTAGATTATCCCTGTGAACCATCCACTAGTGCATTGTCATCCCGTACAGGTATACACTAACATATTTCTTCTTTCCACTACTCCTCCATGGCACATAGGAATACTATAGGATCTCCTTCTCTAGTATACCGGGTACAAATTTGTTACCTATCCACCTAATACAATGAGGTTTTCTCCTCCGTGAAAGCCACTTCTTACTTCATGCCCAACCATCTCATAGGTGCTATGTCCCCAATCATCACAAGCAATACTTATAGTATCACCAATAAACTGTGCATCTTCCCACTAGAGTAATCCTTCCTTAGATGACTCAATTATTTATGTATCTCGAATGGCGTGCACATAAATTCTACTCGGTCTTCCTCACTCAAAGGTTCAACATAAGGTGTAGATTTCCCATTTTTAAAGTGATAATAACTCTTTCTTTCTTGTTCTCAAAACTTATATACCCCTTATTGACCATAGATCGTATTATTTGCATAACACCAAGGGCGCCCAAGTAGAGTTGGGAAGTTGTCCGCTTACGCAAGTTCTAAAACCTCAAAGTCCCTAGTGAACTTAGCCCCTTATATAGTAATGGTTGTATCCTTTAAAACCCTTATTGGAGTTTCCTTAGTCGATTAGCCATGAACAAAGTACATTAGAGGATGGATATAATGGAGGTATGCACATCTACACCTATGCATATAAAGTAAGCACATTCACTTTCGCACTTGTTTCAATCAATATATTTCTCAAAAGTCATCCATCCACAACAAAATTCAGAATGATTTCCTTGTCATAATCCAAGCTATGAGGGGGAATATTAGCATGCAGGATCTACCGTCCATTCTCAATACCTACGCGCAGTGTTTCCCTTTAACCAATTCCCTAGTAATGGAATAATATTCCCTGGCGCAAAGATCATGCTTACCTCTTTCAAATCATTAACATCTGATGTCTTTGATGCCTTCTTTTGTTCAAACTTTCGTGATTGTTCCTTTAAACACTTTATTTCACCCTAAAGATCTCTGAGTACCTCTATGGTTTCTTGATAAACCTCCTTCTGGTGTGTAGGATATGGATATCTTGCATGTAAAACCTCCTCCTTAGTAATGGTAAGATTTTGTTGTAATGCTTCTCTGGTGCACGTAGCTTCAGCGTGTGTACTAAACTTCATAGGTACTACCTTAGGTTCTGATGCCAACTTTGGCAACAAAAATTTTCTATGGTGCGTTGTATCCTAACCATCCATGCACCCTTGTTTTCTTATTTATGCTACTTACTAAGATGCTCATATAAGTCTAGGCATTCCTCATAGTTATGATTCTTCCCACAAAAGGAACAAGTAATATTCTAAGGGAATTCATTCCTATAGTGATCAGGATATCCGCATGTAAAACATGTTCCATGAGGAAACTCACCTCATCCACCTCCACAGCCTTGGCCCCTGAATCCACCACGGTATCCTCAACCTCTGCCATGACTTCCTTCAAAGCATCCTCATTCTGATCATAGTGCACTTGGTTTTGATCATGATCATGGTGCTCATTTTTAATTTTATAATTATTCGATACTCATGTCTATCGTACACCAATATTGATGGCATCATGGATCTAACCAATTAACCTATAGTCATCTATATTGTGAGTTTTGGACTAGAAAATCTTACAATAGCAAGATACATTCTTTTTTATTGTGCATTGTAATTATGGACAGGGGCTTGCATCATGGTCTAAATGAAATATCTCGCAGATCTAGAAATAATGCATGTACTAACCTACAAGGAAAACTATCTTTAGTGTGCCCTTCAACTTTGCAATCTATACACTAAATCCTAGTGTGTGTCTCATGTGTTGAATTGGTCAATAGTTTCTCCAACTCGCTTCTCCATAGTTGTATTTTTTTCTTCTAAGAATGGGCTCACTCTAGTGTCTATACTTCCAGCTACCTCATAATGCAACGCTGCTTCAAGTGCTTTGCGTGGATCTATATATGTCTTATGTGACAGTGCCCTCCTAAACAGTGTGATCAAACCCCCAATGAACCACTGTGCATGTTGGCTTGCATGAATATCATACGAAAGCTTAGAAAAAAGTGTTTTGAAATGGGCATCATATTCTGAATGCTTTCAGTAATTCCCTACTTAATATCCTTGAGTGCACTTATACTCTTTTGCTTGAACTTAGGGATATGAAACTCCTATGTAATTCGATAAGGGCTCGAACTTCCCGTACAAGCCGTGAGCATGTCCATGCAATGTAGTTGCAAATTGACTTTCCTTGAGCTCGAAGTCGTGATTACTTTTGTGTGCCACACTATCTTGCACATGTTCATATGCTCAAAGCAACATCTTCTATTCCCCTATACACTTGAATAAATAATGACATATCCATGTAAATATTCTGGGGTTGGTGAGGACCATGCCCACCTAATCCAAAACCTCCTGTGTTACCTCTACCTCTAGATCCACTAGAGCTAGAACCACCTATGCCTCTTGATCCTCCTCTTGTAATCGGAAGTGGACCAAAGGATGTACTACCTTGTGTCCCAATAGTGGTACTAAACTAAACTCCTATAGTTTGTGAGGTGGTAATACTCCTCGAAGTGAGTCAAAATTTAGTGCACTTGAGTTCTGTGTCGACGATGCACCTAAAAAGGTACCTCCAAATAACAAAGAAGACATTTTCCCAGCCATAAATGCACTTTCTACTTGATTTACTCCTTTTCTACTACTCCTAATCTAACTTGCTAACTATTGGTTGTATTAAATCTTTGGAAAACCAAGCTCAAAGGCTAGGTTTCCATGTAGATTCATATGTGCACCCACGGCCCATGTCATCTTTGCTGGCATGCTTCCATGTGAGGCCGAGGAGGGTTCCTTGTCATGCTTTCCCAAATGGGGGAGTTCCAGATGCTCTGGCTCCACGCCTTTTGTGTGAGCTCCAAATCCTTCACTAGCCATCTCTCTCCTCAATGCCATATGTTCGGAATATCACGTTGTTTCTTTATCTCCCTTTCACACACCTCATTGTACTTAAGCCACATTTCTTCTCTTTTCCTCTCCACCACTAGGTCCACCATCCTTCACCAAACTTGTTCCTTCCCCACACGGGGTAGGGTTTAGCTATCCGTCGGCTTTTCTTCCGAGTTCATGGTTACATTCAAGATTTTGATCACCAATGGAATGTCATGTAAATAGGTTCCCCGGGATAACGCAAAAACTAGAACTCAGCTAACTCCGGTAAGAGTAAGTATAAATTGAGTATTCTAAAATATAGTTATTCAAGCCACCATAGAACCAAGTGTCCACAGCATGCATCCAAATCATATCAGCATCATAGAGGGCCTAAAATTCTTCCTACATCTAGACAAGTGTGTGATACCTCCAATTCCTTTTAGATGCATAAGCAACTAGCCACTTGTACATCTCTACTAGAAAGATGGCAAAGAAGCTCTCATATAAACATTCGTACAAGTTTTGATCTACCCACGCATGTATGTCAAACTCAAATCCAGTGTTGAACCTATGAGTGTACTCTTCTTCCAGATCTATTATCCACTCCTTAATACTTATTAGGGTCAACTGGTACGTTGTCATCACAAAACATCTTGAAAAGGGCTGAAAAAGAGGTCCCAAAGAATGGAACTAATGATCTGACCTAGAATCTAATGTGAATAACCCGATTGTCGGCACATCACCCACTTGAGATGATATCTCGCCCAAGCGTGTAAAGGTACCAGGCCCCTCTTTAGAGTTGTTTGTGTAAGATGTTAGTGTGATGATGATAATACATATTCAGATCCATAACCAAACATAAACATTTCACGATACATAAACCATATCTAAATCTTAGAGAATCATAAATTAAACAATAACCATAATAAGATTAACCATACATGAACTAGATTCAGATTATGTTTAACACCATTATCCAACCAATATACTCCATTACATTAAACACTGTAAAACAGAGAAGCTTCTTACATTATAAATTGTCTCCATAATCCATGTGCACATCGATCCTGCGACATAACTCTATAATAATTCAGTCTCTCTAAACTACATAGACAATACATATTTATAAAGGTGGGGTATTTCCCTTCACGAACCATCTCTCTCCTCAATGCCATATGTTCTCGTAATCTCATGTTGCTTCCCTAAATCCCTCCCACGTGCCTCATTGTACTTAAGTCACATTTCTTCTCTTTGCCTCTTTGTCACTAGTCCTGTCATCCTTCACCAAACTCCGCTCCGCCCCATGCGTGGTAGGGTTTAACTATCCATCGATTTTCTTCCAAGTTCGTGGTTACCATCAAGATGTTTATCACCGGTGGAATTTCGTGCAAATAGGTTCCCCTAGGATAATGCAAAAATTGGAACTAGGCTACCTCCAGGGAAAGAGTAAGTAGAAATTAAGTATTCTAAAATATAGCTATTCGAAGACCATAGAACCAAGTGTCCACAACGAAGGAAGTACAAATAGGGGTGTTATGTAACCCCATGCCTAAACAAGGAAAGAATATCAATGACACCACTGACGCATATGACGTGATGACTGACGCATATGATGCCACTAAAGGAGGAGTTACAATTCCAAATAAGGAATGTAACTCCTATGACACATTGACACAAATGACAATGACAGATTCTATGACAGAATCTGACACTTGTCATTTGACTTCCTAAGACCTATGACTCTCACAAGGTGAGATGACTCACCAGGTGATGTGGATGATGACTAGGCATGTCACACACACCAACACCCCCTTCATCAAGCCGAGGAAGAGGTCATGGTAAGCCAGAATAGAAAAGAAGACTCCCCTAGACAACTAAGAAAGATGTGTCAATGGGGCCCGAAACTAAAGGCCTGATAAGGTGCCCATATACAAACAACATCTTTCTGGAAAGAAGAAGAGGAGAAGAAGGAGGACTATATAGCCCAAAGAAGATGGGTGGTTGCAGTAGACCTCACCCCAAGAAGAGACCATAAGTGAAGAAATTTCACCTTAATGAAGGGCTTGGTGAATATGTCTCAACCTGATCAGTTGTCTGAACATACTGATATGTCGATGATGTTTTCATGTATCAGCTCCCATATGAAGTGCATGTGAATCTCAATGTGCTTCATCCATTGATGCTGAACTAGATTTCTACAAATCGAGATAGTGCTCATGTTGTCACAATAGATAATGGTAGGCCACCAAAGTGGATGCCAAACTCTGTCAAGATACCCTATAACCAAACAAATTTTATGGCAGCGTTAACTGCTCCTCTATATTTTATTTTGTCGATGATATGGCAATGGCATTCTACTTCTTGTTGGACCAACTGACAGAACTTGAACCAAGAGTGAAACTATAGCCTGAGGTAGACTTCCGATGATCTAGATCACCGGCCCAATCTGAGTCTAAATCCAACCAAGTCAATCTCATTCCCTCCTAAGTAATGAATACCATCTGTGTGAGTGCCATGAACATAGTGAAGGATCCACTTTTCTACTTTTAAATGCAGCTCATGAGGCTCCTACATAAATCTGGACATGATCCCGACAACATACGAAAGATCTGGCCGAGTGTGAGTAAGGTAGATCAAGCTCCCCACCAACTACCGATAAAGGGTACCATCAACCAAGGGGGAAGAGCAATCAAAACCAACTTGACCCCGAAAAGAAAAGGAGTAGGTGAGGACTTGCAATCAGACATGTGAAACCGAGCAAGAAAATCAAGAGAGTACTTAGGCTATGAGATCATAATTCCCAGTCAGATTGTGAAATCTGGATCCCAAGAAAGTAATGAAGCAATCCTAAGTCAGACATGGAGAACTTGTTGGCCAAGGAGATCTTCACATAAATCAATGATAGAGGAAGAGCTACCCATGATCAACAAGTCATCAACATAGAGAACAAGAATAAGCATGGAGTCATCCTACCACAGAATATACACATTTGGGTCAGAGTGACACCGAGTGAACCCTGATGCAAGTAAAAAGGAGTCCATCTTGGCATACCAAGCCCGAGGGGCTTGTTTAAGGCCATAGAGAGACTTCTTTAACTTGCAAATGAGGGATGGATCATGGACATAACCCAAGGTTGTTCCATATAGATCTCTTCCTCTAGGTCCCCATGAAGGAAGGCACTCTTAACATCCATCTGGTGGACTTCCCATCTGTTAGCAGCAGCAATGATGGCAAGGGTCAGTCAAATGGAAGTCATCTTCACAACCGAGAAAA
Organism: Taxus wallichiana var. yunnanensis; assembly: GCA_018340775.1. Classification (NCBI taxonomy): domain Eukaryota; kingdom Viridiplantae; phylum Streptophyta; class Pinopsida; order Cupressales; family Taxaceae; genus Taxus; species Taxus wallichiana. Next base: position 361,966,706 of record CM031242.1, read on the forward strand.
GGTTTCCAGTAATCAACCCCAACTACCTGAGGAGAAACCCTTAGCTACAAGTCATGCTTTATACTTCTCGACTTCTCCATTGGCTCCATACTTTGTTCGATATATCCACCTACACCAAATGAATTTTCTTCCTTTCAGAAGAGGGGTAAGATCCCAAGTGTCATTCTTTATGAGTGAGGAATACTCCTCATCCATAGTAGAATCCCACTCAGAATCCCAAAAGCTTCCTGAAAGATGGTGGATCAGAAGCAGAGGTGAAGAAGGAGTGGGGTCCAATGAAACTCAGTGAGTACGTCTCTCATCTAAAGGATCTCCAACTAAATCTCCAACACTCTATAAAAGTTTTCCTAGCCCAAAGAGGTCCCAAAGGTTCAAGCTCAGAGTCGAAGATTCTTCACTCGAGTGAGAAGGGACATAGTCCTCATCATCACTACTATCAAAATCAAGAAGACTCAAAAGTTTGAGGATCGGGAGGAGTAGGGAGAGGAGGAACTCACTCAACAACATCATCATCTGATGAGTCAGAATCTGAATCAATGGGAAAAAAGAACCTCAGTGGAAGTAAAAGTCAAGGATGACTCATCAAACTTCACACTCCTCTCAATATAGAGCTCATGGGTAGGGTTCAACAATCGATATCCCTTCACACCATCAGATACCCAACAAAGATACAAGGTTTGGATTGTGGATCCAATGCCTTGCATTTCTTCTTGGGAATCCAGCCATAGCCTTGGATCCAAAGACTCAAAAGTGCTCAACATCAAGCTTGTGTCCAAACCAGGCTTCAAAGGGTGTCATCCCTCTTACTACCTTGTGTGGAACATGATTCTAAATGTAACAAGCACAATTCACTACTTCAGCCCAATACTACGTGAGGAAGGGACTTCGAGTGAACCATACAAGTGGCCATCTCCTTTAGAGTTTGGTTCTTTCTTTCTACAACTCCATTTTGGGAAGGGTTAAAGAATCGTACGCTGCAAAAGCAATCCCCTCAGAAGTGTAAAAATCCTCAAACCTATTGCTCACATACTCACCTCCATTTTCGGTTTGAAGAACCTTGATAGACCATTCCACTTGTTTCTCAGCAAGAGCCTTAAAGTTTTGAAAATGCTCAAAGACTTCAGACTTAAGCTTAAGAAAATATACCCAAGTATAACGTGAAAATTCATCAATGAAGGTTAGTATATATAGAGCTCTAGTGAAAGAAGGAGATGGAAAGGGGCCAAAAACATCACTATGAACAAGATCCAAGGGACGAGTAGCTCTCCAGATTTTCCCTTATCAAATTTTTTTTCAGGTGCTTTCCGAGGGTGCAACCCTCACAAAGACCTTTAGAAAACTTAACTCGGGGTAACCCATTGACCATTTCATTTTTGGCTCAATTGTTCAAGGTAACGATAATTTAGATGCCCAAAACACTCATGCCATAGCTTGCTAACCTCATTTGCATGAGTGAGCAAGGCATTGGGCATCAAATCAGAAGAGAAGTGGGAAAAGGTATACAACCATGAATGGTGATCCACCTTTCCCTCAGCCACAGTGCAGTCAGAGTTAAGCTCACGAATGATCACCGAGTTAGGACCAAATTCCACTCGCATTCCTTCACCAAGGTGGGTGATTTGGTAAACCGATAGGAGATTGGTAGAGAGATTGGGAACACTCAACACTTGGTTAAATGTTCCACCTTCTATCTCTACCGATCCACTACCGAAACCGACACATGAGTGTCATCACCCAACATGATTTGGGACATGCCACATGGTTCAATGCTAGAGAATTCAACCTCTGAAGAAGCCATGTGGTGTGAGGCACCGGAATCAATAATCCAAGTTGATGATGGAGCTGATCTAGCTACGAGGGCCTTACCTTTCTTCTTTTCATTTTTAGACTCCTTTTCTTTAGAAGACTCACCCTTCTGAGCATTTTGTTTAATGATTCAGAACACTTATTTTATTCTTCTCAAGTAAATGAGTTAAGTGATCAATTTGTTTCCAAAAAAAATGATGCTCATCATGGCCAAAATTTCTTACAATAGGAGCATTTAAACTTTTCCTTCTTCACTTTAGGCTCAGAAGTCAAAGTGTTAGTGTTGGGCTTAGCTGGGGGTTGGTTGGTCTTGGTTTCTTTCTTAGGTTGGTCCTTTGTTTCTTTCTTCTTTTCATTTTTCTTTCCCTTATTCACCACAAGGGCATGTGACTTGGATTTTAGAGTCCCCATTTGAATGAGTTTGTCCTGTTCTCGAATGAGTTGGGATGAAAAACTTGTCAAAGGAGGGCATTTTCCAAGCACTACCCAAGGTGGCTTTCATGGTGTGGAAAGTTGAAATGAAGACAGAGTATTCAGACCTAACTTAGAAAGAATCAACAAGATCAATTGAGAGTCTTTCTTTTCCACTTTACATTCCTTTAGAAGCAGTCTAGTGTGGACAAACTTTGAGAAGAAGGCCTGTAGGTTTTCAAAGTCACTAGGATTTAACCCTAGTAGTTCATTCTCCAACTCATGCACTCTCATGTCATCTTGCTTCCCAAACATATCATCGAGCATTTTCCATGCTTTATCAGGTGTCGAGGAAGTTTTGATGTGGAAGAGCAAGTTGGGAGAGACGGACATACAGAGAAGACCTAAGGCTTCATCACAATGGTTGAACCACTTAGATTTTTTGGGTTCATCATTAGGTTTGGTCTCTAACCCCATGGTGACATGGTATAACCCTTTACTTCACAAAACCAATATAATTTTAGATTTCCATTCAAAGAAATTAAAAGGTGTGAGCACTGGTACTTTAGAGATATCCATAATGAAGAGATAGAACCAAAGGATGCAGAAGAAGGAGAGAGAAAAGAAACAACCACCCCAAAACAATATCACACCCCCGAGTTTGGCACTTTATAGTTTAGTGTGTTGATTACAATCAGATGCGACTATGTGTGCCGAGAACCAATCTGTCACTCACCTTGCAATCAACGTAATAACACGCAAGAGTGGAGACAACAATCAAGGTTCATTGGGTGCAAATAGATTCGACACCGTAAGCAAGCACAAGAATGAGAGAAAAAAGAAGGGGAAGAGAAAGCCTTGTGAGAAATAACATCTCACATCACACAAAAGAATCCCTTTGTTGTAAGACTGTGGCGGACGTGCTCACAAGTCCACAAGCAATAAAAGGGATAGAACAAAGCTCAAGATGATTCAAAATGAGCTGAATTAAGCAATACAAAGACACCCCCTAAGAATGTGGCACTTTATAAAATAGTGCATTTACAAAAATGATAATCCCATCAACTAGAGTGTGAAAAAACATGCAACTTTGACTAAAGAAGTGCTCAAAACCGAGCAACGAGTCAAAAGTTATAAAAAAAACAATTCCCGCAATTGATGGAAAAATGCTAATAAGCCTACAAACGGATTAAAAAGTGCCCTAAACACATGCAAAGGGTGTCATATGTATGCTCATTGAAATGGCATCAAATTTTAGATAGGGTTTGTTTTAATTGCGAGGGGGATTAGCCTCCTACCAACCCCGACCTCACCCTCCGTCTTCGACACTCAAGGAAGGATAATAAAACAAGCAAAAAATACCCCAAAAAATTTACAATGCCAATTAAATAAATTTTACACCTTAAAATATTTAAAAAGGTGATTATTGATTTACCAATAATCAAACCTAAAAAAGGAATGATAGAGGCCATGCTTGAGACAAGTTAAAACCAAGTGGTCAGTGGAAGCCAAAGCATGGAGTTTAAAAAAAAGAGGCCACCAGAGAGTGTGTCAGTGTGATGGAATGGTAAGTCAAAAGTGAAATGCCACAGCCCAAAGGGTAGAGGGAGTCGAGACTAAGGTGAATGATCCAGAGTCAGAATGAAACCACGATGGATCATAGTGCAAAGTGTTAGTAACGTGAGCATGGTTGAGTCGAAATGTGACAAGTTGTGATAAAAAAGAGAGCAAAAAATGAAAATGCAGAAAGAAATGCATGAGTGAAATGGAACAGTAGAGATCTTAGGCTAACCAGTGCAAGAATGAGTAGAGGTGTGTGAATAGATTCCAAAGGCAACATTTGTTGTAAGCAAATCAAGGTGTTCAGGATGGAGAATTCCTCTAGAATGAATACACGAGCATGAAGGAGGAGGGCAAAAACTAAGAGCTTCCAAACACAGAGACAGGAAGGTGGAAGAGAAAAACAATGCAGACCATCAAGGACGGAATGGAAAAACAGCGGAAAAAGAAATGGAGGAAAAAAAGAAAAAATGAAAATCAAGCAAACAGATGCAAAAGCCAAGAACCTCATGAGCAATAACCAAAAAGCAAAGAAAACCAAAAGATGAAAGAAAAAGATGAAATGGAATGAAAAGTATGCAGAGTAAATGCAAAGCATGAGCAACATAATGCAATGAGTTAAAAACAATGCACAATGGTAAAAGTATTCTCAACAAAGGCAAAGTTGCAAGTGGTGATTGAGCATGAGATAAAAATCCACGAGAATAACACATGTGAAATTCAAAGGCATGAGCACAAGTAAAGAATGAAAAAAACAACAAATGTTACCAAATGCAAAAAAAGCAAAAAAAAGCAAAAAAAAAATAAAACCAATGTAAACAAAAAAGTAAAACAAATGAAACTCAAAACTCAAAAAAATTGAAGCCCACAAAACAACATGAACCAAAACCCTAAAATCATTGTCCACCTCAAAGAAAAAAAAAAAAAACCACAAACCAAAAACCAATGAAAACCAAAACCAACCAAATACCTCAAACTTACAACTGACTGAAACCTCAATACGAGGTGAGCAATACAATTCCAAAATAATAATCAAAAAAACTTGCATGAGGAAATAAGAAGAAACCAGAAGTAATAAACAACTTGATAAATGAAGAGTGCACATTTTACCAAACCAGCTCTGATACCATGAAAGAGGGATTCACGAGAACCGATGTCAAAAACAATGCACCACAATGAAAAGTTACACTCCGATGGTAACATCAAGCTCCAACGCAATAAGCAAGATTCAAACAATGGAAAGAATATGCAAATAAGAAAATAGGTCTTCTCATGCTCATAGATCAAAAAAAGGAAGTACAAATAGGGGTGTTGTGTAACCCCCATGCCTAAACAAGGAAAGAATATCAATGACGCCACTGACATATGACGTGACTGACACATATGATGCCACTAAAGGAGGAGTTACAATTCCAAATAAGGAATGTAACTCCTATGACGCATAAGCGACTGACATGATGAAAATGACAAAATTCTATGATAAACTCAATCTCACACTTTCATTTGACTTCCTAAGACCTATGACTCTCACAAGGTGAGATGACTCACCAGGTGATGTGGATGATGACTAGGCATGTCACACACTACATAGTACAATACATATTTATAGAGGTGGGGAATTTCCCTTCACCGCCTATGCACTTCTCAAAATAGGTCACATGTTGATAATAGCCATGTGCCTTTACAATAACATGCATACATGCAAGTGTTCTAATAATATATGTCATATAGTTAACTAGAAGAAACAATCCTATTATTAGCTCAAACCATGCATGGCATTTATCATCCGCTCATTCCCAAAATACCATTGCATGTAGTGCAAGTCTTCATCTCTATGTGTTCTTTGCACGCTATCTCTAAAAATAGCCCTTATCCATAAAAATGGCTAAGTCTTGAGCCAAATTGTTCTAGTGCGTGTTTCCTTTCCTATCTTTCTGTGCCTTCAAATGCGCTTTACTCACGCACGCGCATATTTTTTGTGCCTTCTCCTTAGAACAATATTTTGTCTACTCAACACTCCAAAATATTTTCTAACGTGATCCCTACCTATTCCAAAATGGGAGCTCTCATAGGACATGTGAATTGTTTGACATATTTCTTCAAAGTGATGTCTTCTCATAGAATGCATGACTAATGCTTGCATAGGAAAAATGTGTTTATTTAAAAGGATCTATAAAATTTCAAGAAAATGTCATTATCAGGTATAAAACAAACTCCAACATTCCCAATGTCCTCCCAACCATGTCGGTTAGGAGCTTAAAACATCTTGTGTGCGTCTGTCAAAGCGTTTGGAGAAAGGATATTTTTATTATTAAACGTCTTTTTTTTTTTTTTGCTAGTACCTTAGAAGATATAAAGGAAAGATGTGGAGGAAGGAAATTTTTAAGATGATTGAGGTAAATATCACAAAATATCATCCAATAGCATGGGATTTGACCATGGTTGGTTATGTGGAGGCATTTGGAGGTTGTTTGTTGACTTGTGCTTGACATTTTGGCACACTCGTTGAGTTTGGAAGTGAATGGAATTGGCATTATATGATCATATTTGAATTAAATGGGATGTTTTTATCTCCCAATATATGTCTACCACAAGAAAGGTGAGGGGGTGTGTAGTAATAAGAATGTACCGCCTCAGCTCACCCTCTATACATAATGTTGTGAGATTGAGATTGTGTTTAAGATTGGAATGGAAACGTAAGGTAAATGAGGAAGTTGTAAGGTTGATGTGGAAGGAGCTACAAATATTTGATTATCTATAATCATAACTAAGTTATTTTGTGATAGTGTTTTTTTATCAAAAGTTACTTAGGGAACAATGAAGCTCGGTATCGTCACTTCAAGGCAAAATGTGGAAACATAGCCAAGGCATGTAGTTAATTGCCAAAATGTTGAGTGCGGTCTCATGGAATGTCTTAGTCATATGTGATTAAGATAAAATGTGGAAATAAGATCCTACTCTAATGTTATTATAGAAGTAAAACAAATATACAATTAAGTACAAAAATTTACACCTAAGCAACTAAGTGATAAATTATGAAACCCTAATTACAAGGAGGAGAAAAAGGTACTTAGTTGATTTATAATAAAATCTAGAGTGTACCAAAGTTCTAACCAAGTGAACAGAGAAGCAGGAGCATCACACGAGACCCAAAAAATGTTGATATAGAGAAACAGGCTAGATTAGGGTGGCTAGAGAGGCACAGGCGCTGCGGGCACCCTAGGCCTGATTTTAGGCACCTAGGTCTACAAAAAAGCTCAAGAAACCTCCTCTAGGTGGTCATAAGATGTTCATTGTAAGTCACCTTTGGTCTCTCTAAGGTCACACCAAGATCGTCGAGGTCACCAAAACCTACAATAAAATATGAATTTACAAAACCCTCAAATATTTAAAAAGAAAGATGCAAAATGAGGGGTTGGTCTTTCCTCGATTGTCACAATGGTGGACTTACGACTGAGCATTACACTACATCTCAAACCCAATGTTGTTATATGTGTGTGTGTGTGTGGAATTGTGCCCTAGGTGGCTCTTGTGCATAAGAAAATAAGCTATAGGTAAATAACTATAATAGGTGTGTACATGGAATAGAATGAACTTCCCTCCTATAAAGTGTATGTAAACTAAATATCCCTTGTGTCACTTGTGATGGTGCTAGATGGATGCAATGGAGCTCTTTAATGGATGTAACCTTAGGTGGTGATAGCTAATGATTAGTGTTTGGTTTCTTAATATGGTCACATAACTTTATATTTGTATGATTCCTTTGCTTGAATTTCATAATTAACCCTAAAAGGTTGAATACCAAAAAGATAAGATGCTCAAATGGCTAGAAAAGACCTAAAAAGTGTGAGTAAAGTATAAAGGGGTCAAGGGAGCCCAGATGGGATGAGTGTGCCTTGTGTTGGCATCCTGGCTAGGCGTTGGTGTCCAGGATGATAAAATCTAGAGTATAAAAAGGTGAACTGAGCAAGTAAGGGTGCAAGACTGAAAGGAGCAACAGAAGACAAAGAAAGATGGCCAAGGACATGGGTTGATTAGTCATTTTCTTACTTAGAAATCATATGAATGGTAGTATGTAATCAGGACTAGATAATAACTTAAAGTGTGTGATTCTCGTGTCTATAATATGTTGTGCACAAAAGAGAGTTTTGAAAAGACCTCGATAATCTTGTAAATCAAATTCAACTTGCATGCATGATGTCAACACCTCTACTTTCGTCCTCACTAGTTCAGTTAATAGGAATGGTTTTCTCACCTTTGACTTGCATAATTTTTGTATTGATAGTTTCCATTTTGCTATGAAATCGTAATTCTAATAAAATTAAGGACAAGCTTATGGTTTAATTAAATAAAACATAGTATTAAACGACAATAGAGGATTTTTCCTCTACAACATGATTAATTGTTTTAATCATCAACCGTACTTGTAAACCATGACTTCATATGTATTTAAAACCAAGGTATCAAAACTAGATATCTGTTTCCACTTGAATTGGCGAGATTGAGTTGAGTCTTCAACTAAACTACCCTTTTTATTTACCTTGCAAAGTTAATAAAACATGATTTTTTATGATTCACAAAACACCTCTCTAGACCCTGAAATGGGAAAGTCGAGTTGTGATTGTGTTCCCTATCATGTGGAGTGTTGTATCAAACCTTATAATGACCTTGAATGCTTATTCATGTATTTTTCGTCACCCCTCTAGGAGCCATGTTAACCCTTTTTGTAGTTTTGGGAAGCTATTGAAAGTCAAAAGTTGGGTTTGGTTTTGGCTTGTTGTTTAGGCCCTGGGTGAAGAAATGGATATCGGCCTTCGTATACCTCTAGTATTTATCCATGAAAATTTATTGTAACCCTTAGTTCTGAGAAAAATACCTCACTAGTTAGTTTTACGAGGGGTTTTAAAGGCTTTCTCCACTGGGGTACCAACTCAATTAGTCCAATTACGACCGGTAGCTCCGGAAAATTAGTTACCTTTCAAATCATGTTCATCAATTTTGGGTTCATCAACTCCAATTAATTCCATATATATAGGAAAGCATATAGGATTTGTCTCATGGTGCGTTTAGCCTTCGAAATCAATTTTTGAACGTGGTTTCTTAGCCCTCGAGTTAAATTTGGACGTTTTTGCAAACTAGTAGGAAAATGTGAAAGAATGTCGTGGGACCCTCTTCAAGTCAAATAACTGATGAGAAAACTTGTAGATACATATATATATATATGATTGTATGGAACTCTCTTTTGTTTCTTGTTTTGAGAAATTTGATTGTCAGAAAATGGTGTTTCTCTCTCTCTCTCCTCTAGTTAAGAAATGAAATGAATGTATCTTTAACTCTCTCTTGTTGTGTGCTAAGTATTATAATTATGTGAATGGAAAAATTTGAATTTGTGAATTATGTTATATTTTGATTAGATACCATGTCATTATTTTTTGTTGACCGTGTAGTGGTTGTAGGTACCAGGATAAAGACAAAGTGAAACGTTATTGGTGTTTTCATTATAACATGTGATCTTGAAAACAATGTATTTTTATATGATATATCAACGTGCTATTGTTATAAATAGAATTTTTATTTATTGTTTTTCGTGATGAACATGAAATTGTAGCTAGTTAAGAAAGTGTATTATTTTCATACTCATTTGTACTTATATATGTTGACTAATTTCTTTCTTGATCATACTTTGGTATGTCAGTTAGGTAAAATAAGTTGATTGTATCATGTTGTTATGGAAACTGATGTAAAAAAATTCTATAGATAGTATTTGAATCATTATAGGAATTTTGAAATCTTTTTATTTAAAATTTTTATACCATGGTAATTTTGGATGTTGATTGTACTAGTAAATTGGATAGTAATAATTCAAAAATGATGTATCCTACCTATTTATTAGTGTTGTGTTGACTTATAAAAACCTTTAGCCTTCAAAGGAAAATAATAGTAACCCTTGTCGTAAGGAATGGTCCCCTTGAGTTTACCACGTGCCTTATTTCCATAGTGGAACCAAACTTGGTCAACTTTTAATCATGTCATTTCATTGTTATATCAATATTAGGTTCTATTGTATGCCGAGAAAATGGGTCTCACATGTGCCTTCATGACCGTCTTGGGGTAGGTAAACTTTATACCTCATCCATCCTTCGTGCATGGTCCATGAGAATGCTCCTCTACCCTCATGGACCAATTTGTTGCCTTCATAAAAAGAAACTAAAAGAATTTCTTGTGGTGGAAAAATCTCACATTGTGAATGAACCCCATTGTAACATTCCTAAGCCTTAAGGTTAAAGGTGTTTCCTTAGCATGTAATAACGTGAATACCTTAGGATTTTACAAATGTCTTGTGTGTTAAATATTATGTGCACTCTAGTATTGGCTGTAGTAGGGAGTAGAACCCTTGGGCATAAATGGAAATATATTAAACCTAAGACCACTTAATAAGTTAATTGTGACCGAAACTTGTATTTAAATCATAACTATTGATATTGAATTATTAAGATGATGGATTTGAAGTAAAGTGAAATTTGAGACTCATCCCTTAAACTCAATGTAAACCATCTTATATGTATCATGAACGATGCAAACTAAGTAGTTAAATTACACGGTCAGTTGAAATAATTTAAAAGTGAATAGAGTGTATCCTTAGTGTTTAAGCATTATTATGAATGAGGAACATGTAATCTATCTACTCTTAGACCTAATAGTCTACCTTTTTACTTCATGTGAATTTTCCTCCTTGTAATGAAAGTATAATGTTATACCAAGTAAACATGCTCTTGAGAAAAGAATCAATTAAATAGTATTGTTATAGGTAAAATGTTAAATGAAATAAAGAAAATGGAGTCTAGATAAAAGGAGAATGTAGGTTTACATGTTAAGTGATCCTCGAACATTTCAATATGGATAATGATATAGGAATTATATATATATATAAAAACATGAAATTGTTGTGTTGTGGAAAGTGCCTATCCGTGAGTTTATATTATGGTTGGATCATTGTTTTGTACTTGTTCATTTGGAAATGTGGCTTTGATCTGCATCTTTTGTCTACATGTGGATATTTTTATTCTTGTTGTCGAGACCTAAGGTTTCATCATTGATTATTGGAGGAATAAGGTGTAGCTAGTGAAGGGAGGAATAAGGGGAAGTGTGTGTTTTGTTTTGGAGGAACCAAAGGAATTTGTGGCTAGTCTTAGTGGAGGGATAAGTGCATGTTATAATGGATGGATAAGGGTCCTATCAAATTTGATCTGGTGTGTTTACTTTTGAGGAACCAAATGCTAGCTATGAGTCCTTCTTGGAGTGATAAGGAGTAGTTGCAATGATGACCTCTCCCCATTATAAGCCTCTTAGGTAGGCTTGGCAATGTGTGTTGTCTCTATTTGTGGTGCTTATCCTTTCCTCGTCATGTTATATATGTGGATTTATGTTTGCATAAATGTCTCATGTGATGTTGATTTATCCTCGTGAGCCTAAGTTGTATCAAGTAAATGAAATTTATGAGAGAGAAAATTATCCTGGGTTATTTCATCTTGTATTTTGGTTTATTCTTGTGTGGACATTACAGTTGTAGGTTGCATTAGATTCATTGTGTCGCATATGTACCTAAAAATAAACCCTATATACCTACACAATACTCAAGCACATATTAGATGAATAAAAATATGCATATGCTAGATTTAGATTGACCTCACAAATCACCCCAATGTGATTCTCACCGAGCATTGCACTAAATTTTAGACTCTATGTTGTTCTTATGCATATGTGATTTAAATTGTGTCCCTTAAAGTAAGGTTTCCTTTCTCAAATCACATAAATAGATAGATAACAGCTATAACTACTTTTTCCTAAATGAAAATTTATGGTATGGAATTTAGAATAAACCCTCCTATGCAATGAAGTATGCAATCCCAAATTCCAGTCCTTGGTGTAGTAGATAGAAAACATTAGCTCCTTGTAGTAATATGTGTCTCCTGAATGCTTTCCCCCTTAATGAGGTTAAATAAGACATGTATATATATGATTCATTTTCTCAAGTTTCATTATTACTAAGTGAAAGGCCAACAAGGAGTGATAAAGAAGACAAAAAATAAGTAACAGTCAAAGATCAGAAAAAAGGTAAAGAGGACAAAGGCACCTAGAGGGGACAGAGGTGCTCTGGGCACTTATGTCTCTAATGAGTAGTCCTATACAAAGTGTTCAAAAGGTTAGACATCAAATCAAATCTGAGTAGGATGTCAACTGGTATGCAAAACTATAAGTTGTCAATTAGAAACAATAAGCAATAAAGATGAAAAGGATAAAAACAATGTCAAAGCAAAGTAAAGGGGTGTTAATGAGTAGTTCTCTTACTTAGGAATCATACATATAAATGAAGTATTTAGAGGCTAGATGTAAATAGTAGGTGTGTGATTTAGTGAATACATTTTCCCCCACTTTATGTTGGTGAATAAGGATTTGGTAGCATAAAGTAGAAAATAAAAGCATACCTTAGCGAGTTGAATGAAGATTGTACCCAATAGAATGTCAAATGATTATCGTAGCATTTCGAATGGAATAGTGCAAGATGTATATTGTGTAATTCTAAGGAGAGGTAAGGATAAGAATATTAGGGGTGACCGTTGCATGTGTAGAGTGATAATATATGTGCATGTAGTTCCTTAGAATTTCATCTTTGTCGGAGAGTACTTGAGATTTGCTTTATGGTTGCTTATGTGCTTTTCCTTTGTTGGGATAGGATAAGACCTGTAAAAGAAAATAAGTGTAGTCAATTCTCTAGGTAAATGCAATGAACTTTAAATTGGAAAATATGTAAAAATGGAAATTCCTATTAGAAAAGCTAAACCAAAGGGTTAGAATACATATGGAGTGTTGAAAGAGGAAGTGATAGAAATATGTTCCTGATTATAGACCGGATGCTAAGGAGATGGTTGGAATAACATGAAAGATTTGGGTGCCCTTTTTCCAAACTAGGGACTTGAGCATCCCAACATTAAACTTCATATTTAGGCATCATGTCGTTGTTAAGGAAAAGTGTATTGGGAGAGTGATAAGTTTTCCTCCAACTGTTAACACTTTCGTATGTATAAGTGCTACTACAGATGATCACAAACCCGATTTGTAACTTGCCTCGGGTGACACAAAGTATCTAAGCATATCAATGTCTTGCATATGCCCTAGGTTTCATTCCCTTATTTAGTTCTTGATTTAGTAGTTAGTTCATATTAGTGAGTGATTGCAAATCTAAAAATGGTTTTGTAATGTTGAAATTGGAAAAATAGGACTGTGCAAATGTTGAAATTGCTCTATAATTATTTTTACCCTAATACTAGAGTGCCCATGTGGGAAAATAGCACCCAGGTGTTCCTTTCTATTCTAGGTGCTTCATACATACTTGTTGAGTTTTGTGGCCAAGTCTATTTCTTGCCCTGTTCTATAACTGATTTTTTTCTTGTTGTTTTTGTTTTTGTAACTACTATTTATGACTGTTAGGAGGGTGAAAAGGTTCACCTAATGTTTTCCCCACTTGTTTGGGGTGTGTGAGATGAAAAAATGTGAATAGATCCTAAACAAGGAAGGCTAAAACTAATGTGCACATCTGATATAGGAATTATGCGGGGGAATAGGGATTACGTATGGTAGGTACCATGGTGTAAGAAAAACAAGGGAAAATACTATCATACAAGTGTTAGTGAAAAACAAGCAATGCACACAAAATAACAACTAGTAAAGGCATATAGGAAAACAATAAACAAGGACTCAATGAGTAGTTGGTTGCATACATGGGACACCACTCAAGATGTCACAAGACAATCAAATCCTTCAAGGATTGTGCAAGCAAGGAATTAAGAAAACATAGGGCATAGCCCACAAACAATGACAAAAAAGTATAAGCAAATCAAATAACCATGATTGGAAGGAGTCATGCAAGGAAAATGCTACACATGAAGCACCCATTATCATGTTAGGAAAGATAAATAGTATGCAACAATGTAATATATAAATATAGGAATGAAAATGTGAAATATTGTAATGATAGAACCTGATAGTAAGTGAGAAAAGTTAGATGCCCCCAGGAGCCTTAGTGGGACTAGTAATGGATAAAATCAAACATCATACATCATGTAACAACATGTAAGTGACCTGCATTCACCTCAAGATACCATGTGAACATGCATGTGTGTATGAAAAATGATAAATCATACTATGAACCGTAGTAACATGTTAAAAAAAGGTGCAACATAGAGTAGTATAAGAAAGGAAGAATGTATCCAATCAATATCTAAGCTAATGTTTTTAGATTTTTGATCATAGCAGATATATGAAAGAAAATAAATAAGAAGGAGGAACAAGGATGCCCCCTATGTGTGTGCAAAGTGAGGTCCATATGAAGAAACCCTCAACAATCGAGTATGAACCAAGAACAAGAGTTTGTCATCGAGATGGTATGGGGGAACTAGGATACCCATAAATGTGAATTCTAAAAGTATCTATGTGAGATCATTGAGAATATCATCTAAACTTGGAATAAAGCTAAAGGGGCCTGGTTGAGATTCATGATATGTAAAACATTTTGGTTTGTCTTTGAAAATACTAAGATACGAGATCATACATGTTCATATCATATTCTTCATCAGCAAATGGTGTAGTGAGGCACTTGAGTGCATTCCATCGTGTCACATTAGGAGAGTAATTAGAGAATGAATCATTGTGAATAGTAATAGACTTAGAAGCAACTAGAAAAGTGAGAAGAGTATTATGTTAATCAATAGTACCACTAATGTAATGGAGCCAAGAATGTCTGAGAGTAAGGGGATAGGGACGAGGGTCAAGTGCAACCCAAACTTTCATGTGAAAGGAACCTGACCTAGAGATTCTAAGAGGAATTGTCCTTGATATTGAGAGTGAGGTGTAAGAAAAGGGATGATATTAGTAGGAGTAAATCCCAATTGGGTGAGACCTTCATATGTGCAAACATTTTCAGAGCAAGTAGGATCATAAGGAACATACTGCCAATACTTGTGATCAATGTATAATGTGCAAGTAAAGTAATCAAAATGAGGAAATGACATAAGAGAACATTCAAACTAGGACACCTAGATGAGGAAGGAACCGCAGGGAAATAGGCTCTAGAGTATGTATGGTATTGGAATAAGGAATCATAACAATAGTGGTGGGTTGGGTGGTGAGAGATTTAACTTGATATTCACTAGGACCAATAGCAATATAGTGAGTATGAAAGAGAGACTCATCAAAATCCATGGGAGTGAAATCCAAAGCATGTGAGGTATAATTACTTGAGCTCAACATTATCAACATCGAATCATTAGTCTCTACATGGAAGTATTATTCAAAATTTTCTAGGGGCTTGGCAATAGATGTAGAAGGGTATGGGAGGATATGGTAGGAGAGATGAGATCAGTAGTGGGAGTTTGAATAGAGGAAGTGACAAAAGGTGGAGGAATGGGAGTAGAATTTATAGACTCCCCAACATCATATGTATTAAGATGGTGTGAGGGAATAGGTTTTGTCAAGGAATGACCATGGAGGTGGTAGAGTCCATGCAACAATACTTGAATGGTTTAGGATCAGTAGTAATAGTATGCTCATAGCCATCAAAGATAAACTTGACACAATGATGGACAATAGAAGGAACAACTTGCATAGCATGGATCCAAGGTCAACCAAGTAGCAAATTGTATTACAATGGGGCATCCATGACATAAAAGAGGGTGTGAAGAGTGCGGGGTCCTACTTGTAACTCTAAAGTGATAGTACCAATGCATGCACAAGTATTATTATCATAGCCACCGATGACAAGTACTAATATTTTCAATTCCACTATGAGGAATGTGGAGTTGTGAAAGTAATGATAAAGGACAAATATTCAATGCAGAGCCATTATTGATAAGTACATGCTTAATTTGAAAATCTTGAATGCGATCCATGATAAGAAGAGGAGGAGAATTAATGAAAGACTCATAAGTAATGTCCTCATTAGAAAATGTGATAGAATTGGTGATATGCTTGAAAGAATCCGTGAGATGGGATCAAGATCCAGGATAATAGATCAAAGAGAGATATCGTTGAGCACTCACCCAAAGCGCGAAAAGGCGCTAGGTCCCTCTTTAGATTTGCTTGTGCAGAATGTTAGCATGATGATGTTTAAACACATTCATATTCATAACCAGTAATAAACAATCCCACAATGCATAAACTAGATCTAGATCTTAGATTTTATGGAAGATGAACTAAATAATGACTATAACAATATTTACCATATAATAACCAGATTCAATCATGTTTAATACCATTATCCAACCAATATTATCCATTCCATTAATATTATAAAAACACAGAAGCTTCATACACTGTAATAGTATCTCAATGATTCATGCATACAACAAAACCAACAACATAACTCTACAATAATTCACACACATACATATATATAGGGGTGGGGACTTGCCCTTCACCGCCCATGCACTTCTCAAAATAGGTCACATGCTAATAATAGCCATGTGCCTTTACAATAAGATGCACAACATGCAAGTGCTCTAACAATAGATTTCCTATAGTTAACTCTGAGTATAAATCCTATTATTAGCTCAAACTATGCATGGCGCTCATTGTCGCTTGTTCCCAAAATACCATTATGTGGACCACAAGTCTTCATGTCTTTGTGTGCTCGCACGCTATCTCCAAAAATATCCCTTATCCACAAAAATGGCTAAGTCTTGAACTCAGTGTTCTGGCACGCGCTTATTTCGCTATTCTCCCACACCTCCAAATGTGCCTTGCCCCAACACACACATCCTCCATATGCCTTCATCTTAGAGAAATATGTTATCTGCTCAACATTACCCCACACTAAGATACATTGTCACCCCGAAAATGGTAATGCCTTCTTATTTCTCCAATAATAAAGAATAAGGAATGAAAGAATGAATGTAGAATTGTACAAAAGAATGTATTCTATTCTGCAGTACCCTCTTCCTCAGGTAGGACTAACTCTGGATATTCATTTTTGAGTTCAGCCTCCAAGGTCTACCAATCACTTAGTGCACTTCTTGTCTTCTCTAGAGATATTTGTTATGATGGCATCCATTTCATCTTGAGTGATCTTTTCCTTCTCATTTTGTAGTACTTGGACAACATGTGCCATACTTGAGACCATTCCCTCCATGGAGTCCATTTTCTATGCTATAAGTTTCCCAAGTTCATCGATCCTATCTTTGTGTGGATCTTGGGTGTCTGTAAGGGCCTCACACTTTTGTTTTACCAGGCTAACCTCTCTATGCACCCAAGTGTTTTGTCCTTCATTGCCTTCAACACTTCATTATCCTCTTGCTATAGTCCTAATTCTTATTATGGTGTCCGATGCCACACACATGTTCAAAGCTTGATCCACTTTCTTCAGCTCATCTTTCAATGTTTGGAGCAAGGCCTCAAAACTTGAAATTTTCCTAACAATGGTAGCCCTTGCTCTTGTTGTTTCTTCTGTAGGATATTTTGGTGTGGCCATAACAACAGGCTCTTCATTCAAAACTAGACCCACCAGAGTGCGCAAATAATGCATTGCAGAGGGAAACTTCTGAGGAAATTTAGACTCCAAATGAGGCCTTACCTTAAGAATATGATCACCGATTTCCTCAACCATGCTAACAAAGGCCTCATTCTTTTCCTCTTCTCATTCCTTCTCTCTTTTAAGCACTTTATTTCTGTAGTCTTATCCTTGTTATCTTCAAGTAGCACTTGAATGGTGGTGGCCTTATCAATGTTCCTTCGCACCACTTCAACAGATACCTTGACCAAGGCATTTCTTACTTGCTCATCAGACATTACAAGAGGCTTGAAAATCATGTGCCTAATCTTTGGTTGCTTCTTTACCTAGCGTGAGACACATGACTCCTCACACACATCAAAATCTGTTCATCCATGTGTGTCTACATGGACCAGACAATTATTTTCTAGTTTGCGCATTGGCCTTTTTTGGGTCCATTAACTCCCAGCCATATAAATCCTTTTGCCCTACCATGCTCTAGGGAACTTGGCATGAATGATCTTGTTGGTGTCCTCTATGTACCCCATATCCGAGTCACATAGTCCTCACCTGTTTTTCCTTTCTTTTCCTTCTTGCCCTTGGGAACCCAGGTGCTAGAATCTACAATGGGTCCTTCACCTTCCTATGTGGAGTGAGGTGTGCACGCGATGGCTCACCCATCTCCTCTTTATGTCTCCTTGACCCCCTCTTCATCATATTTCATTTCCTCATCACGAGGCTCCTCTATATTTTTGGGTTGCACTGGGGTTCCTGGTGTGCTTTCACCAGACTCATCCTCTTCATCCTCTCTCGAGCTTTAACTTTCTCCTCCTCTTCTTCTCAGGTACTTCTTTCTAAGGGGAGATCCGAGGTGATCTGCGTGGAGGTTGTGATGGCCCCATGCTCTGAGTCCTTTTCCTTCTGAACACCCTTTTAAATTAGTGTTCCTCATTTATTGGGTCTGCATCTAAGGTTATGCACGTCTGTTTCTAAGTCTTCCTCCTCTTGTTGTTTCCTGGGAGGAGTAACCTCACACTTACTTTCCTTAGTTTATAAGGGCTTGCTCTCCATCCCCTACGCACTAAACCACCATTGTCCTCATGTTCATCTTATTCTTCTTCTTTTAATGGTGAAGTGGGATTTTCAGCACCAAGCTCCCAACTGTATGTTTCCCCTTTGGTGGGCCTGGTAGCATACATTCATTTTCGACATACTTACCATTTTCTAGCCTAGGCTTAAGTTGGATATAAATTAGCGTGGCCCCACTATCACCAATGGCCAAACTAACAGGCCTCATGGTTATATCATCTGATATGAACCTCTCAATATAAGTAGACTTACCTGGGTATGTGTAAGTCTTCCTCAAGGTATGGTAGTCACAATCTACCTTATCTGCATTGTAGATTAACTGCGCACATCAAAAAACCTGTGAACTACCACCTGAAGAACCACATTGTAAAAGGCATAAGGGAGTTTACACCAAGGACTCCATGTCCCATCCTTCATTACAAAACGTGCAATGCAAAAGTGTTGGTACACAAAAATTGTACCGACTTCCCAACTACTGATGGCAACTCCTTAGGAATTCTCCACTCCTCTTCAAAGGCCACATGAAGTCTATCATACCACATCTCTACCCTTTTCCTGAATGGGCCACTCATAGATCCCTCACATAAATACTTCTCAAACCTCTCTATTAGAGACTTATTCTCTACAGGATACTCCCAAATCTTGTTCTTTGGCCCATCGGGCACTCCAATTTCAACAAAAACAAGAGATAGCAAAATGGTCGCCAAAGCTTATCTTCTCACCTTTGTGCTTCTTCAATGATGGTATCTACTATGTATCCTGCCAAGTTGTAAACTTCTCCTGTGATATCTTCTTAGCAATGTGTAGCCACATGGTGTTCACTTGTGACCATCTCTCCTGATCATTCAACTTGGTGAGTAAGTGTGTGACCACCTACCACAGGGTACTTCCTTAACTTGTAAATATCCATTCTATGCGGACCCTTTGAGTAACCCAACTCCTTGCGAGTGGCCAAAATAGCTTCTTTGTCAGATAATTCACTGGTAATCTCTATCCCTATTCCCTTCAAACCTATCAGCTTGTAATTAAGGGTGCAGTGATCCTCATCCGCCGCCCCAACAAAATAAAATAAGTCCTCATGGACTCTGCTCATAAGCCATTGGTATAGTTTCTCTGGTTTTCCAAAGTAAGGGAGTTCATAGAGCTATAAGACCCCTACCTTCTTCAACAATTTCTCTCCAACATCATCATAAATAGGCATGTCATCGATTATGCACTTGTTTGTCTTTTGTTTAACAACACATCCAACTCTTCCTTGTTGTCAGTCATGTAATGATTGTAGTCACTTACCTTGCTCCTGCGAATGTGAGAATCCTAGTCACATCCCACGATTACATCCTCTAGGTACTACATTTCTAGAACCTACTTTTGGGGGCATCCTCGATCTCCACCTCGGTTTCTACCTTCTTCTTCCCCTTTGTTCCTACTCTAGGTGCTTTCCTTGGTGCCATGGTAAGACAAGGTTGCACTTTTTACTTCTGTCGAGCAAACTCTTGTGCCTAACTCAAAACCATGCCCTAACTTGAAATCACGTGTGCCCTAGCTTCTTCTCAAACCCTGACCCCTATTTCTCCTCTCTGCACACCTCTGCTTCACTCAAACCCTTCTCCAATGGGGACGTAAGCCAATTTTGTGCACAAATCCACTCTCCTCACCTAGTTTTAAATCTCTTTGCACCTCGACGCATCTCACATAGCTTGGTTGTAAACAACTCACTCAAAAACTCATAATCGCAAAGGTAAAAATGAACTCGCATCACGTTCTTATATAGATTTTGAAAAATTAATCACATTTATTGCTCCTCCACCTACCATCGATCCTCTCATTAATTGAAAATTTTACCACATTTTTATGTGATACACCTGCACTCCACAACCATAACCTTCTAGCGCCGTTTCTTCCTTTTGGCCACATACCTCCTTTTGTGCTTCCATGTGCCGAAGTACCTCATCACTTTTCCTTCTCTTAAGTAGTTTCCATGGCCACACCTTACCTCGCATTATACTTGGACATTTTTTTCAACTATGATCTTCTTTTAGGAGCAATTTTCTTTCTAGCAGCACCTTTCCATACCATCTACACTTTCTATCAAGAGAAACTACCTGCACAAGTATGTTCTTATCCATACCCATCTTTTAATGACAACCACCACATACTAAGGATATGTGCAGTCCTCTACACATAAAAACACTTTAGATTGCAATCATATTTTGGCATGCAAGCGTGCTTATTACACAAAACACTGAACTAAATTGAAAAAGCATAGCAACAAAAAAGAGGAAACCCATAAAGGGAAATACATTAAGGAAAATCTAATCTAAATGGAAATACTTCCTTATTACAAACACCAAGAAGGATTATTTATAGTAGGGCTTTAGCATGCTCCCTTTGAAGTAATTGTGTTCCATCAAGCACCTCTAACCGATAAGCGTCTGACTCAAGTATATGAGTGATAACATATAGTCCCAACCAATGCACCTTAAGCTTTCTAGGTGGCACAGAAACTTTGAATCATAAATAAGTACCATCTTGCCCAACCTCAAGCTTCTTGTCCTTGATGTGTCTGTCGTGTCATGCCTTTTGCCTAGATTTTTCTTGCTTCTAACTCCAACATGCTATGGCATGCCTCTCATCATCCAGTTGTATCAACTTGTCAATTCTTTCTTCCAATGCTTTCTCATCAGCTAGACCTCCCGCACATGCGTGATACACAAAGAAGGTAACATGAATTCCATGGGAAGAACTAATTTTGTGTTATACACCAAACTAAAAGGGTGTTGCCTTATTCAACTATTTATAGGTTGTTCTATATGCCCAAAGTACAATAGAAACTTTATCATCCCAGTCTATCCTTCCAACATCACAAATATTTGTCAAATTTTGGCTCAATATCTTGTTGAAAGCCTCAACAGTCCCATTTTCCTGAGGGTGATAAGGTGTTTTCTTGTGGTGTGTGACCATAAATTCATCCAATAATATCCTAATTGTCACATTCAAGAAATGAGTGCCCCTATCACTTGTCAAACTCAAAGGACATCCATACCTGGTAAGAATATTTTCCCACAAGAACCTTGTTGCTGTAGCCACTATATAAATCCTTTGTAGGTGTTGCTTCCACCCACCTTGTAAGATAATTTGTACAAGTGATGATGTAGCGTGATCCAGTTCTATGTGTGGCTAGGGAAATAGGACCCACAAAGTCTATTACCCATTTTTCAAAAGGTTCTACACTAGTAATGGGCCTCAAATCCATTTCATCTATTTGCCTAGGTTTTCAAGCATTGATGTGATCACACGCCTTACAATAATCCTTGCAATCCTTGTACAAGGTTTCCCACCATAAACTAGTGAGTAGAATCTTGCATGTGGTGGCATCACCTACATAGTGTCCACCTACAATACTGCCATGAGCCTCCTCCATGATTTTTGTGTGCTCATGCTCTAGTACACACCAACAAAATACTTCATCTCAACCTAGTTTGTATAAGTCACCACTGATCAACATGAAAGGTGCAGCGTAAATTACAATTTGTTTCTTTTCCAAGGCTTTCATTCCTTCTAGCGCCATACATGTGCATAAAAAGACAACAATATCCTCTAATTCTAAGGGTGCATGGTTTAACTTGTATAATTGTGCATCTGACATTGTATCTTCAATACTCTACGCATCCTCTCCTGATTGAATCCTTGATAAGTGGTCTGGGCCAAATTGATTTTGCCTAGTTTTACCACAAATGTAAAGTCAAAATCTTGGAATAATAGAACCCATCAACATATGTGCCCCTATAAAATGGGATTATTTACCAAGTATTTCAATGCCATGTGATCTGTATAGAACAAAAAAGGTTTTTTTAGCAAGTATTATCTGAACTTATGTAGCGCGTAGATCTTTGACAAAGCTTCTTGCTTCATACTTGTATAATTTTGTTCTACATGAGTCAACTTTCTACTAGCAAAAATAGATATGATTATCTACAATACCTTCTCTATGATGAGCTAGAACTATGCCAATGGCCATGCAAAGTTATCCATATGTACGTGAAAGGAAGATTCCATGAAGGAAAATGTAAAATAGGCATCGTAGTTAGCCTTTCCTTCAGCACTTCAATGCGCGTTGTTGTAGTTCTCCCCAATAGAACTTCCCTTTACCTTTTAATAAATCCTCCAAGGGCATGACAATCTTAGCATATCCTTTGATAAAAAAATTGTAATACCCTGTGTGGCCCAAGAATCTACGCACCTCACTCTAACTAGTGGGTTCCTCCAAGCCTAAAATGACTATAACCTTAGTTGGATCTACTAACAAACCCTCCTTGCAGATGATATGCCCTAGCAAATTTCCAAAAGGTGTAGCAAATATACACTTCTTGATATTTAAATAGATGTTTAACTATCTGTACCTCTCAAACATTAACCATAAATTTTCACAATGATCCTTAATAAGCCCATACACATGGTCCAATCATCCAAGTAAACCTGCAAGAATTTTTGAATAAACTCCTGGAATGCTTGAACCACAATGTGCAAAAATACTACAAGCACGTTCTTCAATCCAAAGGTCATCACTATGTATGCAAAACTTCCCCATTCAGTGGTGAAAGTTGTCTTCTCTTGATCCTCCTTAAAAGTTCTTACCTGATGATACCCAGATAATCCATCTATAAAAGAGTAAATTTTGCACCCTGCAATGCCTTCCAATATTTCCTCAGTGAATGGTGTAGGGAAAGGATCAATCACACATGCAACATTCAGCTCCCTGTAGTCCACACAAATCCTGATTCTTCCATATTTCTTTATGATAATTACCATAGGGCTAAACCTCTCTAATTCCTCTACAGGATCAATAATTCCAGATTTCAACATCTTGTTTATTTCTTCTTTAACTTTTATGCACATATTAGGGTTCATCTTGTAAGGTATCTTCCTAACTGGCACGCACCTTCCTTTAACTTAATTTTAATCTCACCCAAATATTCATGCACCCCTTTCAACTCATGGCAGCCCCTAGGAAACAAGTCCTAGAAATCACATAGAAACTCAATTATCTTAGCCACCTCAGAGTCAGACCAATAATCTCCAATTATGGCCTCCTTAGGTTTAACAGATTGTTTTCATGTTCACTTTCTTCATCTTCATAGGTTCATGGTAGGTGCGTGCCTTCTCATCTACACTATATAATACCTCACGTGTAACCTTTGAATGATCTATGTCCAACTGTTCCACTTATTCATTATCCACCATATAGACCATATTTCCTTTCTCTTTCTCTAGGCAAGCGTGCTCAAGTAATTTTACATGTCTCATCTACTTTGTCAAAACGGGCTTCTAGATCTAACTCACTAAATAACCCCTAAATGAGTTCTTCAGCCTTTGCACTATCTCCCATGGTCAATCACTTCATAACCCATAATGCCTCTTTTACCGAAGGTTTAGTGGAGAAGTAGTCAAAATTTTGGATCATTCATGTAGTCAAGTCTTGCCAATTTCTAGTCTCCTGTGCAGCTCCACATAAACATACCAAGTGTGCACACATCCTCGCAAGGTGAAATAAATTTTTGCACCCACAATGAAGGTGGTGAAGCTTCCTTTCCCTTTGTCTAGAATCTCTCACACTACTAAACATGGTTTGGAATAGGATTATTACCATGATATTCACATATTTGAGTAGGTGCATTACTCCTAAGAAAAACCGGGTTGATAGAGAAATTCTCACTTCTCTCCATTCTATGATATTATCCCTATGAACAATCCACCAAGTGTTGTTATCCCATGCAGGGTATACACTAACATATTCCTTCTATCCACTTGATCCTTCCATTGTAATTCCATGGCTCATAAGAATACCTCAGGGTTTCCTTCGCCAGTGTACCGGGGTATAGGGTTGTTTCCTATCCTCCTAACACAGCACGGCCTACTTACATGCACAGATGTGCTTCTTACTCCATGCCTAACCATCTCGTAAGTTCCATGTGCTCAATTATCATAGGCAATACTTTTAGTATCACTGATGGATTGTACATCATCCCACTGGAGAATTCCTTCTTTAGATGGCTCAAGCGATTCCGGATCTCGAATGGTGCGCACATAAATTCTATTTATTTCTTCTTCACTTAAGGGCTCAACATAAGGTGTAGATTTCCCATCTTTCAAAGGGATAATAACTTGTTTTTCCTTATTCTCAAAACTAATATATCCCTTATTGAACCGTAGATCAACATTATTTGTATAGCACCAAGGGCACCCAAGTAGAGTTGGGAAGATGTCTACTTCTGCAAGTGCTAATACCTCAAAGTCCCCAATGAACTTGGCCCCCATATAGTAATGGATGCATCCTTCAATACTCCAATTGGTGTGGCCTTAGTCCAATTTTCCATATACAACACATTAGAAGATGGCTGCAATGGAGGTTTTCCCATCTGAACCCATGCATCTAAGGTAATCACATTCACTTCTGTGTTTGTGTTAATCAAAATATTTCTCAAAAGTCATCCATCTACAACAACATTCAGAGTGATCTCCTTATCATAATCCAAGCTATGGGGAGGGAGATTAGCATGCAAAATTTTTTGTTCGGTCTCAATACCAACACATGGAGTGTTTCCTTTCAACCAACTCCCTAGTAATGGAATAATGTTCTCCTGACGCAACATCTTGCATACTTCCTTTAGATCATCAACATCCGACTGAAATTCTTAGCCTGCTTCTTCTTCCCAACTTTCCACGACTGTTCCTTTAAACATTATATTTCACCCTATATATTTCTGAGTACCTCCATGGTTTCTTGATAAACCTCCTTCTGATGTGTAGGGTATGGGTATTTTGCATGTAAAACCTCCTCCTTAGTGATGGTAGGATTTTGTTGCATGTTTTCTCTCTGACGTGTGCAGCCTCAATGCAAGTAGTAATATTCACAGGTATTACCTCAGGATCCATTGCTAACTTCAGCATCCATTGGTTTTCCATGACACGTTGTATCCTAACCATCCTGCACCCTTGTTCTCCTATTTGTGCTTCTTGCTCATATGTTCATATAAGTCTAAACACTCTTCATAGTTATGATTCTTTCCACAAAAAGAACAAGTAATGTTCTGAGGACATTCACACCTGTAATGGTCAAGGGATCCACACGTATAACATGTTCCATGAGGGAACTCACCTCATCCACCACCACAACCTCAACCTCTGAATCCACCACGGTATCCTCGACCTCTACCATGGCCTCCCTCAAAGTGCCCTTCATTTTGATCATAGTGCCCTTGAGTGTGTTCATGATCATGTTGCTCACCTTTATCCTTAGAGTTATTTGAAACCCCATCTATCGTACACCAATATCAATGGCATCATGGATCTGATCAATCAACCTGCAATCTTCTATATTGTGAGTTGTGGACCGGAAAATTTTACAATAGTAGTAGTAGCACATGTTCTTTCTTACCATGCATTGCAATAATGGAAAGTGGCTTACATCATGGTCCAAATGACATATCTCACATTCTAGTAACAAGGAGTGCACCGATTTGTAAGGAAAACTATCCTTAGTATGCCCCTCTACTTCATAATCTATGCACCAAATTCCACTACGTGTCTCATGTGTTGTATTGGCTGATAGTTTCTCCAATTGCTTTGTCATTGTTGCGATATGAGCTTCCAAGAATGGGATCACTCTAGTGTCTATGCTCTAATGCGCGGTGCGGAGAGTAGCTGCTTCAAGTGCCTCGCGTGGGTTTGTATAAGTCTTATGTGAGAGTTCCCTCCTAAAAGGCATAATTAGGCCTCCAACAAACCACTTTGTGCATGCTTTGACTTGCATGGATATCATATGATAGTTTAGACAAGAGTGTTTTGAAATGAGCATCATATTCCCGGACACTCTCAGTAGTGCCCTACTTGATGTCCTTGAGTGTGCTTATACTTTTCTGCTCAAACTTAGGTATATAAAATTCCTTAATGAAAGCATCCTGTAATGCTATATAATCCACACAAGTTCTAATCGGGTCAAACTTTCTATACCAACTGTGTGTGCATCCCTGCAATGTAGTTACAAACTGAATGGCCTTGCGCTCTGAAGCTATTATTCCTTTCATGTGCCATAGTATCTCACACATATGCACATGCTTAGTAACATATTATATTCCCCTATGCTCTAGGAGATGAAGTTAATCTCCATGTCAATATTTTGGGGTGTGAGGACCATGCCCATCGATCCGAACCTCCCGTGTTACCTCTACCTCCAGATCCACCACATCCGCTAAATATTGAGTTACCTATTCCACCTGATCCTCCACCTATAGTAGGAATTAGACCAGAGGATGCATTTCCCTGTGTCCCAATAGTGGTGCTAAACTGAACTCCTATAGTCTGTGAAGTTTTGTTACTCCCCGATGTGAGTCCAACATTTTGTGTGCTTATGTTTTGTGCTTGTAACGTGCCTAAAAAGGTTCCTCCAACCGGTCCTCAAAATAACAGGGAAGATGTATGCCTGACCATAAATGTACTTGCTATATGATTCACTCCTGAACTTGTTGATAATTCAACTCTACCTCTTGTTACTCTACTACCCAAACTAGCTTGCTGACTACTAGTTGTACTAGAAACTGGAAAACCAAGCACAAGGGCTAGGTTTCCAGGTAGATTTAGATGCACGTTCATGGCACAAGTTGTCTCTACTATTGTGCTCTCTCATAAAGGTTGATGAGGGTTCCCTGTCATGCATGCCCAAATGGGGAAGTTCCAGATGCTCTAGCTATATGTCCTCTACATGAGCTCCAAATCCTTCATGAGCCATCTCTCTCCTCAATGCCATATGTTCTGTAATCTCATGTTGCTTCCCCAAATCCCTCTCACACACCTCATTGTACTTAAGTTGCCTTTCTTCTCTTTTCCTCTCTCGCTAGGTCCACTATCCTTCACCACACCTGCTCCTGCCCCCACGCGTGGTGGGGTTTAGCTAGCCATTGGCTTTTCTTCCAAAATAGGGTTACAAAAATATTTTGATTGCCAATGGAATGCCTTATAGATAGTCTCCCACAGGATAATGTAATATCTGAAACTCAGCTACCTCCAGGAAAGAATAAGTGGAAATTGAGTACTCCAAAATATAGCTATTAAGAACTCCATGGAACTTGGTGTCCATAATGCGTGTCCAAATCGAGATCATCATCATGGGGGCCTAAAATTCTTCTTTGTGTCTAGACAAGTGTGTGAAATCTCCAATTCCTTTTAGATGCGTAAGCAACCAGCCACTTATATAGCTCTATTGAGAAGATAGCAAAGAAGCTCTCATATAAGCAGTCATATAGATTCTGATCCACCCATGTGCGTGTATCAAACCCCAGATCCAGTGTTGAATCTCTAAGTGTACTCCTCTTCCATATCTATTATCTACTCAACTTAGTCAAGGTCAACCGGTATGTCTTCATCACACAACATCCTAAAAACAACTACAAAAGAGGTCCCGAAATGGAACAAATGATGCAACCTATAATTTACAATAAATGACCTAGGCACACTAGCACATCACTCAGCTAGATCTCGAGCACTCACCCAAAGTGTGCAAAGGTTCCAGTCCCTCTTTATATTTTCTTGTGCAGAATGTTATCATGATGATTTTTAAACACATTCAAATTCATAACCAATAATAAATAATCCCACAGTGCATAAACCAAATCTAGATCTTAGATTATATGGAAGATGAACTAAACAATGACTATAACAAGATTTACCATACAATAACTAGATTCAGTCATGTTTAATACCATTATCCAACCAATATTATCCATTCCATTAATACTGTAAAAACACATAAGCTTCATACACTGTAATAGTATCTCAATGAGTCATGCGTGCAAAGAAAAACCAAAGAGAACATAACTCTACAATAATTCACGCACATACATATATATAGGGGTGGGGACTTGCCCTTCACCACCCATGCACTTCTCAAAATAGGTCACATGCTAATAATAGCCATGCACCTTTACAATAAGATGCACATTGTGTAAGTACTCTAACAATAGATTTCCTATAGTTAACTCTGAGTAGAAATCCTATTATTAGCTCAAACTATACATAGCACTCAGTTGTCACTTGTTCCCAAAATACCATTGTGTGGACCGCAAGTCTTCATGTCTTTGTGTGCTCCACACGTTATCTCCAAAAATATCCCTCATCCACAAAAATGGCTAAGTCATGAACTCGGTGTTCTACAACGCACTTATTATGTTATTCTCCTCCAAATGCACCTTGCCCCAGCGTGTGCATCCTCCATATGCCTTCATCTTAAAGCAATATGTTATCTTCTCAACAATAATAAGGATATATCCGGATCTAATGATATCCAAGGAATAGATACGACTAGGTATGAAGGTAGAAGAATTAGCCATGATCTCAGAAGAAGAAGAAAAAGGAAATGGATCCGGGCATGTACATAGTTGTTAGGTTCACCAAATTATTTGATAAAATTTAAATCTATGTAAGGACATTATTGATCAGATAAATATAATAGTAAATATGTAAGATCAAGCAAAGGAAATGTAAGCAAGAGTGATTGAAAGGGTTTGGATAATAACTCGGCATGTATCTATAGGTTTGAACCGATTCTAGACTTGAGGCTGATCTAGAAGGGTAGATTTTAAGTTATGCAAGCTCTGTGTCTTGAAGCGGGCTACAACAATCTCAAGGACAGGGAGCACACGAACTAATACATGGATGTCTAGGTTCTAGCATTGTAGACACAAAATCACAAACTTGGATACATTTCTAGGTCCTAATCATATACTTGCATTCATATGATTCATAATCGAGAAAACTAGTAATTGAAATCTATCTTTGGCCTTTTTTCTTTGTCTCTAGTCTTCTTTCTAATCTTTCACACCCTACAACCTAGTCAATGCTTTATTATTTTATATTTCTTGACTCAAGACACCAACACCTAGCTAGGATGTTAGCACCCAGTGCCCTCGTTCTTTTGTGCACCCACGACATATTTGTATCTTACTCACCCCTTTTGGCCCTCTTTTATCTTTTGGACATCTTGTTTTCTTATGGGTCGACTTTTAGTTGTCAATTATGAAATTCAAACAAGGGAATCATATAAATACAAAGCTATGTGACCAAAATAAAGGACCAAGCTCTAAGCATCTATTATCACCACCTAAGGTTGCATCCAAAGGAATTCTAAGAGCATCAAATACATCCATCTAGCACTCATACAAGGGACAAGGGACTACATTTTATATACATGCATAGGAGGGGAAGTTCATTTTTCCATCCACACATTTATTTACATTAGTACATCTAGTTATTTCCCACTATCATGCACTTGCACAAGGGCCTCCTAGGGTATGATTCTTGCACACACACACAAGAATTACATGGAGTTTGAAATGTAGTGCAGCACTCGGTCATAAGTTCACTTTGTCGGGTGACCACTAGGGTCAATTTGACTCCCCATTTACATCTTTTCTTTTTTAGGATTTGATGTGTTTTAGGGTTTTGCAGGAGATCATTTGTTTTGTAGGTTACAGGAGAATTTTGTGGACATCGTGCAACATATAGGTGACCAACAACGAAGGTTAATAACCACATTGCGACATAAGAAAAATCAGATTTTAAGCTTTTACGCAGTCACGAGCACCTACTGGAGGTTTCTCGGTGCCTCGAGCGCCTAATCCTTTCCTAGGCTCCCTAGTCCCGACTCATCCGAAATTTTAAGATTTTATGTGTTTGGTTGCATGACAATATTGCTTTCATATTTAGAATTTTTCTAGTCCATCACACTTCGGATTTATTGTGAAATCAACTAAGTCTCTTATTCCCTCTCTTGCACTTAGGGTTTCAATTTTTATTAGCTTATTTCTTGCATCAAATTTGTGCTTTATTGTTTATTTATCATATCGACTCTAAAATATCTTAGGATTTTAGAAATTCATTATTTATTTAAATCATTTAGTGAACCCCACACTCGATTCCAACCTTCTTTCTAGGGTTTTCTTCTTATGCCCGTCACTCATAGTGGTTGTTTTGGGTCTTTTGAGCATATAGAGCTCCCTCCATCTACCCGTAGGGTTTCTAAATCAATAGATGAATCTGATAACCCATTCCCAACTCTCAAAATTTTCCTCTCGAAAACATTAAAAATTTTGATAGTGAACAATCCTATGATGAGGACACTAACGTTGATCAAGAACAACTTGAAAAGATTACGAATTTTTGTCAAGAATTGTGTGACAATCCTATACATCTTCCACATATTCGTCATGCCTTGATGGTTGTTAAAAACTCTCAAGATGCTTTGCTTCAACACACCTTTTCAGTTGTTCCTCAAATTCCATGGCCACTACTCAACCCCTTCATGTTCCTTATTCCATTCCCACTACTAGCACTCTAATCATTCAACCTAATTCTTCTATTGCACAACTAGGATCTTCTTCCAACACACTTGATTTAGCTTCTTTCTATCAAGATCTGCAAACTCGGATCCATCAACTTCAAATAGCTAATTATCATGCCTCTCCATCTCTTGATTCCACTTTACTCCTTCACACTCCTTTCGCACCCGCCATCTCTACATATGCACTTCCTCCAAAAAAATTCACTCCTAAGCTACCCACATTCAAGGGCCATGATGACCCCCAAGAGCATCTTTGATCTTTCCATGTGGCATGTCTAGATTATATGGATGATCATACTTTACTAGAAGTCTCCAAGACTATGATATGCGTTGGTTCTATGATTTACATGTCCACTCGGTAACATCATTTACACATTTAGCCGATGTTTTTCTCACACATTTTTCAATCAATATTGGTTCTAAAATATCCTATGCTCAACTTACACAAATTAAACAAGGATCTAATGAGAATCTAGTAAACTATGTTTTATGATATAAAAATAACTTAGCTAAGATGACTAATTTACTCATTGATTTAGAATTACAATATTTATTTGTTCAAAGTATCTTACCTCCTCTATAAGAGAATTTCATCTTCGATACTTCTCCTTATTTTGATCAATTATGTCATACTCTTAAATTACATGAAGGTAAGCTTATCTTTATGGGAAAACTCAAGTATCATGATCAGGATTCATCATCTCCTACCTGGTTTCAAAGCTAAACAACTTTCAAGCCATGTACTAATCCCAATAAAACAAAATTTATCATCAACGTTGTTTCCACTCCTGAAAAGTTTCAATGGAAAGTTGTGAAGCATACATTTACTAAATTGCCTTGTGCTCCACACATTCTATTACCACAACTTATTGAGAGAAATATTATTACGCTTCCTCCTCCACTTAATCTAGACCCATCTCTCCCTAAAGGATGTAATTACAACGAAAATTTTAAATGTGACTATCACCAATGCATTGGGAATTCTATGGATCAATGTTTCAAACTCTATCATCTCATTCAAGATATTACTGACAACAATGTAATTGAGCTTTCATATCCTTTGCCATCCATGCCAGTCAATGAAAATAAAAAGCTCAAAATCTTTCACGATCCTCTCCCTAAGCATGACATGCAAGATGTTGACTCTTCAGCTAATCATACATACCACGTAATGCCTCCTCCTTCATCGGGATATTTATTTTATAGTTTCTAATATTGATACATCTCTACCATTCATTGCATTCTTTGATCATGATTATCATATTACATTCTCTTCTGACACATTACATATCAATGCTTCTATCGGACCACATACTATCAATAATACAATGATCGATCCATCGATTCCTATGAGTGTGTGCTCTATTGCACTTCTCGTTGCTATCAATTATCCACTTTCTCAAATTTCATATCCAGTTCCTAAATCTTATGGCTATGTCAAGCTTCTAGTTAAAGTTGGTCCTCTCACCATGCTTGTGTCATTCCTTGTGGCACCTAGCGTTAAAGGTTATAACATGGTCTTAGGTATTCTTTGGCATCGTCCACTAAAGTTATCATATCTCTGAATTACTTGTCTTAAATTCATTCACAATAGGAAAGTTATCATTGTCAAAGGTTTCCTTCTATGCATGTCATTTCCTTAGCCTCCTCTTGAGGTTTCCCTTCGCTACTTAGAGAATCTAGGTCCCTGGACCTCTCAAAACTAAGGCAAAATCTGCTCCTAGTTCTCATATTCAGACACAACCCACTCATCTTCATGTTCTACTAGTCCATCTCATCGGTTTAGGTGCACATCACCTCATTGGTCTCCTTCACATAGGTGTACATCACCTCCACAGTCTTCTCCATATAGGTGTTCATCACCTCCTCAGTCCTACTCTGCATACATGTTCACCACCTAGGATCTTATTGCATGTACATCATGAGTCTCATACATCACCAATCTCGAGCATGGTCACACACTTTTATCTCCGCAGACATCAGGTGGAGGAATATTGCCCTTCACTTTCATTGGATAGCTTGCTATCATACACTTGGGGGGAATCACGCTTATTCTCCCCCTCCTATCATTATTAAATGTCTTTAATTTCTACCATTACATGTTATGCTTCACATTTCATATTTCTAAGCATCAATCTTATACAACTTGATACACCACTTGTATCGTCATTACCCTATGATGCACTCTAGTTCCATGATTCATACTTGACTATTGAGGGTCTAAATATGAATTGAACCTCACACCTTTATGTGATTCACACTTAGCACTTCATGATCACATCTTTCTAGCATTCAATTTCTACACTTTTAAACCACTACCCTATGACACTCTATTTCCACAGTTCATATTCGACTGTTGAGGGTCTAAATCTGAAATGAACCTCACCACATTCATACTCTTTATGTTATATTCTTCATTGATCTATCTCTCTAGCGCACATGTTCAAACCATTTCTCGATGATGCACTCTTGTTCTATGGTTCATTCTTGACTTTCGAAGGGTATTTTATAAATAAACCTCATCTCACACATACATACATATCCACTCAAGGGGAAAGCTTCTCCTATCACATTCACATTACATATCATTCCATCTCACTTATTCACATCATATTGCATATCTTGCTTGCACTTACTCTTGCTTACTCATGCTCACATGTACACTTTGTTTCACATGCTAGAAAGATACTTTATATGCCATTATCTTTTCTATATATACATATGTGTTCACTTGTTCTCTAGTTGTGAATGTATACTTCCTACTTATCTTTACACATAGCATGGATTATTAGCATTATACCTCTTACTAGTCCCACCGAGGCTCCTGGGGGCATCTACTTTCTTTCACACTACATGTGTTATTGTTTCGTTTTATAATGCATATTTTTGCTAGCACACTCTGTATCGTTATACACACGTCTTGACATACTCTTTATTTTTCTAACATGCTAATGGGTACTTCATGTGTAGCATTTTCCTTGTAAGAACTATTTGCCACCATGGTTGTATGATACTTTGTTTGCTATTTTTTTGTCATTTTTTTCATTGTTTGGCTTTTCCCTATGTCTTGTATGTTCATCATTTGTATGCTTTTAGATGCTTTGGTCCTAATTGTCTTGTGACATTATGAGTGATGTCCCATGTTTTAAACCCGTTTTTGTGGTCTACTTTATCTGCACTATTTTTTTACATTGTCTTCTATAGTATGTTTGTCACTTTTTATACTAACACATGTTTCTAGCCACTTTGTTTGCATGTGCCTTGGTTTCTAGCATGTACATTCCCTCCATCCTATAGGATATCAGTTTTGAATCA
This sequence comes from Taxus wallichiana var. yunnanensis, assembly GCA_018340775.1. NCBI lineage: Eukaryota > Viridiplantae > Streptophyta > Pinopsida > Cupressales > Taxaceae > Taxus > Taxus wallichiana. Next base: position 362,000,818 of record CM031242.1, read on the forward strand.
ACATCGAGGTCTTATCTTTTGGCCACATACTCCTCGCGATGTTTCATGCACCTCAAATGAGGGGGTATACATTGGGTGAATCATTCACCCCATACAAAGCGATCTGAAAGCTATAATTCAGCCTTGCACAGTACATGAATAGAATAGAGTTTTAGTTATAGAACGACCCAAAATCTAACTTGGGTGCTCAGTTTAGCAGAGACACCAGCACTTACATACAAACACTAGCGCATGGGTGCTCCTGAACTTTCCTAGGCACCTAGGACCGGGGGTAGTACTGATCATTTTCTTATATCAAGCATAGTTTTCAGCGATTCATAGAGTATTTTTCACATACATAAACACAGTCCTCCAAAGATCACAATACATTATATTATCTTTTTCTTTGGATTGAACTGAACAAGAGAGAACAAAAGCAGGATCACACCATTTGCAATGGTGTATAAATTTTGGGTAGTCGAGGATGGAGAATAAAACTAGACCTTTATCCCCAACACTCTTACGTGGCGTGAGATCACCCAAAAAAATCACTATTTTATAATATTTGAGGACATTTTTCTATCTATTTTTACTCGTCACGGATCAGTGCACACTTTCCTTTTACTACTTTTTACATTTTTTCATACTTTTACATGTTTTTTACAAAGTTTTCATAACATGTGATGTTGACTACTCTTTTCTCTTCTTTTACAAGTTTGTCCCTTCATCAAGCACACGAATGAAGTATAACAAACCTTCATCAAGCACACTAGTAGGTAGTACACACATTACACTATCATACACTTTACCTTAGTGTCACTTCATTTTTATCACTCCATGCTTTCATGTGTCTCTTCAACATGTTTTCTCCATCGATCTACATGGTTATCAGGTATGCATCTCTTATCTACTTTATGTTATTAAGTATTCACTAAACAACATAAAGTGGGGGCAAATGTAAACACAAAATCACGCACTTGGGTACATTTCTAGGTCCTAAGCACATACTTACATTCATATGATTCCTAATCAAGAAAAATAGTAATTGAAAACTATCTTTGGCCTTTTTTCTTTGTCTCTGGTCTTATTTTTGGTCTTTCACACCCTACAACCTAGTCGATGCTTTATTGTTTTAGCTTTTTGACTTTGAATGTCAATGCCCAACTAGCACGTTAGCACCTAGGTGCCCTCATCCTTCTGGTGCCCCCGACCTCTTTATATCTTACTTGCCCCTTTTGGGCCTCTTTTATCTTTTGGGCATCTTGTTTTCTTATGGGTCAGCCTTTTAGTTGTCAATTATGAAATTCAAACAAGGGAATCATATAAATACAAAGCTATGTGACCAAAATAAAGGACCAAGCTCTAAGCATCTATTATCACCACCTAAGGTTACATCCAAATGCATTCAAAGAACAATAAAGGAATCCATCTAGTACTCATAAAAGGGGCAAGGGACTACATTTTCTACATACATGCATAGGAGGGGAAGTTCATTTTTTCATCCACACATCTATTTACATTGGTACATCTAGCTATTATGCATTTATCACGTGCACTTACACAAGGGCCTCCTAAGGCACGATTCTTACACACACACACACACAAGAACTACATGGAGTCTGAAATGTAGTGCAGTGCTCGGTTGTAAGTTCACTTTGTCAAGTGACCACCGAGGTCAGTCTGAATCCCCATTTGCATCTTTTCTTTTTTAGGATTTGATGTGTTTTGGGGTTTTGCGGAGATCATTTGTTTTGTAGGTTATAGGAGAATTCTACAAATGTAGTATGACATACAAGTGACCAATAACGAAGGTTAGTGACCACCTTGCGATACCTAAAAAAATAGATTTTGAACTCTTACACAATCACGGTGCCTACCGGAGGTCCTTGGCGCTAGGTGCCCCATCCTGGCTCATCCGGTAATTTTAGGATTATTTTTGTTTAGTTCCGATAGTCTTCCTTTCCTACTCAACAATTCTCTAGTCCAGCATACTTTGGGATTTATTGTGAAATCAACTAAGTATCATATTCCCTCTCTTGCACTTATGGTTTCAATTTTTATTAGCTTATTGCTTGCATCAAATTTTGTGATTTATTTTTTATTTATCATATGTGACTCTAAAATATCTTAGGATTTTACAAATTTGTTATTTTGTTAAATCAAGCATTTGATCTTGGCGTCGGTGTCTGTAGAGTGGCTCAGGATCTAATGCTTTCTATGCATTCCTTATTCATTATAGGTCAAATTGGATTTGTTGTGTTGCACTTGTACCTAAAAAATAAACCCTAGCTACCTGCACAATACTCAATTGCACATTAGATGAATAAAAATATGCATATGCTTAAATCATACTAACCTCAAATGGTCACCCCAATGTGATTTTCACCAAGCATTGCACTACATTTCAGACTCTATGTAGTTCTTTTCCAAGTATGATTTCAATTGTGTCCCTTGAAGCTAGGTTTCCCTTTTGCTAGTCACACAAAGAGATAATTGGCTACAACTAATTTGTCCCAAATGAAAATGTGTGATATGGAATTTAAAATAGACCCTCATATGCAGTGAAGTATGCGAGTCCTTGGTGTAGTAGATAGAAAATATTAGATCCTTGTATCGGTATGCGCATATTAAATGTTTTCCCCACTTAATGAGGTTAAATAAGATATCTATATGTATGATTCCTTTGATTAATTTTCACCATTACCAAGTGAAAGGCCAAATAAGACTGATAAAAAGAAGACAAGAATGAAGTAACATTTGAAAGATCAAAAAAATAGGTAAAGAGTACAAAGATACCCATAAGGGATAGTAGCTCTCGGCACTCCTATCCCTAATGGTCGGTCATGCACAAAGTGCTCAAAATGTCGATAGTGAAATCAAAGCTGAGTAGGATTTTTGTTGGTATGTAAAATTATAAGCTATCAATCAAGAACAAAAAGCAATAAAGATGAAAGGGATAAAAACGATGTCAAAGTGAAGTAAAGGGGTTAATGAGTAGTACTCTCATTTATGAATCATGTAGATAAATGATTTATTTAGAGGCTAGATGTACATAGAATCTGCATGATTTAGTGACTACACTAATAAACCATGCATAAAAAGGAGTGAATCTTGCAACCTGATTTCACTTTTTTAAGGATTGAATCTTTCATTCCTTTTTAAATTTTAGAAGTTTTAATTAAACATACATAGAAAGAATGAATATTTGTTACGGGTGGATATTCGATTTAATTAACTTCCAACATTAATTACAAAAATAATAATAACACTTTCCAAAGTGGTGACTAATTAAACAAATGCCAAAATAAGAGGGAAAGAGTGCACTAGTTGGTTCCATGTGGATCTAGAGGATTTTAGGTGATTTAGTGTAGGAGCAAGGTGATACGAAACTAGAAATGTTTTGTTGTTAAAACTATGACTGAAATTGAGCACAGTCAAAATTGTAAAACTCTATTTAAAACATTCTTATGATCTAGATTCTTTTGTATGATCTTTGACTGCTTGGAATATGGAGTTGTAATTTCTGAGTGTTTCACATTCTTGGAAATGTGTGTTGATGTGTATCGGTTTTCTTCACTCACCTTTAAAATGGATTTGTAAACTTTTCTCAAACCTTAAAACCCTTGTAGTGCAAGGAGTTCCTACAAAATAAAGTTAGGTGAGTTGTGGGCACCCCTATGCACCATTGATGTTGTCACTAATCCGAAGAGGGCTCAAACTACACATTATTCTCCTAACATGTGATATCTATAATTTTGTAATCAGACTTGACAATTATGCTTTAACAATGCTTCACTTGAGTTTCACACTTGTTTAAATACTTGGGAAGGGTCACTTTTCTTGGTTGTAGGATGAAGATGAAAACTCCTAGACGTGGAAGGATAATTCAGACCTATAGAGGGTCCTACCCTAATGGATATGCATGAGTTATTTCACAATTTAGGGAGCTTGGAGTTCCTTTTGTGCTTGCTTTTACATGATGAGTTCTTAAAGTGCCAGGTTACCAAATGAGGTATGATTTACTTGCTTATATATGATTTTGAAGGTTATTATGTCATGAAAGGTTGACCAAGGGGGATATTTTTTTGTAAGAATGTGATGGTTTTGAAAGAATTAGTTTAACACATGTCGGTCCAAAACCATACAATATGGTCAGGATTGGCATTTGTCAATACCAACCAAAACTGACATTTTTGGACAAAAGGGAGAAAAGAATATTTTTATTTTATGGGCCAAAACATGGATGTTTTTGGATATATTTAATGTAGTTAAACTTTAGAGACTAACGACAAAGAGGTGTGCAAAGATAAGCAAGTGCACGAAGGGCTATTAGGGTGTGTTAAGCAATAAAGAGAGTGCATTTATCCATGCAAGTGTGCAATGTCAAGATCAATAATGTCAAAGGATAGATTTCCAAATTTGAGTATTTACATTTCCCCCCCTTTAAGTATTAAATACAATTACATGCTTAAAGGAAAAGATACTTGAGAGTGTAGGAACACTTTATATTTTCTCTTAATAACTTTGTTTTGTAGTATCTCGTTGTGTTGGTGTTGGCAAGCTCCAAAATGAAATGTGCAACACATAGTGTAGTCGATTCCTAAGATAGAAAATTGAAATGTAACTCAAAAATGTAATGAAATTACTATAAAGAAATGTACAACAAGAAATGATAAAAGAGATGCAAAACATGGAAGGAATACACATGTTTGTTTCTGAGAGGAATGTGCTCCCATTTTTGTGACATATAGATTTGTTAAACTCTAATGAAGAATTGGGGGTGATCATTCCCCAAATTATGTTTAGGAGATGTCAATATGTTAGGTGTACCAACCCAACACATGAATGCCAAAGAGAATAACCAAAAAGATAAGGATCTAAAGCACCCAACCAAGGAAGAAGATTGTGTATCAAAGTCATTCAACAACTTTGATATCTTCCCCTTAGTGAAAATAGTATAGGAAAGTTATTACCATGAAGATCTTAGTTGTTTTGATACCTTTCATAACCCCATGGACCATACTATTACAAAAAAATATAAGCCTGATTTTGTAAATTAGGACACACATGGAAAAGAGAATAAAGTGCCCGCATAGTATTCCCATGTGCTTCACACAACTAAGTAAAAGCCGAGTAGAACTAATGCATGTTGAAATTTGAGCGGAGAAAGGAGACCCATATCCCCAATGTGTCCAAAAAAGGAAGTGAAATTGAGTACTATGCAGAAAGAGAATGAAATACTTCACACCCCTGAATCTCTGCTAAACAAAGTCGATATGAAAATATTGTGCCGGTGATAAAAAACACAGAGACTATTGAAAGATCTAGAGAAAATGCCCTAGGTAAAACTAAATAAGGCCAAAATCATTTATACGGTCCTAACCACATTGTACATTTTTTACCCCTATAGATTTTGCTAATTTTCTTTATCTAAGTCCAATTTTGAGTCATTTTTATATTCCCTACATATTTTTGTTCTTGGAAAAGTGTATGTGTCTACTAGAAATATAAAAGAAACCTTGTATGTTTTCCCCCTCTTTTGAGGCATGTGCAATGAAGAATTTGAGTGCATGACACAAAAGAAAATATGTATACTCTTGTCTAATATATTGAGAACTTGTGTATTTCAAGTAAAGTTGATGTGGTGGCCACCAAGAAGAAATTGTACCTCAAGGGAGATGTGCATGGTAGAAACCATGGTGCAAAACAAGAGCAATAATAACAAGAAGTGTGATAACTATAACAACGTTAATGTCGGTAAACAATAGTAACAATGTTATAAAGCCACCTGTGAGTATAAAAATAAGTGCATATAATGTAGAGGGTAAGTGCACCAAGTTGGGGGACAATTAAGTGGACATCAAATCCTGAATTTTACATTAAAAACAACAAAACATCAAATTTAGTCTTCCGCGGACTTGAACCATGCCGAAAAGTAAAAACTATGTCATAAAAATGGTACCATTGCGTAGGGAGGCTATTAGCTTTGTAGACATACTGATTTTAAAGTGAATAGAAGAGGATAAATATCATTTTATAATTTTTACTAATAGTAGGTCTTTAAGACACTTTTTCCTGTGAATGTTTATGTCTACGTTTAAGACTGCAAAATTTGTTTCACTTATCAGAATGTGATAAAACTTATACCATCCCAACCGTGGTAAAATTATATACATGTTCAAAAAAAAAAATTATTTGATTTCAATATTTCTTGATGAAGTTATGGCGGGAAAACGAAAAGTGCTCTGTTTTTTTATGTTTTCATACCACTTTCACGGAAAAAATCATAAAAAATAAAATATTACTCAAAAAATACAAAATAAAATCCATCCCAAGATAGATAGTGGCATATAACTTCTCACCAAAGGAAAAAAATAGATATAATTTTTGTTATCCAAATTGTGGGCAAACGGACTATAATCTTATCAGCGTTTTAAAAAAAAAAACCAAGTCATTGAATTTTGAGTGTTTAATATAGCTAATCTTGTCCATTTTTTACAAAAATTAGTATTTTAGAAACTAGATTCTGGATGCTACGATTCATATTAGTATAATTTTGTCTAATTTTGAGTGTATGTATTGCTAATAATCCCTACAAGTTGATATTATGTTGTTATTTGCAATATGATGTCCACGGATGACCCTATATTTGTCCATCAACTTCTGCACTTGCCCTAGAAACAATTGAAAACATGTCAAATAATGTCACACAAAAGGAAAAATGCTGCAAACATGGGACACCCACGGTGTCACAAGACAATCAAGGCCCTTGAGCCTACAAACAAGAGATACACAACCACATATAAGACATGATGCCAAAAACATGGGACACCCATGACATTGCAAGACAAAGTAGGCCCTTAGGCCACAATCAAAGTAGAAAACAAGCACGCACACACACACACACACACACACACACACACACACACACACACACACACACACACACACACACACAACTAGCATGTATGAAAATAAATTGTATCCAAATACAATGAAAATCACATAACATATGATATAAAATATCCAGTGAAGAAATAAATATAAGCGTTGCAAAAAGACACGTGTTATTCATGTTAGTCTAAAAGATAATAAATACACAATATAGATATGTAACCAAGTGTAACGAGGAAATAAATGAACTATAATGGAAATATAACACTTGGATATAGTATGTGACAATAGATTTCCCTAGAGGTTAGCGGTATGGGAAAAGGAAAGGCCAACATATGTCATCGTGTATCACTCTGTGTATGTCCTGCATCATGCTCAATATGCCACATTAACGCATGTGTGTAAAGAATAAATGTTATCTATCAAACTAAAGGGATAAACAACATTAAATAATATATGCCATGAAAACATGTCCTAATTTTTTATTTTTTTGTAAATGTTTAATTTTTTTGTATAAAAATATTTTAGTGTTTGATAAAGAGTATACAACTAAAAATGGGAAGCAAGGTTTCCCTCGGTGTTTGTATACATAGTGAGGTTTGGGTGTGGAACTTGCTCCTTAACGATCAAGTTGAAGCTATAAACAAAGTTTGTCATCAAGAGATGAGGGGGAATAACATGAGAGTTATCTAAGGAGAACCTTATGAGGAGGTGAGACAACTACCAAATATGATGGAGGATCAATTCTCGAATGTTTCATAGGATGTGACTCAAGTGCAAGTGGAACCAAGTGGTGATATGTGCCAAGAAAGGCTTATGAGGAGAACCATAAATAGTAGAGCACTTTGCTTAGATTGTGATGTATTATACTTGTGGGGTAGACTAGAAGAATGGGAACTCTTAAAAGACTTATGAGAAACTGTATGGAAAGTTATGAAGCTAGAAGATTTTTGTAAAGGATTGTGAGGTTATAAGCCATTAGAGAGAATGTGCACAAAATAAGGCCTAAGAGGAGACCTAGAGGCCTTAGAACTATGTGGTGCAACATGTGCAACTAAAGGCTCATGAAGAGACCTAAAACAATGTGAATCCATATGCATAACCAAATGCTAAGGAGACTGAGGAGGGCCATTGCTATGTGAAGTAGTGTGTGAGACAATATACATATTTGTAGATGCACTAGGAGGAGGGATATAAACTATAGAAGAAATAGGCATGCTAGGAGAGAAATCCCTAAAAGGAATACCTTGAATAGTGAAAAGTTGTTAATGATGAATAAACTTGACACACTAATGAAATATGGATGGAACAACCCTAAGATCATGTATCCAAGGGATACCTAGATGTAATACTCTAGTAACAACATATTTAACAACCAAAAATGAAGTTTGTGTAGTGATAGACCCAACTGTAATGGGTAGTGTAATGCATTGAAAGTGTGGATCATAATCAAGCACAAGACTCTCAAAAGGAATGCCAAGAGATGAAGTAATGGCCATGCATAAACATTGTCCTTGCTATGTGGAATAACAAAGACACCTTGAATAGGAATATGATGAATATAGACTAGAATAGATAATGTGTTAGAGATAAGTGAGTCATCTATATCAAAATCATCAAAAGAAATGATTGGTGTAGAAGATGATGTGCGAGTAATATTGCTAATCATAGCATCAAGTAGATGATCATAAGAAGATGGTGATCATAGTACATGATGAGTGTTATGAACTTTCAAAGTAGATGTGTCATTAGTATGCTTAGGAAGTGGATCATTGAATATTTTCAACTTAGCATTGTTATTAGTAGGCTTAGAAGATTCAGTGGGCTCATCCCATTTAATTGCATTAGAGTTAATAATATCTTGAATGATGTGTCATAGCTTAATACATATATTCATAGAGTGACCAATACATCTATGATAATCACAATAAGCATTAGCATTGAAGCTCTTACTTTGAGGCTTGCTCATATCAACCTCAAACAATGGAGGGAGAGACACGATATTGCACTCAAGTAATTATTTTAAAACCATATATGAAGGACAAGATGATAGTGTAAATTGTCATATTGTAGGTTGTAATTGTAGCTTAGTAGGTTAAGCAACAACATTGAAAATATCTTTAGAAACAACCTTAGGGTCATTAGATTTTCCTTTGAAATTATATTTTCTTTGAAACTTGGCATTTGATGGATTAGGGGAGTGATTATCTAAAATTTGTATTTTAGTAATAATCTAAGAAAGTACAATAATGTAATAACTGAAATATAAATGCTAAATAATTTATTTGATATTCTAAATGAAATGAAATAAGAGGTGCAATGTACTAACCTGAATTAGACTTACCTCATGCAAGTAATTTGGGACTGGGCAAGATGATTTATTGGTGGAGCTGAGTGTCGTAACGAACCTTAAAAATTACGAAGTGGCGGATCTAGCTAGGCCGGGGTGCCGGGGGAAGGAAAGGGACACTTATGGGTGTCTTGGTCTGAGTACAGTATGAACGTCATGGTTTGTGAAGTGACTTGAAAACCGAATCTGTATGGTCGTTAAACCTTCGTAGTACTCACCTTTGATCAGGTTGGTGTCACACTTGGTTCGTTGGTGTCGTTGTAAGTCTCCAATGAATAATCTCCTACAAAACCCCACACAAAAGCATCAAACCCTAAAAATAAATATGCAAATGAATGGGTCAAATTGTCCTCGATTCTTCAAGTGGATGGACTTATGACTGAGCATTACATCTCATACTCGATGTAGTTCTATGTGCTTTGTGTGTGCAATGGTGTGCCTAGGGTGCCCTAGCACCAATGACGCCAAAAGTAGTAGGCAATAGCTAGATAAAAATACATAATGGTGGATGGAATAGAATAGACTCCCCTTCCTATGTAGTGTGTGATGTAGAATAGTGCCCAAATGTAGTCCCTTGCCTTATGTAGATAGTTATCCCTTAGTAGAAATAGTCTTCCCATAAGATAGTATGTATGTTGTGTTTATATAGGGATCTCTTGCTCAAATTTCGACACTAATGACCTGACATGCTGACTAGTACCTAGGGAATGGGAGGGAAACCCATAAATATTGACCTCGAACATCTAAATGAGAACCAAATGTGACTAGGACCAGGGCTCCTATAAATGAAGACCAAGGCACTCGGGGCTCCCTAATCCCTTCCTAGGTACCCTAGTCAAAGACTAGAGATGATAACTGAGTGAATAATGAAAACTAAGAATTCTTGAGAGATGACAAGAACTGTGCGTAAGTAAGTGATGATTGTGTAAGACACACAATGACAACAACCAACTAGATTGACGATAGGACTAGGGGATGGTTCATTAGTGAATAATTTTCTTACGCAAGATCCATATATAAAACAACATACTTGTCGATATAATTATAGTAGTAAGTGTGTGATTTAGTGACTATATTTGCCCCCACTTTATGTTGGTGAGCAGAAAGCTTGGTAACGTAAAGTAGATAGAGATGCATGCTTGAGAGAAATCTGGAGAATTGCATGTTGTAGTAAAATGCGTAGATGTGGTAGAAAAGTGTGCCGAATGAACCATATAGCGTGTTGAACTATGGATCGAGTGTTTTGATCCATTAACATAGTGAGAAATGTAATGTCATGATGAAATGTACTAAATGAGAGAGATGATTGTGATATTGGATGATTGATGATTTTGCATGTTGTATGATGATGATAAGATGAGATAGGGAGTGATCAATTCCCAACCCAATTGCGCGTATATGAAAAATCAACCTGGGGATTTGGGCATCCTGCCGCCAGGAGGAAGAGTGTAGGGAGAAAAATTTGTTATTCTCCAACCTTTAACTACATCCTCAAGATCTAGCCACTGCAGATGGACTCAAATCAAACTTTTGTGGTTTTGGATCCAAATATTTTGATCAAATAGTTGACCCATATAGGAGTGGTATAGGAAAGGCACTCTTGCCCCCACTCCACGGGTGTCACCATAATGTGATGGCTTCCAAGTTAGGTCATCTAGAAGAAAACATAAAATGTATGATGGCTTCCAAGTTAGGTCATCTAGAAAAAAACACAAAATGTATGATGGCTTCTAAGTTAGGTCATCTGGAATCAAATGGTAAATATAAAATAACTTCCCAAGTTAGGTCATCAGGAAAGTAACAAATGTAACTCCCAAGTTAGGTCATCTGGGAGGCCACATGTGTTGTATTGTATCAATTAAATAGAGTGATTTCGATTGTTATAGATTTGAACACATTGGTGAATTGATTGATTGATTGATTTTGATTGGTTACTCATAGAGATATTTTATGCTAGTTTCCCCCATGTTAGGTCATTAGGGGAATCGATAGAAATTGATGAAATATCACATGGAGAGATTTTGTGTTTGTTTCCCCTAGGTTAGGTCATTAGGGGGAACCACTAGAAATTGATGAAGTATCACATATAGAGAATTTATGCTTGTTGCCCCCAAGTTAGGTCATTAGGGGGAATTGATGGTGAAATGTCACATAGTGCATTAGTAAGTGTTTGGAATTGTCAAATTGGTAGTGTTGGTTGAATGCATAGTGATGTAAGGGGAATTATAGGATGACCCCAATTATATTCCCCCTTTCGGAGAAAGGGGAAGTGATGATAAGAATGAACGCTAAGTAAGTAAGAACGAGATAGATAAAGTGCAATAAATATCATCAAAATGTGTGTAGATTAAGTGATGGATTATGTGGAGGAGAGATAACGTATGTGTCATGTATATGAGACCATAATGAGGGACCAAGCACTAAGCACTACTATCATCACCTAAGGTTGCATCCATCAAAGGCTCCATTTTTCATCCATCTAGCTCCATATAAATATAGAGTTATGAGACCATAATGAGGGACCAAGCACTAAGAACTATTATCATCACCTAAGGTTTCATCCATCAAAGGCTCCATTTTACATCCATCTATCTCCATCACAAGGCGAAGGTTGGTTCATCTGCATCACACCTGCATAGGAGGGAATTTTATTCTATTCCATCCACCATTTTATTACATTTCTACACATAGTTATTGCTTGCTACTTTCACAAAGTACAACTAACACAAGAGCACCTAGGGCATGATTGCACACACTCCATCAGGTTTGAGATGTAGTATAGTCCTAAGTTAGTAAGTCCAATAGTAAATAACCGATAAATGCATAAAGAAAGATGATCCAAGAAACTAAGTAGAAATATGAAACCCTAAAGTGCAAAGAGGGTTAAGAAGATCTTACCCGATTTGTGAAGGTGTTGGGCGTGTGTCACAATGTGAACCGAGCAAACAAGAGGAGGAAATAATCACACGAAAACCCGAGAAAGCACAAATCTAGAATAGTAAGCGGGATTGGGGTGCCTAGGGCACTCTAGTTTGAGGTCCGAATGCCTTGGTCTATGAAAAAGCTATGTAACCTTCCTCTAAAGTGTCATTGAATGGTTGTCTTCCTTTGCTTCTTATCGCACTAACTTTGTTGAACTACATCGATATCGCTGCATTAAGGAAATCATCTACAAAACCCCAAAATGAGCATCAAATACCTAAAAATAGAAAGATTAATATGAAGGGGTCGGGCTATCTTTAGCGGTCATAATGGTGGACTTACTAACTGAGTGTTGCAGCACATCTCAAACTTGATGTAGTTTTATGTGTGTGTGCAATCATGCCCTAGGTGGTCTTGTGTCAAACTCACTTTGTGAAATTAGTAAGCAATAACTATGTGGAGAGTTATAATAAAATCGTGGATGGAATAGAATAAAATTCCCTCCTATGCGGTGCGATGCAAAAGAACCAGCGACCTTGTGCCTTGTGATGGAGCTAGATGGATGTAAAATGGAGCCTTTGATGGATGCAACCTTAGGTGATGATAGTAGTGCTTAGTGTTTGGTCCTCATTATGGTCTCATAACTTTCTATTTATATGGTGTCACATTTGGTTCACCAAAATTATTATCTAAAATTTATATTTTAGTAATAATCTAAGAAAGTATAATAATGTAATAATTAAAATATATTGAACTATAAATGCTAAATAATTTATTTGATATTCTAAATGAAATGAAATAAGAGGTGAAATGTACAAACCTGAATTAGAATTACCTTGCACATAATATGGGATTGGGCAAGATGATTTATTGAAGGATCCGAGTGTCGAACGAACCTCAGAAAATTACAGAAGTGGTAGATCTAGCCAGACTCGGGTGTCAGGGATGGATAGGGGCATTTGTGGGTGCCTTGGTATGAAGTATGTGCACCCTAGTTTATGGAGTGACTCAAGAACTGATATGATATGGTTTTTAAACTTTTGTAGTACTTCTCCTTTGATCATGTTGGTGTCGCACTTGGTTCATTGGTGTCATTGTAAGTATCTAATGAATAATCTCCTATAAAACCCCACATAAAAGCATCAAACCCTAAAAAGAAAGATGTAAATGAATGGGTCGGACTGTCCTCAGCTGCCAAATGGATGGACTTATGACTAAGCATTGCACTACATCTCAGACCTGATGTAGTTCTATGTGCTTTGTGTGTGCAATGGTGTGCCTAGGGTGCCCTAGCACCAATGATGCCAAAGTAGTGGGCAATAGCTAGATAAAAATGTAGAATGGTGGATGGAATAGAATAGACTCCCCTTCCTATGTAGTGTGTGATGCAGAATAGTTCCCAAATGTAATCCCTTTGCCTTATGTAGATAGCTAGCCCTTAGTAGAAATAGTCCACCCATAAGATAGTATGTATGTTTTGTTTATATAGGGATCTCTTGCTCAAATTTCAACACTAATGACCCAACATGCTAACTAGTACCTAAGGGAATGGGAAGGAAAATTAGAAAGACCGACCTCAAACATCTAAATGAGAACAAAATGTGACTAGGACCAGGGCACCTTGGGCACCCTAATCCCTTTCTACATGCCCTAGTTAAAGACTAGAGATGACAAATGAGTGAATAACAATAGCTAATACTTCTTGAAATATGACTAGAACGTGCAGTAAGTGATGATTATGTAAGACACACAATGACAACAACCACTAGGCCCGACGACAAGACTATGGGATGGGTCATTAGTGAATACTTTTCTTATGCTTATGCAAGATCCATATATAAAACAACATACTTTACGATATAAATATAGTTGTGTCGATTTTGTGACTACATGAAGCTAATAACATACTTAAGTTTTTTCATGTGTAATAGCTTAGCTTCACGCTCTTTCAGTGTATGACATAGATGGTCAAAATATTGAAACTTATCAAACATGACCGATTCTTGCAATGGAGGAAGAAAAATTTGAACAAAAAGGTCTTGTAACTCACTATCAACTAATATGTTGTTCATCTTAGTAAGCATTGTTCTATAATGTAAGACATAATCATTGATATGCTCATCAGATCCTTATTTGAGTTTAGACATTTGTGCATAAGATATCTTATCCACATGTTGATTGAAAATTGTGCCAAAAATTTGATTTTCCAATGTAGTAAAAGAGCACACAAAATGTGTGGGAGATCATAAAACCATTACAAATTCCTTAAGGCTCTAGGGAATATCTTAGTAAGCAATATATCATTAGATGCATAGTCAAAACAAGCAACATGGAATGATCTAAGATGCTCTTAGGGATCACCCTTGCCATCATAGATAGGAATCTTAGGTGCAACAAAACCAATAGGCAAAGGATATGAGACAACTTCAAGTGTAAGTGGATTATAAAATAATTTAGAAGAGTCTATAGCATTAAAATTATGAGAGACACCTTGTTGTAATTGTAAGATTTGTGCTTATAAATAATGAACAAGGGACTCAAGAGCCTGTGTGCTAGATGAATATGTATGTGATCCATTATGATGATAGATATGAGATGTAGTAGCAATAATGGCTAGAGGAATAAACATAAAAATATTTTGCATGAGAATGTTAGGTTCTCCCAAGGAGGTAGACACAATAGATGGGTACAGTAGATGAGGGTTGAGATCTATTTGTAAAAGATATATCATTAGATTGTTGATCATGATCATGATGAGTCCTTAAATTCACTCATCATAACATCCATATAACTATAAGTTTTACTCCTAAAAATTTTAATTAGTGCATGGGAATGTTCTAAATAGTTATATCTAAAGTAGAAAGTGATGCATTTCCCCTTATTTTATCTTATGCAAACTAATGACCAATGAAACTTTCACTAACTGCTTTATAGAGTGATTTGGTGACATATGTAGGTTGATGATGTGCATTTTCTGCCATTTTGAGCAGTTGCATTCAAGGAGACCGAGTCTGCAACCACTAAGCTATTTTGGAGGATTAACCCAAAACCATCTACAAACAAGGACCCTTGTTTCTAGCAGTATTATAGGGTGTCATGGAAATTTTATGAAGTTGTTATTAGTTAAATATGCTGCCTATATTTGTGGCATGCATTGTAATCAATTGTGTCTATAAGATACCTTCTTTGAACCATTTTCTTAGTTTTTAGCAATTTTATTACCAGTATTGCAATAGTTGATAGAAGAAGTTATTTTCAGTTGAACTATGGAGTATGTGAAGAACTTATTTCGATCAATATAATACATTTTGTTTTGAGTATAAGTTTGTTGAGAGCCTCCATCCCAAAGTAGAGCAAGGGCCCACTTGACTGAGGAGATTGGAGGATTGGTATTTTATGCAAGATCTTTATATTTGCTTAGTTCCAATTTCAATATCTTAGTTTGATAATTATCTGAATGCAATCTTATATTTCTTTGTTTCAACGTATTTCCTTTACTTGTTATTTTATTTCAGCAAGTATTTCATTTCAAAAAAGCATTTCCTTTAACAAGAATTTTATTGAGTAACTCTTTTTCAGTAGCGTAGATGTATTTGATAAACTCTGATTTTTGTTTGGTAGTTTAAAGCTTTCAATATTTTAGACATCTACTTACTTTTAGTAGTTTTTAGTGAGAACAAGGAAACCGATACTAAACAAAACTCCCCAAAACAGAGAACCACCATAATACCAAGTTGTATATCCACTTTTCTACATACAACTTTGAACACAACCTTGGTTTATAATGACATCAACATTTGAACAAGTTGATTAAATGATTGGAAGTTACTGATGACCCATAAGATAAATCTTAGAAGTAAGTACAATCTTGATAATAAGCTCAATATGATGTGGATTAACATGGAGTTGAGCATGAAAATGAGATAAGATCTCTACTTGGTTTTGATCAATATTATTTTCCTCATTATGGTCATAATCATAGGAGTGTTCACTATGGGTCTCAATGTCATGTAAGGGAACCTCATGTGCAGGTGGATCAAGAAGAGAACTAGAAGTAGGAATAGAAGAAGCCATGACACTACAATGCTTGCAAGTAGCGGGGAAAGCTCAAGATTCTCAATAGATTAATCATAAAGTTGAGCACTATGTTGATAGAGCATAAAAGGAAAGCATATAGAAATTGAAAAAGGGTAATAATATTAATAAAAACAAGTTATGCTTCTACAAAATAAACCCCAAGACCATAAGGGTTAGGGCTATGATGTTCAATTAGAAAATTTTGGGTTTACTAAATGATTTCACCTTTTCAGAGTGAATCTTTCATTCCTTTTTAAGTTTTAGTTGTTTTAATTAAACATACATAAAAAGGATGAATATTTGTTACAAGTGGATATTCTAATTTAATTAACTTCCAACATTAATTATACAAATCGAATAACACTTTCCAAAGTGACGATTAATTTAACAAATGCCAAAACAAGAGGGAAAGAGTGCACTTAGTTGATTTTATGTGGATCTGGAGGAGTCTAGGTGATCTAAGTGTAGGAACAATTTGATATGAGACTAGAAATGCTTCATTACTAAAACTATGACCTTAAATTGAGCCTAGTAAAATTTGTACAACTCATTCCAAAGTGTTTGTACGATCCACGACCCTTTGTACATTCTTGGACCTACTTAGAATCTAGGTCCAAAACTTCTTTAGTGCTTCACCTACCTATAAATATGTGTCATTGTATGGTATTCTTTGTAGACACTAAAATCAGGTCACACTCCCCTTTCGTACCTTGACCAATAAGCACCCTTTATTACATTTACCTAGCCATGACCCCCTTCACCCCACTAATATTAATTTAATTAATCTAATTAAATTAATTCATTATCCTCACTATATTTATTATTTAAATATCTTATTTAAATAATATCCACACATACAGTTCACTTACACACCTCACCAAGCCAACTCCACCTAATACCTATTCTTAGCAAGTTGCCATAACTAACTAAGACTTACCCAAACCCTAAAAATCAATGCCTACATTCCCTCTAACCACATCCCCGCATGCTCACAAGAAGCTCCTAGTATAATCTGTGGGATAATGGCACAAGATCCAAGGAAATCAGGAGGATCTCCCTAGTTTAGTAAACATAGGAAATCTCACCTTGACCGACATCGATTACCTCTAACCGTCACCGGTTAAGTCGGACCGCCATCGGTTACCCCTTTTAACCCCTAAACTACTTTATTCTCAAGGTTGGCAAACTTTGAGAGAAGGTTGATGAGCAAGAACACATCTCAGAGAGATAACGCATCTTCAGAGAGAAAAATCCAACGAAAACCCGCATGCAAAGAAGGAGATTGAGCATCTTCTCCTACACAGCCATCCCAGCCATGATCTGATCCATCCAAGCAAAGAGGAGTGTACATACAACCCATGTAGAAGATTTTTTTAGTTGGTGATCACTTGTAGCCTTCAAACCCCTCATCAGCACCTCCATCCCTCACACACAGGCATTCAGAACGAATCCAAGTAAGTATAACATCATACTTTCTTGGTTTATTTCATTTTATCATCTATTGTTTACTTTGCCCCCTATTGACCTTCTCCAACGTTTTCACCTCCATATACCCATTAAAACCTCGCCAAAGCCTACTCCAGTAACCCAATATTTCACCTCGACTCACCAAAGTCCTTTGTGTAATCACAAAGGAGACCACAACTTGTTCTGTGACATTTTCAGATCTCACGGTAACTGGCACACCGGTTACACCTAACCGTCGTCGGTCACCCCTGACTGACACCGGTCTCTGTATTTTCCCACACAACCTAGAATAGAGACCTACCCACCTAATTTCATTTCATCCTCATTCACCCGTGAGCTACCTAAGACCTCTATTAAACCTGCAGAGACCCAGACCAATCATTTGACCTTTGGATTCTATTCTAGCTTAGCATGTTAGATTAGATCTATTTCTTATTGTGTTTTTAAGTGAGATACCTAAATCATTTCAAACTAAAATAAGATTTACTTTGTTTACTGACATTAAATTGTTTAAAATAAGGATGGACAAACCATCTAAAGTATCACACTTCCCGGATCTAGCATACACTAGGCGAGTTCACTTGCCCATATTGTTTAATTCCTTTTGGTGGTCTTGTTTTGCATTACGGGTAGTTCCTACTAGCCAAAAGAAAGCTCTCACAATCAAATGTGGATTCAAAAGTCATATGCACATGCAACAAACCCATCAACCAACATTTGAATAGGTATTCCTCCTATGTACATTACCCCCTATCTGTTTGTCAACGCTTGAAAGATACAATCTAAGAATCGGGTGAAACATTTTGGCACGCCGGTGGGACCCATCTGGGATTCCTTACATTTCATTCATTCCAAGAAAAAAAATTGTGTGTTTATTTCCCTTCTGAAAAGTGTACACACTAATTTTCTTCTTTGGTAATCCACCTCTTCTTTCTATTTGCTCTAAAGGAAACTTTTTCTTTTGGTGTAATTAAAAAGAACCATTTCTTCATGTTTTCTGCATTGTAGTGAAAGAGCATCCCTCTTCCTCTTCATCTTATTGTGTCATCTAATTTCACATTTTTGATTTGGGTTTAAAAATAAGTGCATTCCATTCTGATTTATTGCATTAGCTCACATTAATTGAGGGTAACCTATATCTTTGGAAGTCATGCCCAGCTGATGGTTGACAAACAAATCATAGAAAAGCACTTATATCCTTTTCTCTTTCTCTGAGTCTTACCAAACCACACTAAAATTCAAAATACATACATTCTTAAACAAGGTCCTACCTAGAAGAAGTTGTAGGTGATCACATAATCACAGCATAGTGGGCACCCAGCTCATTGCTCTATCGAGTCATACTTCAAAGTGAAGCCCGCCCCCACCATAACATACCTAAAACCTCACCTTTTAGATCTCCTTCTTTGTAGGAAGCCATCCTCACCAAAAACTCTATTTCACAATTCATGTGTCAGTCCCTAAATAGCATAAGCTAAACAAACATAATAGAAAGGGCACTCCTAGGATCGTATTCTCTTAGTGTTTTTACTTGGCTTGCGTTTTGAGGTGAGAGATCACGTTCATCACTTTTTTGTCCATCCATGCACGCTCCTCATCACACTTGGTGTATTTCAGCTTCAACTGAGTGTGCCTGGGCTATATCATCATCATTCTCAGAATTTTGGGTTTGATTCTACATCAGATTTTAATTCAAAACCACTTTATTTCATCACTGTTTTAATTTCATAGTAACCGTCGTCGGTTACCTCTGACCACCATCGGTTATATCCAACCGACGTCTATTCCAGGTCCTTTTGCTAACTTGCTCTAAAGGACATTTTACTTCACTTTCTTCCACTTTTCACAGTCCACATCACTTGTCATTATTCCCATTGGTATTTCAAACATCTTGATTTGGCATACCTGTTAGATTTTACCTTCTACCTCACTGTTTACTCACTTTGTCATTTTCTACGATGCGGCAACGATTACCCCTGACCGGCGTCGGTTTTCCCTAACTAGCATCGGTTAGCTTGTTTCACATTCTAGCCACCATTTGGTACTTAATCCACTTTTTTCCAGATTCACTGTTCTCTTGTTGTTCTTTGTGTCATTTACTGAGAGAAGCATCCCTACGATCGATCTTGGTTCACATGGTGTTGACCGAAGACAAGCAAGTGCACTCATATTTCACGCCGATTTGCCAACCACTCCCACCTATTCCTTCACCACCTTCTATTTTATCACCAGCCATGGATCCCATTCCCCTATCACTATCACTACCATAGATGAGGAGTTCACATGAATCCTTGACTAGAACCTTGCCACCTGCGGTTTTACCTTTCCCACTCGTCCACTCGAGATGCCTCGGGTCAGTTGATATATGGCATGCCTATATCTATCCCTCCGACTCTTGCCCACTCCCGCATTGGCCCCATCTGGCTCCGTGCTACCCGCATCCACCTTACCCCTAGTTGTTTCACAGTTAGGTCCTATACCCACTATGACTGCCACATCTACTACCTCTATGGCACCCGTTACATCCACCGTACCCTCGACGACTACCCCAAACACAACCTCATCCACCCCTAATGTCTCACACATACCTGTAGTTACATTACCACCTCCAGTGTCGGTGACCCCTACCCCATTTCAGAATGTGGTTCTTTCCATTCCACAATCATTAGCCCCTATTGCCACTAGGGTTACCACGACCCTTCCACCCCCATATACACACTATCAACAACCTCATGTTTCATCCATTATTCATTCAGGGTATGTACCCCTATTTCATACCTCTTCTCCACCACCCTACATGGCAGCCCCATACACTGGAGTTCCACCTCATTCTATGCCCAAAACCAACCTTCTCATGCTACGGAGGCATCTAATCATCATAACCCACCAATGACCTAATTAAAATGATGTTAGACAAGATGTAGACATTGGAGGCATCGGTTTCGGCTCACGTAACATTCTCACCTATGACGAGATTTGCAACGATCCTATTCACCCATCCATTCATATCCGTTCATACCCTTTGCATTGGGAAATGCCTAAATTCAATCATTTCAATAGCAAAGATGACCCACAGCAGCATTTGTGGTCGTTCAAACATGGGTGTTATCTAATCACTCATGATGATGCCTTGCTTTTGAGAACCTTTCCCATGTCCCTCACTTTGGACTGCATTAGATTGGTATAACGAGTTACCTAAACACTCTATATTCTCATTTAATCAGTAGCCCAAGCCTTCTTGGATCATTTCTCTATCAATATCATCAACAAGGTTACCATGACCGATCTATATTCCACATGTCAATATGAGGAAGAATCTATGGCGATTTTGTCGCTCACTTGAGCACTTTGATCAATCAACTTACCTTCCAACTGCCACAAATAGAACTCATCGCGCTCTTCACATGGGCTTATGCTAGACATATTTCCCCGACCTTGCAGGTCCAAACCTTCCGAACATTTGATGAGGCATTCACTATGGCACGAAAGTTAGAGATTCGGGCCATCGAAGAGAAGAAAATCCAGTTATGCAATAAGAATTCAGCATTCAAGTCGAATGATACCTCTTCTTCTTCCAAACCACAAACCAATTATTCAAAAGCTAAGGGCACCACTAACGCAATGGTACTCAAGGCCGGCCCAACTCATCCATCAAATCAGGCTACCCCCTCATCTAATCTCTCACTGTCTAGAATTTTCAATTCAAATGAGAGTAGTGAAAATATACCCCAATTGGGGAACCTTACTCTTCTGTCTTAGAAAAGCTTATCAAAGCCGAGTCATCACCCTTCCACCTATAAAACCACACACTAGTTTTGACCTTGCTCACCCCATGCCCGCATGGTATAAAGAACATGATTTCTGTAACTATCATCGAGTAAAGGGTCATAGTGATGAAAACTACATCACTTTCAAAAATATTGTCCAAGAAATGCTCGAGAAAGGTGAGTTAACTGTGGATAATCCCAACACCACCCCCAACCAAAATCTACAAATCTTCAAAAAACCATTTCCCAACAATGCCCCTTTATCCAATCAAACCAGTGAGACATCAACTCAAGATACCCATACCCGCGAGGTTCACGCTATCTTTAATGAGGTACCTGTCGCCTCCCAATTACCCCATATTCCTTCCATAGAGGAGATCCTAACCCGAAATCCTCCTTCCATATTGGAACCAACCTCCCCTGTTCCTTTACCAATAGAGGACCACCTTTCATCTCCTTCATCACCTACGGAGGGGTCTTCCACTAACGTTGAGACCATCTCACCCCTGGCTTTACCACTTAGAGAACCTTTACCTACAGTACCTCCTCCACCCATAGAGGAGCACCCAGTACCTCCTCCACCCATAGAGGAGCACCCATTATCTCCTCCACCCACAGAGGAGTGCCCATATGTTCCTCCACTTATAGAGGAGCTCCCATCATCTCCTCCACCTATCATAGACCCAATTGAGATATCTTTTGCCTCTTGGCGAGCATTCTCCATCAACTACCCAGAATCCCGCAGACCTACTTCCGTCTCCCTTACCCACGGAAGCTGAAGCTAGCCAATTCCCCATCTCTAAGACACATTTTATGGGAATTGCCATTAGGTCCTCACCAGCTCCACCTACAGACATGTCATTCTCATGTTTGGTCGATCATTTAGATTATGTGGATAGGGCTTTACTATGGGGGTGCCTATTACTCCCCATCTCAACACAGATGCAAAGATCCCTCACTGATACCTCCACTATCTACCCAAACACATTTCAACCAATCAAACCAAACATAACCACCTCTGTTACAACCCCTTCCACGATACTTGTTAGCACTCAAACCACACCCTTACCCATAACTTTGACCTACATCTAAACCCAAACCCACACCTACAATATTTTCCTCAACTAAACCTATTACCACTTTAGGGGTCACCCCAACCACCAGCCTTACTCATCCACCTATTAAACTAGATTTAGCTACATCCTCCAACGTCAATACCACACCTACTCTGACACCCAAACCAAAGAAACAAACTCATCGACCTCATACACACCAATGCACCAATCACACCTGCACTTGTCCCATCTGTCTTAAGACCTCGGCTACCCAACATGGTCAAGCAACCTTCACCCATCCATAAACCAATAACACAACAACCCATTCCTTCCTCACAAACCTCTAACCTACCCAGGCACACAACATGACTTACACCCACACTGCAGTCTCTTTACCACCAATACCTCCAATACCCTCAACTATTGCTTCACTACCCACTACACTTCATTCATTGTCCCTCACACCCCAAGCACGACCCGTGTCATCTACCTTCACAGCACCCCCATTATCCCCATGGGTAACTCACCCTCTTCCTCCATCTGCTTTTCCTTCTAGACCTCATACACCCACATCACCTTTACCTAAGAAGGTGCAACCCAAAAACAAAACCCCACTACCCCATAATAAGGTAGTTAAAACAACCACACACCCTCCTACCCGTCCATCTACTGTACCCCTACCCAAACAAACACGATCGATACCTAAAACCACACTGGCACCTAAAACCATAACTTGACCCATTCCTACTCTTCCAAAAATAGTTCCTCAACAATCAACCACACCTACACCCAAACCCACGTTCACTTCCCATTGTGATCCACTAGTAGGGTCCTATGCCAAAATTTTAACCAACCTCCTTGAGACTTCTATTATCACATTACCGCCACTCCAACCTTACGACCCCCTCAAACCCAAGCCAAAAGGGTTTGACAATACTAAAATTTACGCATACCATTGTGTGCCAAGGCATGATGTGGAGAACTACAAGGCCTTAAAAACCGTCCTTATCCAATTGTGTCCACGAAACCAACTTTGATGACGATGACCTTCTTGACAAGGATCCTATTTCACTGACACCCATTCCCACACTTTGCCCACTCAACAACCACAACCTCCACCCTCACCACTCCTAAAGTCACCCTCAAGATTTGAAATTAACATGGTTCACATCAGAGAGCTTGCCACGCCACCACCCCAATGTCGTTACACCCGACTCACCTCACAAGGCTTTTCTCCTTCATAGGTTTTTGTCGTTCATATCGTTACACCACTCACCCTACACCTTCTCCATTTTCCAACTCCTCAAATCAACATGATACACGTCACTACACATGCACGAGAAGGGCAAAGAAAAGATAGCTAACCTACCAACCAATCCTATACCCAACATACTATCTACACCCATACCTAAAATAACTATCATGGCCCCACGTGCCCCATCTCTAATGGTGTCACACATCGCATCATGCTCAAACAATTACATCAATCTCCCTCAAAATGTCTTTATATAACCTCATCCAAACCTCAAAATCCCATCATCAAGCTCTCATGGAGGTTCTTGAATCTATTGAGGTTTTACCCAATGACCCTACACCCGTAGCCTCCATTATCACACCCCATCATGTAGCTTCTCTCACCAAATTACCACCTTCATCCTCGACCCCACCTTGTTCACCAAGTGGCCTCCTTAGTTTCTCAAAGGAAGAGATCACGCCACACCAAAATGATGACCCGGACCCACCCTCTTCATCTCCATCCACATTAATGACATACTTTGGTACGCCATGTGATGATTAATGGAGGCGCTAGCATTCACATCATTTCATCCCATGCATTTGCTCAAATGTGCATACTGACAATTACATACATAAACATCTCTGGTCATGTTGCGTTCATTCAATGACGCTATCACCTCCACACTAGGCACTATCATCCTTCACATTCGCTTAGGCCCCGTCTTGTTCTGCATTGTTTTACGTTTTGGAGGAAATTCAATATAACTTATTGCTTAGTAGACCACGGATCCGTGTCATGGGTTGTGTTCCTTCCACTTTGAATCATTGTGTAAAGTTTGAACACGAAGGACACACTTATACCATTCCAGCTGACCCATCACCTTTCAAAACATGCAACATGTTTTACTGACCCAATGATGTGCTCATACCTATCAAGTCGTCTACCTCCGCAACCAATACCGCTTCACCTACACCTCCACCTACTAGTATAGCCACTACTTTCACCACACATACCTCCTTCATTCCTACTGCTGCTATAACCTCCACGGACGACCCATTAGCTTCTCAATCCATTAACTCCACCTCCACATCGACCTCGACACACATCATCCATTCCAGCTACCTACTTACCAACCACTGATCCCTTGGAAGGTGTTTTTCAATGCCTCACTCTGGGGGAGTACCGCCTATATAGTGTCAACACATTCCTTACTCTGCAGGAGTATGAAAGCCTTCACCAACACCCTCGCTATGATCATCGTATAGGAGAACACCTCCTTTATGGTCCTCCTTATCTTCATACTAGTCTCACCTATGGGGGACTTGATACTACCACTTACATGCTTGAACCACCTTCACAAACCCACCCATTTTCACTAACTTCCAATCACTTAATCACCGTTTTGCCCACACCTTTACGTACCACTATGCATGGAAGATTTTTGGTATTGGCTTTTACGAGCAAGACCACCATACCATTATTCCATGTACCACCCGTAAACATAACGACCATAGTGGTATCGGCTTCCTCGAACCTCCTACCAAACAGGCCCAGTATTGAACTCATTGTGGACCCTAACCCTTCTCCACCTTCGTCTTCATCACCACCTTCACCCGCTCCACTTTCATCACCACCCTCGCCGACGGAGTTGATGGATCATGAATCTATCCCTCCTAAATTTTTTTTTCATAAACACCATTTCCTTGGGGCCTTTAACTTATCAACGCAAAGGCAAGGCCCCTTCCACTCTTCCATTCCTATATCCTGAGATGATCGATGATGACACACCTACAATTAACGTCGTTTAATGTCAGGATGATGAATCCATACTCACCTACCTTGGTGTAGAAGACTCATATATTCATCGGTCATTACCCTCTGAGACGCAAACCATGTTGAATGAATCAACTATCGAGATCAACATTCATACTCAGGACGACCCGCACATCCTAAAGATTAGACAATCTTTAGATGTTGTTGAACAGGAATCCATCACTTCTTTTCTTTGAGATCATAACCATGCTTTCACTTGGTCTTACACAAACATGCCCGAGTATTGACCCCACCATAGTGGTCCACAATATCGTAACCGTTCCCGATGCCAAACCTATCAAAAAAAAGTGAGGAAAATGCACCCTCGCATTGCTCTTCTCGTCAAAGAAGAACTTGAGCCCTTCTTTCTGTTTCCTTCATCTTACCCATTGATTATCCTCATTGGATTTCCAACATTGTCCTTGTTACTAAAGCAATAGGGGACTCCGCATTTACACAGACTTCCGTGACTTCAACCTAACCTACCCGAAAGACAACTTTCCCTTGCCCGTATTGATCAACTGGTTAACCTCACTGCTGGTCATGAGATGCTCTCACTCATGGATGGCTTCTCGGGTTATAACCAAATTTTTCTTGCCCTAGAAGATCAACACAAGACCACATTCATCACCCATTGGGGGACCTTCTGCTATTGAGTCATGCCCTTTGGACTTAAAAAAGCTAGTGCCACATATCAAAGCATGATATGACTTATATCTTCCATGATATCACTTATATCTTCCATGATATCATGCATCACATATTAGAAGATTACGTGGATGATCTCTTGGCCAAATCTAAATGTCACTCTGAGCACCTCGTCATCCTCAAAACCATCTTTGACCACCTCATTAAGTATTGCGTCTACCTTCAGCCAAAGAAGTGTGTCTTTACGGTTCTCTCAGGAAAGCTCCTGGGATTTATTGTTTCCCTCCATGGTATAGAAGTTGACCCTACTAAAGTCAAGGCCATCCTCAAAATGCCTCCACCTACTAACCTTCACCAACTTCGTAGCCTGCAAGGTAAATTGCAGTCCATTCACCGTTTCATTTCACAATTATCTAATCGGTGTCAACCATTTCATCATCTTCTCAGGAAGGATGTCTCCTTTAAATGGGATGATGACTGTCATAAAGCTTTTGAGGCCCTAAAACAATACCTTCTACAACCACCCGTACTCATTCCACCTAAATATGATCAACCTTTTTACCTATACATATCCGCTTATTGATCATTCCTTGGGAGCCATGCTCGCTCATCACGATGAACAACACAGGGAGCAAGTGGTTTATTACATAAGTCATACTCTTTTGGACTATGAAACCTGATACAACCATCCAAAAAACTTTGTTTAGCCTTATTTTTGTTGCCACCAAACTCCGCCATTACCTACTCAACCACAAAACCTATGTCGTGACCAACACCGATCCCTTACACTTCATATACGCTAAACCTTATCAAAATTAGCATGCCGCATGATGGCTTATGCTTTTAGCTGATCTTGACCTCAAATTCATTCATCAAAAGTCCATCAAGGGCTAAGCTATCGCGACCACCAATTGATGACGCACCTATTTCTTGGGATCAACCCTCTAATTTTAACTTCCCGGATGAGTCGATTCTACTACCCTTTCCTGGACGAACCCCCTTACCAAATGACACTTTTCTTTGACAATTCCAAGTGTTTGCATGGGGGTGGGGTTGGTGTTATCCTCATTCCTCTGGATGGTGAACCCATGCCTTTGTCTTTCAAACTATATTTTGAATGCACCAACAATATTGCCGAGTACGAAGTACTCGTACTAGGTCTCTAAGCCACATATGCCCTAGATGTCAAATCAATCAACATTTTTGGTGATTCACAATTGGTCATAAACCAAGTCAATGGTATGTACCAATGTCGTAACGAGATACTTCAAAAGTATAAACAACATGTCGACATACTTTTGACCACCTTTGATCGTTACACCCTTCAAACTATCCCACGTTCAACCAAAAAAATTACGAGATACCATGGCTGCATAACTTCCTAAATACTCACTTCCCTACCAATTCCAAAATCTTTGTCACCGTATAATGCCTCCATTCACCTTCTTATTTACCTCACAATGTTTACTCGATTGGAACCGACACCCCAGACCCGAGTGACCTTTGGTATAAACAATACTCCAACTACCTTTCTCTCTCCATCTTACCTCCTGATCTCACCCGTAATGGACAACGCGCCTTCCTTAAAAAGGTATCTCATTTCGTTATTTTGGGGGACTCCTCTATAAGCGTGGCTTTGATGGTATTCTCTTATGATGCCTCACAATTTCTGAAATTCCTTATACCATTAAGGAGGTTCATGATGGCATATGTGGAGGTCACTTTAGTAGCCTTGCTGTTGCTAAGTGTATTTTTCACCTAGGCTATTACTGGCTAACCCTTAACCAAGATTGTTATGACTATGTCAAACGTTTTGTAAAATTCCAACAACATTCAAACCTTCATCATACACCCAATCATGCCTTACAAGTCACTTGTGATCTTTGTCCCTTCTCTCAATGGGGTTTGGATCTTGTCGAAGAAATCAATCCCCATTCTTCCCAACACCATCAATGGATCATAACTACTAACTAGAATACTACACAAAATGGGTGGAAGCCATACCACTCATCTCCACGAAATTCGAGAAAATATGTGAGTTCATTAACCATCACATCATTTTCCACTTTGGTGTCCTCATTGCCTCATCATGACAATGGAAAACAATTCAAAAACAAAACATTACAAAAACTTTGTGACGACGCCTTCGGCATTCAACTTAGTTTCTCATCACCTTATTACCCACAAACCAAATGGCCAAGTCGAATCCACTAACAAAACCCTTACAAAATTCTCATGAAAGTGGTTGATGATCTTTGGGAAGGATTGGCATACACACATTCCTTTTGCCCTATGGGCATACCGCACCAGTATTCGCACTTCCACTGTGGCCACACACCTTTTCTGTTGGTCTACATTACGGAGGCTATTCGCCTCTCGAAGTCCAAATCCCCTCACTCCACATTTCTCTCCATGACATGTTCACAGGATGATGAATTTCATCGGGACCACTTAAATCACAACTAGAGTTATTAGATGGATGTCGTATTAACGCTCTAGATCACCTTCAAGTTTACCAACAACGTATCAAATGCACTTATGAAAAATGTGTTCATGAATGAACCTTCCAAGTCGGTGACCTTGTCTTGAAAGAAAATCAACATGTAACCAAAGTAGAAAAAAGTAAATGGGGAAAATTCGCTCCTAATTGGCTTGGACCATACATCGTAACTCATACCTATGGATCAAGTGCCTATCATTTATCCTCACTTGATGGTAAACCCGAACCTAAGCCCCTTAACACATTACATCTTCGACCATTCTATTATTGACTCATCATCCTACCTCACCCTTTGTCTCTTTACAGGCTCGTCCCTTGAGCGCTACCCACTCCATACACCTCCCCAATGATTAAACAAGAATCATGTGAGTACTCTGTCACTTGTTATCTCTTCTTGAATATGTGTACCATGGCGTTGCACATAACATGATTCTCATGGATACTTTTCATCTACCTTTAGATGAGATCCCATGGTCGTTCCACCTTACCTTTTGAACAAGAGTCATATCCTCCACCTTGGTCTTGTCCATGATTTCAAAGACCTCACATGGGACCAAACTCCTTGAGTCAAACTTATAATAAAAGATGACTCCCTCAAAAGGACATCTTCCTCTCGACAAAATTGCTGCTATAAATAGACTACTCCCTCGAATGACAGCTATGTAAAGCTTTAAAAAAAAAATGAGAGAAACCGAAGCTTCCCGCATCGATTAGCTTCACAAAGACCTCAAGGAGTACCATATTATTTATCCCATATAGACTTCTTGCATCGATCAATATATCAAAACAAAAAAATGTTAGTCATGGACTTGCCCACTATGACCTAGGACCCCTTGCCCAGAGGCCCTGCTACTCAAAACATATAAAATTAACTACCTTTCACCCTCCTTACCATTTCCACTCACATTTCATAATTGCCTCAAGGGACACCTTGGAATTTAGACATTTGGTGATCCTATGACTACCTTCATCATAGAACAGTTAATCATGCAATGCCTTTCGGGTCTTATGTTCATCACCCCCTCCAAGGTATGATCTACTTGGTATGATCCTACCCAATCAGGTGGCTCTATTTCCCCCTCTTATCTTTTAACCATCTTTGTTTACATTTTGATTACCTTATACAGGACTTGGTCCTCGACGCTTACCTTTTAGGTAATCCTCCCCTTTCGCCATAATCGCCTTCACCTACATCATTTTACCTATAATCTACCTACACCTATTAAACCTAAACCCACAACATGCCCAAAAACCTACCAACTCATTTTCATATTCTTCCCTAGCTCATGGGAGAACTACATCGGCCTAAGGTCCCTTTTTCGTTAGGACTATGTAGGTAGCACTCAGGGCATGGGGCCCTTGGAGGTTAGCTCAGCCATTTTCTACCCTAAAACAATTCATCAACCATGCCTAACTCACCATTTACATCACATTTCACTTAGTTCCCCTTTTATAACAAAATTAGAAATTATGCCACATACATAACAAGTTACTTACCACAAAGATACATTTATTACACATAC
Organism: Taxus wallichiana var. yunnanensis; assembly: GCA_018340775.1. Lineage (NCBI taxonomy): Eukaryota > Viridiplantae > Streptophyta > Pinopsida > Cupressales > Taxaceae > Taxus > Taxus wallichiana. The sequence goes on from CM031242.1 coordinate 362,031,049, forward strand.
CATCTCTCTATCATCACTATGCATAGATTATAGAACATTTCACATATGACCCATAGTATCATTCATTGCCAAAATAATGAATCATAACTAAACCTACTTTCAACTCGACCATGCCTATAACCTGACTCGATCCATGCCTAAACCAACCTGACTCAACCATGCCTATAACCTGACTCGATCCATGCCTAAACCAACCTAACTCCATCATGCCTAACTCACCTAATTTCAATCCACATTAAAGTAACAAATCCATATCTCATCTAACATAAGCCATAAACCAATGTCTAATAAACACATCAACACATCACAAAATACCATGTATCTCATCATACAAATCAATAAATGTGTATGTCAATATACATGTCTATCTCATCCTGTCCATCATCTCAAAAATGTCGGCACGCAGTCGATATACAATACAAAATGTCATTGGCACGCAGGCCGGTCTCATATATACAAAAGAATGAATGAATCAATACAAAATCTCTTTGCATACAGTAGATATATGCTCAAAATATATAAAAATCACTCGTACATCCTCACTATTTTCGCACGCAGGCCGGTATGTGATCAAAAAAATACAACTACCTTCGACACGCAGCCGGCATATATATCAAAAAATCACTAGTATACATCAAAATCAGGTGACCACATATCAGACATCTCGTCAGATGTCTTCCATCTTTGTGTCACCTACACCCTCGGCCTCTTGTGTCCCTACTAAGCACCTCACCTAGCATTGGTCATCGTGCACTAGTGGCCTCTCCCGATCGAGGCCTCGAGACCTGTAATAATATCTCTCACCTCGCATGTGTAACTACGCTCTCCCCGCATCCAATCTAAGCATAGCATTAATCCCTATTTACCATGACCATATTAACCAATTATCATTACCCTCCACCTTATTTTTACCCTACCCATCTCAACTACCATCCGACCTACATCACTTTTACACCCTTGTGCCTAAGAGCCGTACCACTACTGGTTTATTCTAACTGACTTCGGTCACCTTTAAACTGACATCGGTCACCTGTTTGGTGACCGCTACTGGTTCATCTTTACTGACCACGGTTACCACTTAACCGGCATCGGTCACTGTTTGGTGACCGATCCCGGTTCTACCCAACCAATGCCAACAAGCTTGACTTGACGCTGTCACTTTGTCATGAAAATTCCGCGACTTCCCAAACCCCCCTTTTTAAAAAATCTCCCACTTGCCCCTTTTACCCCACCTACAATGACCTACACTACCCCAATACCCCTACCCACCCCACCTATACAATTTATTACCCTCCCCCTCTTTTTTGCCCATTATTCCCTTCATACCCACATTTTATTTTTAACCACCCACAAAAACCAAAACCCACAAAACCCTACAAACGACAATAACCAAAACCTCTAATCTAGCTAATCAACAATATAGAGTTAGACACTTACCTCGTCGCGTTGCGCCAGCCATCGGCAGGCATGGCATGTCAGGTCGTTGTCTTGGGTGGCCCGCCCAATCCCTCTCCACCTCTCTGCATCACCGAATAGCTACTCACAACCTTCAACTAATCAAATCTCTTACCCTGATCCAATGGACCCGCTGCTCACCAACCAAACCCTCTTCAAATCACACTACCAGCTCAATGTCCCATTTCCTTTAGACACTTTTCTCTCTTTTTTTTTGTTTTTCTCACTTTGTAAATAACAAATGAATAACAAAAAAACGTGGATTTTTTGTTTTTATAACCAACCCGACCTAACCAACGTCGATTACCCCTTGACGACATCGGTCTAATGCCCTACCTAACTATCATCGGTTTCCCTATACCAACATCGGTTATCCATGACCGGCATCGGTCACCTTCACCTGCACATTGCCCTTACTTTTCCCTTTTACCCCACCCTTTACCCTAATCCTTTACCCCACCCCACCTGTACCCAACCTATTTACCTTACCTTTCCAGACCTCCTCACTTGCTCTGCCTACTCTTGTCCTCCTTTGGGGACTCATTATTTTACCCATACCTTGGCCTTACCCATGCTGTGACCTAGATATTTGGACTGGACCATCGCTAGTGACCTTTGACCTCATGTGTTCGCTATACCTTACGGCATTGTTACCTGTGTTGATTGACCTAATGACCTTACCTAGCCTATTGTTGTGACCGTTTATCTTGACCCTACCTTTGGTGTACTGGAACATACCTAAACATTCCTGCACCTAACCTACGTTGTGTTTCCTGACCATATCCTATACCTTGGATACCGGATTCACTTCAACCTTGTTCAGATAAACCTATCGACCTTAGACAATGTAGAGTTTACCTGCTCTTCAACTCGGTGGCGTCTACAGTTTATATGTGTGTGTGTTTTGACTGTTCTACCTTTGACCCTACCCATTGCCTAGATTTCCCAAGTAGACCTTTCAGCCTTTTTCCCCTATGCCCACTTGCCTTTTCCTCACATTTACCTTTTATCAAACCACTCACCACTTCACTGTTTGCCTCGTCAATTCCTGGTTTGAGGGGGATCACCTTCACCCACACATGGGGCAACCACATCTTATTTTTGTTAGTGTTGCTTACCAATACAAGCTACGTAACAAAAAGGGCAAAATGTAGACACTAAAATCAGGTCACACTCCCCTTTCGTACCTCGACCAATAAGCACCCTTTATTACATTTACCTAGCCATGACCCCCTTCACCCCACTAATATTAATTTAATTAATCTAATTAAATTAATTCATTATCCTCACTATATTTATTATTTAAATATCTTATTTAAATAATATCCACACATCTGATTCACTTCGACACCTCGCCAAGCCAACTCAACTTAAGACCTATTCTTAGCAAGTTGCCATAACTAACTAAGACTTACACAATCCCTAAAAATCAATGCCTACATTCCCTCTAACCACATCCATGCATGCTCACAAGGAGCTCCCGGTCTAATCCAGTGGGATAACGGCATGAGATCCAGGAAATCAAGAGGATCTCCATAGTTTAGTAAACCTAGAAATCCTACCTTGACTAACGCCGATTACCCCTAACCATCGCCGATTAAACCGGACCATCGCTTTACCCCTTTTAACCCCTAAATTATCTTATTCTCAAGGTTGGCAAACATTAAGAGAAGGTTGATGAGCAAGAACATATCTCGAGAGATAACGCATCTTCAGAGAGTAAATTCTAGTGAAAACCCACATGCAAGGAAGGAGATTGAGCATCTTCTCCTGCACAGCCATCCCAGCCATGATCTAATCCATCCAAGCAAAGAGGAGTGTACATGCAGCCCATGTAGAAGATTTTTTTAGTTGGTGATTACTTGTAGCCTTCAAACCCCTCATCAACACCTCCATCACTCACACACAGGCATTCAGGACCGGAATCCAAGTAAGTATAACATCATACTTTCTTGGTTTATTTCATTTTATCATCATTTTATCATCTATTGTTTACTTTTCCCCTATTGACCTTCTCCAACGTTTTCACCTCCATATACCCATTAAAACCTCGCCAAAGCCTACTCCAATAAACTCCAATATTTCACCTCGACTCACCAAAGTCCTTTGTGCAATCACAAAGGAGACCACAACTTGTTCTCGTGACATTTTGAGATCTCACAATTACTGCACCGATTACACCTAGTCAATGTTGTCAATAGTCACCCCTGACCAACACCGGTCTCTATATTTTCCCACATAGCCTAGAATAGAGACCTACCCACCTAATTTCATTTCACCCTCATTCACCTGTGATCTACCTGAGACCTCTATCAAACCTGCAGAGACCCAGACCAATCATTTGACCTTTGGATTCTATTCTAGCTTAGCCTATTAGATTAGATCTATTTCTTATTGTGTTTTTAAGTGAGATACCTAAATCATTTCAAACTACAATAGGATTTACTTTGTTTACAACATTAAATTATTTAAAATAGTGGATTGACAACCATCTAGGAAGTATCACACTTCCCGGATCTAGCATATCTTCAGCGCTTCACTACCCATATTGTCGGTAGTTCCTCCTAGCAAAAAGGAAGCTCTCACGATCAGCTGTTGATTCGGAAGTCATACGCGCGCAACAACCCATCAACCAACATTTGAACATGTATTCCTCCTACGTCCGTTACCCTATCTATTTCGTCAACGCTTCAAAGAAACGATCTAAGAATCAGGTGAACTAGTCTTCTTCACTCACCTTCATAATGGCTCTGTACAGTCTGCTCAAACCCTGAAACTCTTATAGTGGAAGGAGTTCCTATAAAAATTAGGTGAGTTATGGGCACCCATGTGCACCATCGATGTCACCACTACTTTGAAGAATTCTCAACCCGCACATCATTCTCCTAGCATGTGATATCTATTGTAGTGCAATAGGACTTAACAATCATGTTTTGATAATGCTTCACTTAAGTTTCACACTTACTAAAATACTTGGGAAAGATCACTATGCTTGCTTGTAGGATGAATATGGATACTCCTAGACCTAGAAGGAGACTTCAGACCCATAGAGGGTGTTTCTATAATGGATTTGCATGAATTATTTCACAATTTAGGGAGCTTGGAGTGTCTTTTGTGTTTGCTTTTATATGAGGAATTCTTAAAGTGTCAGGTTACCAAATGAGGTATGATTTACTTACTTATATATGCTTCTGAAGGTTGTTATGTCATAAAATTCCAACCAAGGGGGATATTTATTCATAACAATGTGATGAAATTTAAATAATTAGTTCAACACATGTGTTGGCCCAAAAGCATACAATAGGGTTAGGATTGACATTTGTTAATACTAACCAAAAGTGACATTTTTGGACGAAGGGAGAAAATCATATTTTGACTTTATGGGCCTAAGCATGGATGTTTCTAGATGTATTTTATGTATTTAAATTATGGATAATGACGACATAGAGGTGAGAAAAGATAAGCAAGTGTACGGAGGGCTATCAAGGTGTGATAACCAAGAGTGAAGAGAGTAAATTTGTCCATGCAAATTTGTAATGTCAAGATTATCAATGTCAAAGGATATTTTTATTGAACCTAATAACAACACCCTCTTATTTTCACAAGTGTGTGTGCTTGATCTCTCAGTGACTAGGTAACATGGGTACTATCTCCAAGTGTGGGACTTGCTGCTTGAGATAGACCTCCAGAGAAAGTTGGTTCTTCTTCCTAATCCTAGTGCAAACTAACTCTACTGAAAGTAAACTATTGATTACTCCTAATCTATCACTTCCAAGGGACCAAGGAGAGAGAGATAACATGCAAGTAAAATAAATTTACACTACAGAGGTGATGCACCAAAAGAAGGGTATGAGAATAATCCCCAATGTGTGAAAATGGAGACAAAATGCAGGCTAGAGAGGGTGATAACAGTTCTCCATAGTCTAACAACAACATTTACAACAACATTTCCATGCATACACAATGGTAATGAATTTTGCAAGAGCATAGAGTAGACACAAACATCTGTAATAAGATTAGAGAGGAAAAGATAATGCAAAAAAACACAAGGGAAGATACATCCACAAACTTGCATCTATTGCTTCATTAATATGCATAGTCCAAACTATTACAAAGGAAAGGTTGGATCACCATGCAAGGAGTCCACTATAAATTCTTGTAGCACATTGGCTTCACAAAACCAAAATGACAGAGTTTTGCTACTCAAACTATCCTCCTTTTACAATGAACCCAATACTTCAATTTATAGAATTTGGGAAGAGAGAGAGAAGGGGATGAAAATCCTCGAAATCCACTTTTCAACCAGTTGCAAGTCATAATAAATGAGTTTCATTGGTAATTTTTGACTTGAAAAATCAATCTCAAGGTGTCCCATAACTTGCAGCAGTGAAAGAATGATTGCCCATGCTTATTAAATAATTTTCCAACCACTTTCCAAACACCAAACAAGTGGGCTCATTTTCCTTTAAAATCAACCTCAAATATTCATCAATTTCTATATTTCATGATTTTTGTTCTTTGGTCTTAGAGCCACAGTTCCAATGAGACCAATTTTGTGAAAATCCGTTGAGAATTGCTCCAGTTATAGTTTTCTAAGCGCAGATACCTACTTTGAGTTTGCTAGACATTTCTTGCAATACATGGGACTAGGAATTCAATTCATAGAGCTAGAGAAATTTTTTCTTTTCACCCACATAACCTTATGTGACATGGAGGATGTCAAATGCTTTCCAAAAGTCAAATTTTGTGGAAATCAGAGCCCTGGGTCAAAAGTTATGCCCATTTAAAGTTCGGAGGGTGGGTGCTCCACGCGGGCTCTCACAATCCGCAATACACTAGCTTTTTACTTCCCATCACTTTGATATGTGGGTATTATGAGTTTTTAGAGAATAGATGGCACATGAGTACAAGGGTCACTTGGGACTTGTGGACCCACTTTTTCCATACTATACTCGGCCTCCTTTGTTGTGCGGTAATTTCACCTCCACGGGAACTTATGTCTCATGACAGGTTGTGTTGTTTGAGCCCCGAACTTCCACCTTATCCATAATAGACTCTACTTCCTTTATTGTGTAGAAATTTTGCCTCTGCACCACTTGTGTTGTTCAAGCCCCAAACTTCCACCTTATCCACAATACTTTGAACATGCTTCAATTCCTTTGTAAATCAGGTAAATCGGGATTTCGGGAACTTGTGGCCCAATGGAACTTGGACCGCCTAGGCCGTCAGGACCCAATTTACCTATAAATCATTGTTTCTTTAGCATTTCAAACCCAAGTCGAGGGCGAGGAACCCTATTTTGTCCGCAACCATTCCACCCGCAGCCCCCAAACCCACAATACATTAAAATAGGCCTTTTCCCCATTTCTCCAAATTTTTAGCAAATTTTTGTTGACTCCTTATATTTTTCTTGAATAGGGAAGTTAGGGAAAAGAAAAGGGGTGCTTCCAAAATCAATTTTTTCACCATTTTTGCCTAATCGGGTTTAAATAAAATGTGTAAGTTACAAAATTTACCTTGAGGGTAAATTCTGGATAACAAATGTATTGCCAAATTTGAGTGTCTACACAATCATGTTGCACCATATATTATCCTCCATAGTTGGATTTTGTAAGGGATATATAAAATATCAAACAACAAGCACACGTGACTCTTAATCAAAGGAAATTCGATAATACAATCAAAACATGATAAAATCATCAATAATATTACAACACTAAGCAATATCAACATATCTATATGTTATCAGCCCAGGGAAACTGACTACACTGCCCCCTATAAAAATATCCTTCCAACCCCTATGACATCGACCATGATAATCCTTCTGTATGGTAGCGGAAATGCAGGTAGATGACAATAGTCATGCTAGAAATTTACAACATCATGTATCCTCTTGAGGTTCGATTCGACCTACCATGGATGATAACATATGTTAGGAACCCACGCACCCTTTTTCTAATTTAAATTAAAGGCCACACTGATGAAACTAAAAATATAGATGCTCCCAAACCCACCTACATCTTAATTTGATCTACATATTAACTCGTTGTGGTGAAATTTTTTCTATACCTGTTTTCCCTTAGACACATTTTTATCTTTTTCACCTAAGTACCCTTTCCTGATTCAAAAACAAAATCTACCTTTCGATGCACCACAACATGATCTTTTCCTCATGCATCTTATCTTCCTTGTTTACCTCTTCATACTCTCGTCATAAAATGTCATATTTCTCAAACAAACATTCTCATAGCTCTAGTAACTAAAATTACTAAGAACAAAGTGACAAAAGAGTATATTAATTTCTATTATTGGATTTCAATCAAAAAATTGAACCTTCTCTTGTGATCTTAAGATTTCATAAAATGCAATATATTTGATACCATAACTCTAATTTCTATCCCAAAAGAAGTATTAGGACTATATTCTTGCAACATATACAATGGTATATTATGTGTATTTTTTTGAAATTTTCAAAATAACCTATTTTTCCACTACATCCTTACCTACCTAGTTCATGGTTACACCTGTAACATCATTTCTTCCCTATTTATCTTATCATCTTTCTACCCACTTACAATATACTTTTTGTCATTTTATGACCTAGTAATAACCTACTTGCACCCTATTTACAACCTAATTATAATGTATTTCTCCTCTTTATCCGACAATATCCTATCATCCTTCCATGAACTCACCCCGACCTAAGGCTTTGCTACTTATTTATCTAATATATATTTTATTGTTTTTTTACAAACATGTATTACTTGGGTTCTCATAACAACTCTTTTCACATTTTGATGATTCACCGTGTGAGCACACATTAAAAGTAAGTATATAGGTAGGTATGCTTTATTTGAGTTTATGCTTTTATTAATTATGTACTACTCATTCACTTTAGTAATTTTGATTTTAGTGTTGCATTTTACTTTCCTAAATACCATCTCATGTATAATTTTTGTGACATACGATGACATTCAAGTAGGGGCATATGTATACACCTAAATTTGCACTTTTTTTAAATTTTGCTTTTCACGATACACTATTAACACATTGGTTTTCCTAGAGTAATATTCTCAAGGATATTTCCACGAGTGGGAATAAATAGAAATGGTTACAATATGATGGTTATAAGTGGTACTTATGAGAGGAACTTGATGTTCAACCCATTATATGACACCTTATATGTTTTTATACATTTATAATCTTCTTTTGCAGACCTCCCTATAACATCACCCTACCATTCTCTTACAGTCGCCTCAATTCCTACTTTCAACACACACATACCTTAGTCATATCACCTTTCAACAACTCTAAATTTTTCCTCCATGATTAGATACATCCCCTAGGACCCATTGATAGAGCATTATCTATAATAGATGGTGTCGATTATGGTTGACTCTAGTCACAAAATCACACACTTACTACTATAATTATACCGCCAAGTATGGTGTTTTATATATGCATCTTGCATAAGAAAAGTATTCACTAATGACCCATCCCCTAGTCTTTTCATCAGTTTAGTTGGTCTTTGTCGTTGTTTTTCTCACACGGTTGTCACTTATTTGCACATTTTTATCATCTCTTAGGGAGTCTTAGTTGTCATTATTTACTCACTTGTCGTCTCTAGTCTTTGACTAGGGCACCCCGAGCGCCTTGGTTTCAGTCACACTTGGTTTTTATTTTGATGTTTGAGGCCGGTCTTTATGATTTTCCTCTCATTCCCCTATATACTAGTCAGCATATCGGGTCATTAGTGTCAAAATTTGAGAAAGAGATCCATATATAAACACAACATACATACTACCTTATGGGCGAATATTTACTATCAAGGGCTAGCTATCTACATAGAGCAAGGGATTGCATTTGGGCACTATTCTACATCACACACTTTGCATAGGAAGGGTTGTATTCATTCTATTCCATCCACCATTTTGCATTGTACATCTAGTTATTGCCCGATATATGTGTGTCATTGGTGCTAGGGAACCCTAGGCACATTATTGCACACACAATCACATAGAACTACATTGGGTTTGAGATGTAGTGCAACACTCAGTCATAAGTCCATCCATTTGGCAATTGAGGATGGTCCGACCCCTTCATTTACATATTTCTTTTTTAGGGTTTGATGCTTTGTGTGGGGTTTTGCAGGTAATTGTTTGTTACATATTAGTGGAGACATCAACAAAGCAAGTGCGACACTCACCCAGTTAAGAGTGAGACATTACGAAGACCTAGTGACCATATCAAGATCAGATTCCAAGCCATTTTGCAAACCAGTGTCCATATTTCATACCAGGGGCACTCGTAGGTACCCCTTTCCCACTCTAGGTGCCCCAATCCAACTAGATCCACCTTTCTTTTATTTTAAAGATCATTACAACACTCTGTTCCACCTTTCCATCACTCTGTTCAATTCCTAATCATTGTGAGGTAAGTCTAATTTAGGTAAGTACCCTTCCCCATTTATTTCATTTTATTTTAATTACAAAATAAGTTATTTAGCATTTATATTTCAGTATATTTCAATTATTACATTGTTGTACTTTTTAGATTATTACTAAAATTCATATTTTAGATAATCATTTTGGTGAACTTGTAGATTTGAACATTTTTCCCTAGGATCCACTACAACCCTAATGGCTAAGGATAGATCATCTCCTCCCTAATTCATCATGCCTCATGTGAGTGTTAATCTTATCTATGATGAGGCCACCATTTCTGAACTTAAGGCTTTATACAGTGATCCTACTATGTTGGACCATATTCAACAACAACTCTTAGCCCACGAATGCCATGTGCCTACTAGCTTTGAAAATTATACTATTGGCATTGTTTATGATCCTATGAGCTTCACTCATTGTACACCATGTTATATAGTTAGCCATGACCCTCCTTCGGGCATTTCCAAGGAGGTTCTAGATGATTCTCTTATTGATTTCATGTTTACTTTTGACAATGGTACATCCATGCATACTAATTCTCCTCCTAGTAAGGCCACCACTATAGCTCCATCTCATGATTATCCTATTTCTGATACTGCTTCTCATAATCCATCATGTGCTAATTCACATACTCCTTCATACTATGTTGATGATCCACTTAGTGACATACTCATATCTGAGTCACTTTCGATTATGAGGAATCACTTGATAATCGATTCTACTAGCTACATGTTACCGAGTTTGAATCTCCTCCTCCATTGTCCTCTTCTCCTAAGGTTGTATCTAATATTGTGCATGAGTCACCTCCATCAATTACTTCATCTACTCCTACCAATTCATCTCCTCCTATCACTTTGCATCTCCATCTGATACTTCATCTCTCCGAGGATGTTTCGATGTTATTCCTACCACTTCTATGGATGTTCCATGTCCTTCATCACCTATAGTTTCTTCAGCACCTATATCTAGTGTGCCTTTAGCATCAAAATCTCCTTTGTCTCCTCTAGATGTACCTATGATTACTCACAATGGCAAGTTATAACCGCTTAACACATTATTGCCATCTTCTATTATCCCTTCACAAGACATCTTATCCCTCATGTACGTGAGTCAGTCAATTACAATCTCAGGTTCAATCACTTACATTAGAAAGAAAGGCCTATTATGCTTCTATTGATAACAATTCATTGCATGGAAACCCTATTCCTAAGAAGATTCATAACTTCACATTTCCTAAAGACTTTATCATGCCTACATTCACATGCTTTGATGGTAGTGGTGACCCTCACTTACATCTCCAACATTACCGCATGGCTATGGCTCCCTATTATAATGATCAATTATTTTTTAAAGCCTTTCGACATAGTCTTACTAATGATGCTTTACAATGGTACACTCATCTTCCATTTGGGTCTATTAGTACTTACTATGATATGGAGGATGCTTTCCTTCATTGTTTTATCATCAACAATGGCCCTAGAGTTACTTATGATCATATACCTACTTTACATTAGGGAACATCTAAACCTATCAAGGATTACATCTCACGATTTAATGCTTGTATGCATCAATTAGTATTCCAACCTATCGATCTTGAGAAATAATTCATCTTTTTTATGGTCTAATTCTCAATCTCAAGTAATGATTTCAATAAAATACATGTGATTCATTCATACTCTTGTGTTATAAATTCATCGACCTAGAACATGACCTTCTCTCAACACATGTTATTGATCCTCCACTTCCTACTACTATTGTTATATCATCTAGATCTTCCGCATTTCCATTATTTCAACAAACCACACAATCTTCATCTCTGCGTAGCAAACATGCTCAACCTACTACATCACAAAAGCATCCTTCTTCTCCCCCCACAAAAACTACTTCTCCAACTACTCCATCTCTGCTTTGCGTGAGCCATTGCACTTCTCTCATCACGCTCAACCACATGACGTGTTGCATGTTTTGATCAATAAACATTTAATTAAACGCTTAACTTCTCACCAACATCATCCACAACATCATTTCTAATGCCATGTGATCAACCATTTTGTAATTATCATTAAATCAATGGTCATAGGGATAATGATTGCTTTTCCCTTCACGATCAACTACAAAAATTAGAGGATAAGGGCATTATCTCTTTTGGCTCTAGCTCACATGAGTGGTCCATCACTCCACCGCTTCATCAACACATTTCTACTTGATTTGAGTTGTCTCTTCCATCTAATACTAAGGTTACTATACCTCCATCACCACAGTTATCACTCATGTGTGCTCTCCACCATGTCCATCCATAGTTGCACCATCACATCCACCACATCCACTTCATCCATCTCATCCACCACATCATGTTATTACTTCACATCATCTGTCACAACCCCTCCACATTTCCCCATCCCATTGGTGCTCCAAATGATATCCAATTTGGTTCATATGCTCATGTTGCTTTCATGTCACATGCTTCCACCACTTTGCACCACCTTGGTCTTTGGTAGGTGATTACTATCACCTTACACCCCCCGATGACGCACTTGTGTTCTTACGGTTCTTACATGACTGTTGAGGGTTTTCTATAAGAACCTTTCATCACGCGCTTTGTCAATTCATCTAGCACCTTTGAATCATTTCCCGATGACACACTCTTGCTTTACGTGGTTCATTCTTGATTGTTGAGGGGTCTTAACTAAATGAACCTCATCATCTATACGCTAGGGGCATCGCTAATTTTCCCCTATTTTCATCATACTAACATACATGTCATTGTATTAGTACATATTAATTGATCATTTATCCCAATTTTAGTTGTGCAATCACACTATATACATCATCCATCATCGTCAACATCATATCATCATCACATCACAGATTTTTTTCTTTCATCATCATAGTACAAATCTCATTCAAAAACCATAAACAATATCCACCACATTACATAGATTACAACAACAATCACATGATCATACATCATCAATCACATTATACTAACAACTACACATCATGAGCAACATTCAATACAATCATTCACAAATCATATCTCATTAGTCACATTATAACATTAATACACAACGAATATAATCATCATATGCCACTAACATCATCTATATATATCGAGTGCAATCATAGTTACAAAAACATCTCATCATCTGGGGTAATGCCTCTGCATAATATACAACAATACAAATCAAATCTCATCATCAATGTCACTCACTTGGTAATACAAGTGCTCTAGAACTAGAAGCCTCGCCACTAACTCGACGTTGTAGATCACAACCCCTATACCTCTCCACCGCCTACGTAATAGTGTGTTCTTCATGATCGATATGCAAAGTGACTCTATAGTGTGATAAATTGTGCAAACACATTATGTGCTAATGGACTACCACCCGCTTTGCCTCTCTCGCTTATTGTAGTCACAAAATCATGCACTTTAGACATTATTTAGTCTCAATCTCATACTACTATTCATATGGTTTTGAGTGAAGAAAGTACTAATTAACCCATGTCATTTGGCCATTTTACTTTGCTTTATATTGTCACTTTGCTAACCTTTAGCACATACTTGGCCATCTGGTTTTATCATTTAACATCATTTTACCTTTGAATGGGGTGCCTTGATCCCATTTGGGGTGCCTTGAGCCTTTCTATACTTTCCTGCCACTTTTTGGGCACTTTCTAACCGTTTGAGCTTCTTATCTTTTTAGTGGTTGACCTTTTTAGGGTTATTTGGGAAATTAGAACAAGAGAACCATATAAATATAAAGTTATGAGATCGTAATGAGGGACCAAGCACTAAGCACTACTATCATCACCTAAGGTTTCATCCATCAAAGGCTCCATTTGTATCCATATAGCTCCATCACAAGGCACAAGGTTGGTTCATCTGCATCACACTACATAGGAGGGAAGTTTATTCTATTCCATCCACTATTCTACTAAATTTTCTACACATAGTTATTGCTTGCTTTCTTACTTTCAAAGTGCAACTAGCACAAGAGCACCTAGGGCATGATTGTATACACACACATTAAACTACATCGGGTCTGAGATGTAGTGCAGTGCTTAATTAGTAAGTCCACCATTGTGGTAGCTAAGGTCAGTCTAACCCCTTCATATGTATATTTCTTTTTTTAGGGTTTTAATGTTTGTCTTGGGGTTTTGTAGGTCTTTTCTTCATTGCCGATTTCCAGTGACATACAATGTAGTGCAGTGAAGTTAGTGCGACAGGAAGCGAAGGTAGGAAACCATCAAGTGACACCTCGGAGGAAGGTTACAGAGATTTTCAGACCACAACGCCCAAATTGTAGAAAAGGTCACCCATAGGCACCCATGTACCTATCAAAGCATCTCAGTACACTCAGATTGCCCAGATCTACACTTTTCTAGACTTTAGCATAGTCGTTTCCTCCTCCTGTTTCTCCAGCCATCTCTGCGACATAGTTTGGCAAGCTCATCGAATCAACTAAGTTTTTTCAACTCTCTTTGCACTTTAGGGTTTTACATATCTACTTTCTAAGTTGTTTGGGTTATATTCTCTATACATTCATCTTATTGTATATTGTTGTTCCTAGTTTAGATTAACTACCATTCTTCCACATTTTAGTTAATCATTTTGGTGAACCCGACGTCTTTCATGCTTTGGATCCTCATATTTCTTCTATCATGGGTTGTAAATTTCCTCAAGTTCCTTTGTCTGATTTTCTTAAATTGTATCTTGAATGTTAGGTTGTTCTATAAAAAGAACTAGATTTTATATGTCATCCTAAAAATACACCACCAACGAAACAAGTTTTATTTTCCATAGTTTATCTTACGACCTTAGTCCTAGTGTTCCTCCATCTAATCAACCCCTATTGGACTCAATTCAAGCTCTACATGATTTATTTCAAGACAAATTTAAGGCCATGGAATCCACAATTACATCTCTCAAATATGAAATTCAACAACTTAAGGATTCTTATCAAGTGCATGTTTGTTCTCCTTCTACATCTTATTCACATTCTATGACTTCTACATGTGATCATATTAGTGAGCCTCAAGTTATACCATTACCGATCGTTTCATCTTCAATCGCAATGCTAAGCAAACATGACCTTCTTAATGAGCTCTTTAGTCATCACTTGATTACTTTACCGCCTACTCATTATTACCTTCCTTATCGGCTAGAAAAATATCAAGGTCATCCATATTGCAATTATCATTGAATCAATGGACATAATGACAATGACTACCACACTTTACAACAAAGAATCAAACATCTTGAGCGTCAAGGATTTATCTCATTTGTTGCACAACATTCTATTGCATGCCCATCTACAAATGTTACATCTCAATGGGTTCCTAAATCTGATTCCACCATGTCTAATGAGCATCCATTCATCACTTCTAATGTTTCATCTTTCATCACTCAAGCACCACCTATGCAATCTACTCAAGTCAAGCAACCACCTCTTAAAATTAGTCTCACTCCCCCTCCTCTCAAGGCATCTACGGCATTAACAATTCAATCTAAGCAACCTCCTTTAAAAATCAATGCAACTTGGCCTCCTATCAAGCCTTTGATAGCATCATCAACACCACAAAAACTACCACCATTCAAGATACCTCCCATCCTACACCACTTCAACAACCAATCATTTTTGTTAAATCAATTACCCTTTATACTTGTTGGTTCAAACATATTGAAAATTCCACCACCGCATGGTCCTACTATTACTCTTGCCCACCATGCTTCCACCACTTCACACAAACTTGGTCTTTGGTAGGTGACTCTTATCACCCTACCCTCCTGATGACACACTCATATTCTTATGGTTCTTATATGACTATTGAGGGGTTTATTATAATAAAGAACCTTGTTTCATCTTGCATTAACATATTTATCTATTACATAACCACTCATACATACATACATCTATAATCATTTATCACTTGTCATGCATATCATACGATCTCTCATTATTTATCCCATTATTGAATCAATCTTACACAATCTATGATACTTCACCACCTTCATACATCATTTATCAAACAATACACGCATTACCACACACTTGGGGGCATAGCCTTCTCAAATCTCCCCCTCATATTAACATCAGCGTGTCTATCATCTTCGTATTCACATACATCAATCTTCTCACATAGACATACTCATCACACATTTTAGCATCGTCATTACCCAATGACACACTCTTGTGCTTCGGTTCACACTTGACTGTTGAGGGCTTACTACACATGAACCCCACACACTACACAATAAGCATTACACACTACGTCTATTCACATGTATCACATCATATGTCTTACATCTTACATCATACACTTTACATTTAGTCTACATCATTTATGCATCTACACATCATACTAGTCGTCATTATACATGTATCACACTCTTAGGGTCTACATTATATGCTTCTCATCTTGCATACCACACACCTTACACTTTTAGTCTACATACACATCTTACATTGTGCATCTATACATCATACATACTCTACACATCATACTAGTATTCATCACATATGTGTCACACTCCTATTGTCTACGAGTCTAGCATCATATACTACTCATCCTACATACTACATAGCACACATCTTCACACTACTAGTCTATCTACACACATTGCATTGCATACTATTCATCACATATTACACATCTTACACATCATATGGTTATCTATTATCATCACACATACTACATAGTCTTCTACATGCTGCACTCACTACCCTATGATGCAATTTAGTTCCTCGGTCCATACTCATACTCGATTGTAAAATCAAATGGACCCTATCATACACACACGTTCATCATTTGACCTTTTACTATGCAACATTACTAGTTTAGTGACATACGCTATAGGAAAAATGGTCACCTACTCCTTCATCTTGTAGTGGTACATGATTTAGGATACATCACCACTCCCTCTATTCATCTCACTATGATATACACTTTACGCTACACATCATCACATGTTATTCTCTAGGTCACACATCATCAACACACATGCACACTCATCACATCAAAGTGTGTTATACACACGATTCAACCATTTTCTAATGACACATCCTCGTTTATGGTTCATTCTTGACTGTTGAGGGGGAAAACCAAATGAACCTCACTGCATACATTTCCATTCACTCGGGGTATGAAACTACTATCATTCCATTTTGTATTCCATTCCACCCATCCACAACATGTTGCATATATTGGTTATTTGTACTCTTGCTTACCTTTTCTTGTTCATGTTTGTTTATTACACATGTTAGCTAGATATCTTATATGTCATTATATTTATCACAACCACACATGTGCGTTCATGCCTTTTTCTAGTTGTGATCACACAGATACAAATCTCTTACACACAACATGGATGTTTGCCTCTTACCACTCCTACAATGGTCATAGGGGCATCCACATTCGTTTCTTCAGTTATTTCATTTTGTACTTAGCACTCTACATCACTTGCTTATACACCCTTTTGACATATGGGTTATCTTTTAACATGTTAATGGGTGTTTCATGTGCCACATTTGTTTGAAGAATTATTTGCTTCCATGGTTATCTATTGTTTATACTTGCTTGTTTTATTTGATATTATATGTGGGCCTTGCCCTTTGTTTGGTGTGCATACTTGTTTGTTTGTATGTGACCATTGTGGCCTTAAGTGTCTTACGACATCATGAGTGATGTCCCATGTTTGCCACCCAATTTTGCGGTATATTACTTTCTTGCGTGTTTTCTTGCATTCTAGCTTACACATTGTTTGCATAACATACATTTTTCTTTTACATGCATGATTTTTGTACTAACACTTGTTTCTAGACACTTGTTTGTGTGCACCTTGGTTTCTACCAAGTGCATTCCCTTCCCCCTGTAGGGCACATTTTATGTGGTTGGTCCTCTTTTGGGGCCACATTCTCTTATCAATGATGTCACATGCACCCCAAAGAGGGGGCATCATTTAGGGTTTTACATACTACACAACACTTCTACACCGGTTCAATTCAGTTCAGTTTTATGTCCTTGACATTGTGGGTTATACAATGAGTGGGGTTCAAACCAGATACATGAACCCCATACACAATGAATTTTACAGGACATGGTTGTCCTTAGCATTACGGGAATAGTTACAGGTTAGAGGATATAACGGATTTCCTCTCTACACTACTTCAACCAGTGGCATCAGATCACCTAAAAAACTAGGAATTTATAGAGATAAGTTCATACAAACTTTAGGGAAGCAATTACAAGTTGGAGAATAATGCAACTTTCTCCCTACACTTCTTCGGTCAGGTTGGCGTGAGATCACCCAAAAAACTCGCAGTATAGGATATCCTTCTACACTTTTTCTCTCAACATGGATCAAGTACACATGTTCCATTTTTCATTTACATATTTTACATTTACATGCTTTCACATACATATACATGCGTCTTTTACATGAATTTTTACATATATATGTGTATTTGACTACTTGATCATTTTCTCCTTGTAGGTCCATCCGTATAAGATACAAACAGCCAACAACAACAACAACAACAACGAAAACAATGGGGTAACAAAAAAGCATTTTGTGGTAGCACACACAATACTAATCATACATGTACACCACACACATTAACAACTACACACATGTTTCCGCACTAGGTTCACTCTCACCACTTTTTTCACTTTTGCATCTTTAGTTTCCATGCTCCACTATTTTGTCATTCCATGCTTTTTCTAGTCCTTCAATGTGTTTCTACATCACTCTACATGGATTATCAGTACACATCTCTATCTACTTTATGTTACCGAGATTTCCGCTCACCAACATAAAGTGGGGGAAAATGTAGTCACAAAATCATGCACTTTAGACATTATTTAGTCTCGGTCTCATACTACTATTCATATGGTTTTTGAGTGAAGAAAGTACTAATTAACCCATGTCCTTTGGCCATTTTACTTTTCTTTTTGTCGTCACTACCGACCTTCAGCACATACTTGGCCAATCATTTTTTTTTGTTTGTCATCATTTTCCTTTGAGTGAGGCGTCCAGCCCAATACTTGAGGGCCCTTATGCGCCCTGGTCCCATTTGGGGTGTGCTAAGCCTTTTACACTTTCCTGCCACTTTTTGGTCACTTTCTGACCGTTTTAGCTTCTTATCTTTTTAGTGGTCGGCCTTTTCGGGTTAATTATGAAATTAGAACAAGAGAACGATATAAATATAAAGTTATGAGACCATAATGAGGGATCAAACACTAAGCACTATTATCATCACTTAAGGTTACATCCATCAAAGGATCCATTTGCATCCATCTAGCTCCATCACAAGGCACAAGGCTGGTTCATCTGCATCACACTGCATAGGAGGGAAGTTTATTCTATTCCATCCACCATTATATTACATTTTCTACACATAGTTATTTCTCACTACTTTCACAAAGTGTGATTGGCACAAGATCACCTAGGGCATGATTACACACACACACATAGAACTACATTAGGTCTGAGATGTAGTGTAGTGCTCAATTAGTAAGTCCACCATTATGGCAGTTGAGGTCAGTCGACCCCTTCATATGCATCTTTATTTTTTTAGGGTTTTGATGCTTATCTTGGGGTTTTGCAGGTCTTTTCTTCATCACCGATTTCCAGCGACATACGACACGGTGCAGTGAAGCTAGTGTGACAAGAAGAAAAGGCAGAAAACCATCAAGTGACACCTCAAAGGAAGGTTACAGAGATTTTTCACAAACCATGGCACCCACAAGCACCCCCCCACAGTACCTATCCATATGTCCCCTAGTCCACTCAGATTGCCTAGATCTACACTTTTTTGGACTTCGGCACAATCGTTTCCTCTTGTTTCTCCATCCATCTCTGTGACATAGTCCACAAGATCATCAAATCAACTGAGTTATTTCTAACTCTCTTTGCACTTTAGGGTTTTACATATCTACTTTCTTAGTTTTTGGGTCATTTTCTCTATACATTCATCGATTATTTATTGTTGTTACTAGTTTAGATTAACTACCATTCTTCCACATTTTAGTTAATCACTCGTCATGTCTCCTCGCGTGCCTCATCCCTCTCGCTTAGTAGCACAATACATGTCATTGCTTCTATAGCTACCGACTCAAACAAATGGGAATTTTCACCCATAATATGATCCACACACTCTAACATACCTCCACCCACAAGTATGTCGGTTGGCACATTCTGTGTCAATGTGCGATAGATGTGTCCACAATCAAACTCCAATATGTGTCACCTACAACCAATGTCACAATGCATTAGGAAACCATAACCATTGTGTAAGCAAATAACCAACCATATAATACAACTATCTAAATACTCATGCTCTGCTATCATCGTTGCCCGAAGTTGTTGGGGGCATGTGACTACCCCTCCACTCCACCTCCCTATGGTAATCTTGTTGTATCTACAAAATGGGAACAATAACACCCATAGATGTGTTGCCTATCATGCACGGTATGCCTCTATACATCCCGCATCATCCACGTTAATAGGCTTTATGGTCGTATTGGCCTCATATGGCCTAGGGGGTACTAGTTGTTCCCCTATGGGCCTTGGTCTAGCCCAAGCCCTCCTAGGTGCTCCAATGGCTCGTAACCACACATATGGCTTGGGAGGAACATCTTGATCTATACCGAACTCTGTCGAGATACCTTCTCCACCTAGAATTACTTGATATACAAACATTTTGGCAATATCTATTCTACATTATCTATTATTGGGCTTACTTTCAGCTCAACATTCGTTCTCATTATCACTTACCCTTTTACCGAAAGGGGGCATACAATTGGGGTCATCCTATAATTCCCCTTGCTCCACTATGCAATCATTCAACAATTATAATTTGTCATTTTCAAACATTTACTAATACACCATGCGATATTTCATCATTTTCTATCGATTCCCCCTAATGACCTAACCTTGGGGCAATAAGCGTAAAATCTCTCTGTGCGTGAATCAATCAATTAATCAAATACATACAAATCTCTAACAATTGAAATCATACTATTCAATTGACATAATACAACATATTTGGCCTCCCAGATGACCTAACTTGGGAGTTACATTGTTATTTTCCCAGATGACCTAACTTGGGAAGTTATTCTACATTTTATGTTGCTTCTAGATGACCTAATTTAGAAGCCATAATACATTTCGTGTTTGCTTCTAGATGACCTAACTTGGAAGCCATCTCACATTGCGGTGACACCCTTGGAGTGGGGCAATGAGATGTCATTGCCTTTCCTATACTGCTCCTATATGGGTCAACACGTTTGATCAAATTTTGATATGAGTCATGCTGCTGCGGGCTAGATCTTGAGGATGTAGTTAAAGATTGGACAATAACACATCTTTCTCCCTACACTCTTCCTATGGTGGAAGGACACCTAAATCCTCTAGTTTTTGTAGACATAATCAGGTTGGACATTGATCACTCCCTACCCCATCGTAATGTCATCATACAAAAATTTGAAATCATCAATTATCCAATATCACAATCATCACTCTCATGTAGTGCACTTCATCACAATATTATGATTTTTCTACGCTATATGGATCAAAATGTTGATCCATGGTTTGACACGTTATATAGTTCTTTCGGCACACTTTTCTACCACATTTGTGCATTCTGCTAGAGCATGAGCTTCTCTGAATTTCTCTCAGGTACGCATCTCTATCTACTTTATGTTATTGAGCTTTCCGCTCACCAACATAAAGTGGGGGTAAATGTAAGTCACAAAATCACACACTTACTACTATAATTATACCACCAAGTATGTTGTTTTATATATGGATCTTGCATAAGAAAAGTATTCACTAATGACCCATCCACTAGTCCTATCGTCAGCTAGTTGGTCTTTGTCATTTATCTCTCACATTTGTCACTTACACATTTATGATCATCTCTCGAGGAGTATTAATTGTCGTTATTCACTAAGTTGTCATCTCTAGTCTTTGACTAAGGCACCTAGGAGGGGATTAGGGAGCTCCGGGAGCCCTATTCCTCATTTCTAGATGCCTTGGTCCTGGTCACACTTGGTTCTCATTTAGATGTTTGAGGTCGGTCTTTATGATTTTCCTCCCATTCCCTAGGTACTAGTCGGCATGTCGGGTCATTAGTGTCGAAATTTGAGCAAGAGATCCCTATATAAACACAACATACATACTACTTTATGGGCGAACTATTTATTATCAAGGGTTAGCTATCTACATAGAGCAAGGGATTGGATTTGGGCACTATTCTTCATCACACACTTGCATAGGAAGGGTTATATTCATTCTATTCCATCCACCATTTTGCATTATACGTGTAGCTATTGTTTGATATCTCTACGTCATTGGCGCTAGGGCAACCTAGGCACATTATTGCACACATAAGCACATAAAACTACATTGGGTCTAAGATGTAGTGCAATGCTCAGTCATAGGTCCATCCATTTGGTAGGTGAGGACGGTCTGACCCCTTCATTTGCATCTTTCTTTTTAAGGTTTGATGTTTGTGGGGTTTTACATGTAACTCTTCGTTACATATTTTTAGAGATAACTTTTAGACTAGGGCACCCTTAGGTGCCCCTCTCCCACTCCACACACCCCAATTCAACCAGATCCACCTCTTTGCTATTTTCTCAAAGATCATTACGACACTCTGTTCCACCTTTCCATCACTCTATTCAATTCCATATCACTATGAGGTTATTTAGCATTTATATTTCAATTATTAGATTGTTGTACAATTTAGATTATTACTAAAATTTAGATTTTAGATAATCATTGACACCATTTGTCTTACAACTAATTAAGCTAAAATGTGAATTTTATGCCTAATCTAATTGCTATTGTAGCAGTAAATAAATGCAACAATGAAGTAAAAAAATTAACCCAAGCAAACTAAGCCAAAATATATGAAACCTTAACTGCAAAGAGGGGGTAAGAAGGCTTAGATGATTCACAGAAATCTCGAATGTGTACAAATATGGAGAACTAGAAAATACAAAGCACCGACCGTAAGCCCAAAGCTTAGAAAAATGTAGATATGGAAGAATAAAATGGACTGTGGCACTTAAAGAGGGACAGGGGCACCTGTGGGCACCCTAGGCCTATTTTTGGGCACACAGGTCTTCAAAATTTCTCAAGAAACCTCCTTTGAGTGGTCATTAGTTGTTCGTTGTTGTTCACCTTTGGTCATTATGAGGTCGTTGTTGTCTATTTTTGCACCCCTCGCAAAAATAGAATAATTTGGATTGTCGCGGACTTGGAACAAAGGTTGCAAAGAGTTGGAATATTCCACGGCCAAAGATGAAACTGCTGAAGTCTCGAACAGGTTGTGGATGTAAAGTGGAAGGCTGCAGGTTAAAGAACAAAGACCGCGTATGTTGATTCAAAGCCATGCCAAACTAGTAGAGGTTGCGGGTCAAAATAGAGTGGTTAATGAAACCACGAAACATTTCAACATGTCGTAGATGAAAATAAAAATTCACAACTAAGGAGATTAATACGCCAAAGTCAAGAAATATTTACGAGAGGAATTGGAGCATGTCGTGGAGGTCGGGAAGTCTGCGGATTAAAGAAAAAGGGTCCTTAGATGTTTTAGCAAGCCACGATACACTTTGAAGCGTAAAACCACAAGTACAAGCAAATCAAGAAGACTGCGGATTGAAGGAAATAGATTCGCGGATGTAAACTTAAAGTTGTAGCACACAAGGAAGAACCATGGAAATATAAAGTTATGAAAAATTGAAAGGAGAAAGCCATGTATCAAAGGAAAATGACAGTTTTCTGCAGGAGATTAAATCGCCATATCTTTTGATCTAATGATCCGATTTTTACAAACCTTATATCGATGGAAATATCTCAGCGTCCTCTATGTAATGAAAATTAGAATTCTTAATTTATCAAGGATAGATATGCATAAATGTGGAATAATTATCCAACACACAAAAGGTGCAGTTCCAGGTGACATAACTACCAACATTTAATGCGGTATGGGCGCCCATCTTTTCTCCAAGAAGGAAATGGCGTGTGACAAAGGATAACCGAGAGGTGCTTGGATATTTCGGGTATTTATTGCTTTCTATTGGTGGTTGGAAATTTGATTTCAATTTTCCCCTCTCTTCTCCTCTTCTTCTCTCCTTCTTTTTCTATAAATGTAAGAGCTCTACTCATTAAAAAAGATCCCTCTTTGTTGTAACGACACCATGTCAAAATGGTGGTTGACTTCCCATGGGTTTCAGACCTTGAGCTTGGTCTCTACAATGTATTTTCACCTTCTTCCATGAATGTAAATGATTGTGCATCTTTTGATCAATAAAAATTGGATTTTGTGGCTATCTCTCTGCCCTGGTCTCGTGCTTTATTTATCCTTGAATCTCTATTGCCTTTTTTAGCATGTTGTGCATTTTCCTTACTTACAGGATCCATTTCATGTGTTGTTTATGTGAAGAAATTCAAATCTATGTGGTTCTTTTCTGTGGCACATCTTTTCTGCCCTCTCACTTGCATTTTCTTTCCTTCTTTCACCTTCGTGGAGAGTGATCGACCCTCTTTCTGGCACTATCACCTTCCCTTAGCTTAGGATTTCCCTTATGCATCTCCTTCTCACCCTTGGTCCCTTGGAATCGTAGTGTTAGTGTTAGAAATAGGTAGAGGAATCCAGCCTTCTCCGGAGGTCTGTCTCAGTTTGCAGGTCCCACAACTAAGAGATAGTCCCATGTTGCCTCAGAATTCTTGGTCATTCACGATCATATCTAGGGTACAATTTTGAGCTCCAATAGTCACACAGTGATCACTTTGAAACTTTCAATGAAATATTGACCTACAAAACCCTCAAATAGACATTAAATCCTAAAAAAGAAAGATACAAAATGAGGGATCGGACTGTCCTCCCTTATCACAATGGTGAAATCAGGACTAAGTGTTACACTACATCTCAAACCCAATGTAGTTCTATGTGGGTGTCTGGCGTAATCATGCCCTAGGTGGCTCTTGTGCGTGTCACACTTGATAGCAAGAAAAGTAGCTAGATGTAAAGAAATGTAATAAATGTGTGCATGGAATAGAATGAACTTCCCTCCTATGAAGTGTATGCATAATAACCAACCCTTGTTCCCTTGGATGGTGCTAGATGGATGAAATGGAGCTCTTAGATGCTTGATGGATGTAACCTTAAGTGGTGATAGCTAATGCTTAGTGCTTAGTCCTTTATTATGATCACATAACTTTATATTTATATGATTACCTTACTTGAATTTTGTAATAAACCCTGAAAAGGTTTAATACCAAAAAGATAATATGCTCAAATGGCTAGAAGGACCCAAAATATGTGAACAAAGTATACTATGGTCGGGGGTGCTTAGAGGGGACGAGGCACTTGCACTTTGGCTTCTGGTGGGCATTGGCGTTCAAGATGATAAATGTTGAAGTATAAAGAGCAAAGAAAGGTGGCCAAAGACATGGGTTAATTAGTATCTTTCTCACTTAGGAATCATATGAATAGTAGTATGTAATCAAGACTAGATAATTACCCAAAGTGTGTGATTTTGTGTCTACATTTGCCCCCACTTTATGTTGGTGAGTGGAAAGCTCGGTAACATAAAGTAGATAGAGATGCATACCTGATAACCATGCAAATTGAAGACAAAAGCATGCCGAGAGAAAAGATAAAACGTGGAGTGATAAAAATGTGAAGCATGGATGCTAAGGAGGAGAAAGTGAAAAAATGATGATGAAAATGAACCTAGGGAGGAAACACATGTGTAGATATCACGATGTGACCGTTGTTGATGTCGTTTGTTTGTTGTATGTGATGGCGTGTTTTGGGTAGATTTTATGCATAGCATAAAACCTAGGCGATCATGGGATAAATCTCCTTCATTTACCGGTGAGGCTCCCGTGTCGATTTGTCAATTAAAGTATGCTAGTATCTATATGGGGTTTTACTTTAACTGTTCAACTCATGAACCATAGATGTACAGTTCTGCAACAAGTAAGTAGTTGTTTAAAGAAATGAAATATTTATAGAAGAAGGGAATTATATAAACACGAGAGAAGAAATGGGAGAGATGTGCATCCCAATAAATAGATAGCAGAGTTGATTGCATGCACATAGAAGAAACCAATAGATATAAACACAGAATTATAAGAAAAGGTAGCTCTAGATCTAGATCTGAAATAACACAAAGTTTATTAAAAGATCTAAGATAAAAAGCAAGAAACACAATACACCATGACAGAAAGTTCTCTGGAAATCTGCTCCTGTATATTCCTTTACTTCAAGTGGCTCTTAAGGGTTCCAGCATAAAGTTTGGAACACAAGGATGTTGCTTACAAATTCTGATCATTAACCCAGAGGTTCTTTTTCTACTTATAGAATGTAGAAGGGAAAGTACAAATGGGAAACTCAATCAATCAAACATAAACAACAAGTAAAGATGACATTTGACAATCATCCTCCACTAACTACTCCTTAAGTGACACATGTATCACTTAACTAATAGAATTGTTCCACATAACTTTAAGTAATGGTTTCAAAACCAATAACTTTAAAGTTTTACAATTTCATTCGGGAACGTGGAAAATAGAAGAAGAAAGAATAGAAGAAGAAGTCACGCCAACTTGTAACATTTATGTCTTCTTTTTGTTCTAATATTGGATATACTTGTCAAACATGTAATTCAGCATCTGCACATCTGTTTTAACCACCGCTTCTTTTTTGTGTTGAATCAGTGCAATCCTTCATTCAACACCTTGATACACTCTTCCACATCCTCCAAGCTTGGCCCGATCCTCGCAATATCCGCCTGCAGTGCCACCACCAATCTGCTAATGGAATTCATCATGAAAGGTTTAGTAGCTCCATCAATTCTCTTTTGTACCATCAAAAGAGACCCTTCCAGGGAATTAGGCACTCTGCTAGGAACGATCCGTATGTATGAAGTAACATTCCCGACCACTTCCTCCTCAGTGAAAGCAATGATACTATCTGGTAAGGACGATGTCTTACTCTCAAGTGTCTGCATCCTCTTCAGCAAAACTCTGCAGATCTCCAAATGGAAAGATACTGCAAACTCTAGCTGCTTCCCCTTCTCAACTGATCCATCCGGTACAATCTGCTCCGCAACCAATACTTCTCTTGGCAACTTGTTGATTTCAGCCAAAGTACTCAGGTTACTCTCAAAGAATTTTTCATATCTATTATGCTCGTGCTTGATTGCTTGAGCTGATTTGTTGCATCATTCATAACCTTTAGGTGGGCTGACACCTCTCCAAGTTGTACAGAAGCTTGACGAATAATCAGATTCTTCCATTTGCCAATAGTGTTCACCTGATTGCTTGCATCCTCCATCTCCTGCATAAGACTATCACTCACCCGCTCTGAAATGTCTTTGAGTGGAAGGTTTAGCAACCTTGGCTATGATCTCGCACAACTGAGATGCACCTTCAAGTTCGTCTTTCTCTACCTTTTCTTTGTCAAGCCTAAGGAATAGAGCATCTATCAATGTCTGTGTGTCTTGCTTCAATCCTTCTGTGGTGGCTTGACCGAGGGGTACTCTGGTTACTGTTACATCTTCTACCGTGAGCTCATCCTCCTTCTTTCCTTCCGCCGGAACTGACATCTCAACAAACTTCTACCCCGACTCCTCGATGATCAACCTTGAAGTTACCTTAGCAACTTTAGGTCTTCTGTCTTTTCCGCCTAGACTCGGAGTAGTTGCAAGTCGTGTTCCTCCAAGTTCATTTCCACTCTAGCTTCTAGAACCAACTGCGAAGCCAACCATTCTGAGAAGTTACTTCTCGGAGAATGAGAAGTTGTTGAGTGCACTACTATCTCCCGCTCTGTTTCCTCTCCATCAGAAACTACTACAGTGTTATGGCTGCCATCTTCTGAATCATCCAAGGACAAAGCTCTTTCGAACTCTGCCATCTGCAGCTTCAATGTCTCTTCGGAATAGGTGCTTTGAATGGAGTGGTGAGGAGAGAAGATGAATGTCACCGGATTCGGTGGAGGTATGGAAGTGCCTGTTGAGGTGTAACCGTAAGTGAAGTATTGGGTGTTGGAGAAGTCGAAACTAACGGCATAGCCGTGGAAGTGATCTTCTCCTTTTATTGAGATCTTATGTGTATTTTCATCTTCTCGGACCTTCTCTACTTTTCCTTCATGCTTTCTCTTGAGGGAATCTCCTGTCGTGCGAAGTTGCCGTGATTTGATTCATCAGTGCTTCATCAAGGTAGTATCCCTTCGTCAGCAACTAGTTTGAAGTATTCACTAGAATAGCGCCAGACCTTTCTTCAATCGTATGGAAGCCCCTACGTTATCATGAAGTACAACTCTATCTCCTCCCATTTGATGGTAAGTGTCAAGTAACACATTCCCATCATCTTTAAGATCCGCAGGTATCCATGCTAGTCCAAAGTCGAACACTTGCCGTGTTGATAGCCTGCTGAAATCCTTCTTTCTAACCTTGTACTCACTTTTGCACTTCATCCAGAAATCCTCTAATGAAGGCACATGTGCGTACTCCTGGGAGATTGTCTTCCTGGCTACTCCAAATGGATCGAAGTTCAGTCGTGTCGAAAGAACTCTTGCTCATACTCGGATAACATTTCCACTTCCAATCCTCGGGCCTTATGAATGCTCTAGCAGCTATAATGTCCCATAGTGATTAGGAGAAGCTCGTAGACTTGTGTCGTTTCAATTGAAGGTCGTGTATCTCCACAAGTTATCTGCTTAGCTCCATGCTGATCAATATATCATTCGGATATCTAGGCAGCTTAACCGGTTCTCCAGAAAAGCCAGTAACCCTAAGGTATGTGAAATCTGCAAACTAAATGAATAGACTGCCAATTTTGGATACAGCTTCCCATGCTTTCTTACTCACTCTGTTGGCCTTCAAGTCCCTGTCTAGCCTACAAATGAATTCGTAGAAGAATCCATCATTGACCACTTTGAAATCTTTCTTACATGTAGGTACAATAAGCTATGGGTAGCACTAAAAATGGGGTCCTTAGAAAGAACACCACATCTATCTAGCTTGGAGAAGATGCCTTGTGAAGCTACAACATACACCAAGTAGGAAGTCATTTTGAAGCTGAAAGTATGCTTCACGTTCGGAGTTGCTCACCAATATTGTCTGCTAATGATTTCCGACCAATTGATTATGGAATCAACCTTGTTGACTTCAATGGTCCTGATGAAAGCATACATCCATGTATGGAAAGTGTGAGCATTCGCCTCGCCATTAATCCTGCATAACAATTTGGCAATATCATCTACCTCCTGCACCAAATTGGACCGCGGAAGAGTTCTTGGGAACTTAGAAGGAGATCTGGGCTTCTTCATGTATCTGTTGTTCATTATGTTCACGCAGTCAACTCTATGCTTCTCCCACTCTGCTGCCGGCATCTTGAATGCTAATGGAAGTCACCACCTTTCGAGCTAGAATCTTCAAGCAATAATTGATGAACTTTGCGTCCAACCGAATTATTGTTTTCCCGTTGCCTCTCTTGATCTCGGATGAAGTATGGTAAGACCTAGCACACTCCATAATGAACTCGCAATCAAGCTATGTATGGAAAGGCCGCAGCTCGAATAATTCCACTATTTTTAACTGCACGCATGAGTGAAGTCTTTCCTACTCTAGATCTATCAATCAATTCGGAAAGAAGTTCGGACCTAGATCTGTCTCCTATGTTTGTAAATTTGGAAGTGATGCATGACTCCGTCGTGCTTTCTTTTTCATCCCTCTTTGCCATGGCTTTGTCTATCTTTGTCTGAACAATTCTTTTTCTTCTTATTCAGGTTGGAATTCTTCAAAATTGGTGCAGATCTGGATAATTCTTCAGATTCGGAGGATATATTCAATGTATTGGACATTGATTAAAGCTCATTTTCTTTTGTAAAGCACCTGTAATGAATTCCTACAATTAATTCAAACAAAGATGGCAACCGGAACATGAACAATGGATTTTAATCATAAAAATCTGCATTATTCAAGCCTGCTGCCCCAAAAATTGATGTTTTATTTGCATGCAAAGCGAGCATGAATTTTTCCAACTTCACCTGAGCACCTGTATCACTTATGCAAACAATTATCCAGACACAAATCAACTTCCTTCAACCTGTGCGCCAAAATTGGAAGCTTTTAGCCTTGATTTCACCTTCTTTTGAGCAAAAATCCTCTTCAAATGGGGCGCACTTTTCCTCTGGGCTGCACTTCTTTACCTGTGAATTAATTAATTCATCCTTATGGCAGCCCCTGCTTATATAACCCTTGTGATTCTATAATTAATTAATGCCTTTGCTATTACTGACAATTAATTAATTAATTAATGAGCTTCACTCTTCAAATGGGGTGCCTATTTTGTGCATGTTTGTGGCTGCCATTAAATAAAATAAATTTATTTAATTTTAGACTTCTGCTTCCACTTAACTCAAGCCTCACAGTATGCTTTGACCTTAGCCACTGAAAATAGGAATTAATTTAATCATTTAATACTTTAAAAAGTATTATCTCTCTCCCAAAAGGGGCGCACTTTTTGACATGAAGGGGCTGCCATTAAATAAATTAATTTATTTAATTTTAGAACAATCTATTTTCAACCACCTTTTGTCTTTTGCCTTTGTTGACTTTTCCACAAGCCTGGACGCCTATTTTGGGTGAATAATTAATTAAATTAATCAATTTAAAGGTTGCCTTTACTTCTCCAAAGGGGGCGCACTTTTTGACATAAAGAATTCTATTTTTAAGAAACACATGACAATGAGATTTTTAACCCTGCAAGGCAGCCTTGAAAATTCCATGATTCACTTAAGTCATTTGACTTTCATAATGGGATTATTTACCCTACAAATCCCATGATTCACTTAAGTGATATTTCTTTTATTCCACAATGGGAATTTTTACCCTGGAAGGCAAGTAAGAAATTCCCATCTGCATTCTACCTCTAATTTTCCCATTGTCACTTAAGTGGCATTGCTTCCATGGGAAAAAGTACCCTGCTAGGCAGGTACAAAATTCCCACATGCCTGCTGCTTCTAATTTTCCCATGATTCACTTCAATTCTTCTTTTTCCAAAAATGCGGCCAATCCTAGAAGAGGCTTTTTGGTGCACGACTTCATCTTTTCCCAGTGAACCAGACCTCCGATGGCGACTTCCTTCTGGCACAACGTGCATATGTGATCCCCAGTTACTCCAGGCCAAGAATTAGGCCAAACCAACAAAGGAATTGATCTAGAGAAATTTTACAAAAAATGAAACGGGAAAACACAAAAAGTTGCCAAAAGTCACAAATAAAGTGCAGAACTCATTCCTAGTTAAAACCCTTCTGGTATATAGGAATAATGATATGTTCGATCACAACAGGTTAAATCGGAGCACAAATTGCCTCAAACGGGCTCAAAATAATTAAATACAAATTTCCCGTAGACAAATCCCGATGATAGAATATAACAATTTTGGGCATCTGGGTATTTGGCGAAAATGGCTAATATGGCTCTTTGGGAATATCTTGACACAATACAAGAACTTTCTGGCAATAAAAACACAAAACGACCCATTATTTTAAAAGTACGAAATTTTTTCGGATAGGGTAGTCACAGATTTCAGGATGAAATATGGGTACACCAAATGTGAATGGTGTTGATGATTTTGACTACCGCTTCTCATACAGACGGACATGCAAAAGAGAAGAATGAACAAGTAGTCAAATACACATGTATATGATTGAAATGTGTAAAAAATATGTAAAATATGAAATTGTGAAAAAGAATATGTGCACTTGATTCGTGATGAGGAAAGAACGTAGAAAGGATCCTGAAGATGTTGTAGACAAACGATTTTTTTGGGTGATCTCACATCAATTGCGTCGCTCGCTAGTTTTGGGGCGATCTCATGCCAATGATATGGAATAAGTGTAGGGAGAAAAGTTTGGTGTTATCCTCCAACCTTTAACCGCTTCTCAATATAGGACACCACTTTGCGATGGTGTGTAAAATTTGATACAACACGAAAGTGCTAAGGAAAATATGCCCTATAAAAGTGGTTGTGTGTGGAGTTCTATAAGCTATGTTGAGTTGTCAAACGTTGTGTAATTGGACCCTAATTAAAGGCATCTAGAAAGGGTCGTGTTGTGCTTAAGGACCCAAGTCTAATTATGAGCCACAAACTAAAAATTGTGTCGTGTTGTGTAATGACTGTAGACTACTATTGTATGGGGTGACTGATTCACCCAAATGATGCCCCCTCGTTTGGGGTGTATGTGATGTTGTTGAAGGAGTATGTGGCCCAAAAGAGGATTGATTTGTTGTGCTTTGAAACTATGCCTGTAGTGGGAGGGAATGTGCTTGGTAGAAACTAAGGCACACACAAAAAAGTGGTTGGGAGACAAATATTAGTACAAGCAAAGACAAATACACATGTAGTAGACAAAATGTATGCTAAGAAAATAATATGTAAGCTAAGACGTGAGAAGACAATGTAAACACACAAAAATATAATGTAGACGACAAAAGTGGGTTACAAACATGGGATATCACTAACGATGTCATAAAGACAATCAAGGAAGACGAATCCAAAAACAGACATTGTGCACATAAGACAAAGGGAAAATCCCAAAAACAATGGCATACAAAGAGCAAGGACTAACAAGCAATGTAGCCACAACCATGGAAGCATGTAGTCCTGTAAAATAAATGATGCACATGAAGCACCTGTTAGCATGTTAGAAAGATAAAAAAGTATATGAAAACATGTATAATCGACAAACTAATGTGCTATGAAACAAAATAAAACAATATCACTTGTAATGTATGAAAGTGGATGCCCCAGAGCCGTTGTGGAACTAGTAATAGGTATTATGCGTAGCATCCATGTTGCGTGTAATGGATCTCAGAATTTGTGATCATAAGTAACAAGGAAAGTGAATGCGCGCGTGTGTGTGATAAAAAGATAATGACATACAAGATATCTATCTAGCATGTGTAATAAGATGTGCATGTAACAAGTAAATGTAAGCAAGACTAAATGCGACCAAGATATGTAGTATGTTGTGGATGAGATAGAATGGAATGCAGTGTGAATGATAGGTGCAATGTGCCCCCAGATTGGATGTGTATGCGTGAAATGAGGTTCATTTATCTATGCCACCTCATCAATCAATAATTAATTGTAAACAAGAGTGTGTCATCGGAAATGGGCCGTATGTGTGTACGAAAAAGATGTGATCGTCAAAATACAAAGTGCGGGGTGTAATCATGTGGGTGAGTGATGGACTTGATTAAACACGTGAGTGTGATGAGGTCCATTTAAGATGTATACCCTCGGCAGTCGAGTATGGACCACATAACTAGAGTGCGTCATAGGGTAATGACCGCAACGTGTATGAGTAGATGAGAGATGGATGTAGTGTGAATGAGTAGAGTGAATAAGACACAAAGTGTGTAGTAAATGTTGCATGAGAAAGATGTGTGAATATCACATGATGTGTGAAGAATGTAATGTGTAGTGTGTGGTGTAGTTTTCAGTGTGTGAGGTTCATGTATATAGGATGCCCTCAACAATCAAGTGTGAACCAAAGCACAAGATTGTGTCATCGGGAAATGACGATGCAAATGTATCAAGATATACATGATGAATGTAAATGATTAGATGCAATGTGTGTAATATGAAA
Organism: Taxus wallichiana var. yunnanensis; assembly: GCA_018340775.1. NCBI lineage: Eukaryota > Viridiplantae > Streptophyta > Pinopsida > Cupressales > Taxaceae > Taxus > Taxus wallichiana. The sequence goes on from CM031242.1 coordinate 362,064,629, forward strand.
GATAAATGATGATGAGAGAAGAGAGGGGGAGGAAGTACAATGCCCCCAATTGTATCATGATGAGTGTGTTATTTGATGGATGATGTTTAATGACAAATGATGAGATAGTGTATTACATGCGCAAAGAGAAGCTAATAAATGTATACATGTATGAATGAGTATGTAGTAGATAGATATAATGGGCAGATGAAACATGTTCTTATTGTAAGAGATCCCTCAATAGTCATGTATGAACTGAGAACACGAGTGTATCACCAGGGAAATAACGATATAATGCATGTATTAAATAAAGGGTTTGAAAGTGCTAAGAAAGATGAATCATGAAGCACAGAGCATTAAGTGTGATAGGACATGCTAGAAATAATTGATAGTGCTAAAAGGGGAGAATAAGTGTGATGCCCCCAAGTGTGCCAATGATGAAGATTTATGCAACGACATGAGATATACCTTGCCATTATGGGAGAGCATTTTCTGTATCATGATAAGAGTGAGGGCTAACACAATGGTAGGTCAAGCAATAGTAGGACCATGCAATGGTGGTGAAATTTGAAATGTGTCTTGGCTATTAGTAGAAGAAGTAGTTGCTTTGAAAAAATTAATTGAAACGGAAGTGGAGTAAGATGGGGAGGAATCTTGAATGGTGGTAACTTAGGTGGGATTGATGATGTTGTAGAAGACTTGATAGGAGAATAAGGTGGACTGATTTTGAGAGGCGGTTGCGTATTTTGACTTGGTAATGTCGTAGATGACTTGAGAGGAGGGGTGCTATATTGATTTTGAGAGGCGAGTTGCTTAGGTGGTTCTTGACTCTCCGTAGAAGGAACCTTAGAAACGATGGCATGATGCTCATTAGATATAGATGAATCATATTTAGGAACCCATTGAGATGTAACAATTAGAGAGGATGATGTAACATGATGTTGTGCAGTGAATGAGATAAAACCTTGATGCTCAAGATGTTTGATTCTTCATTGTAAAGTATAGCAATCATTTTCATTATGTCCATTAATTCGATGATAAGCGCAAAATGGGAGATCATGATATTTGACCAACCGATAAGGAGGGTAGCAATGAGTAGTTGGAAAACTGATCAATTGATGACTAAGGAGCTTAGTAAGAATGTCATGTTGCTTAGCATTGTGATCAAACATGAGAGGCTCCGGTAATGGAAAGACTTGAGGCTCACTAATATGAGCACATGTAAAAGACATAAAATGAGAATGAGCGGAAGAACAGCATGAACTTTGAGAAGCGTTCTTAAGATGTTGGATTTGAGATTTTAAAGATGTAATTGTGGATTCAGAGTCTTTGAATTTTATCTTGAAATAAAGAATGTAAAGCTTGAATAGACTTGTAAATTGATTAATCGACATTCGAACTAATAAAATCATCGAGAGAGATGATCGGAGATGGAACCCGACTTGTGAAGGCAACATGTTGATAGGGAAATACATAGTCGTTAGGGTTCTATGAAGAACATCTTTACAAGATGGGTGCATTTGAATCAATTGAAGCAAAGAGACTTAACATACCTTATGAGCCATGATAGAAGAAAAAGAAAGATCCAAGAGTATTCGAACGCGGGTTCGCCAAAATGTTTAAGCTAAAATGTTAATTTTATCCTTAATATAATTGTTATTATAGTAGTAAATAAATGTAATAATGAGTACATAAATTAACCTAAGCAAACTAAGACAAATATATGAAACCCTAAGTGTAAAAAGAGGGTAAGAAGGCTAATGATTCGCAAAAATCCCAAATCCGTGACAGAAATTTGGAGAACTGGAAAATACGAAGCACTAACTGTCACACCGAAGCTCAAAAAATTGTATATTTGGAAGAATAAACTAAACTAGGGCACTTAGAGAGGGATAAGGGCGCCTACGGGTGCCCTAGGCCTATTTTTGGGCACCTAGGTCTACGGAAATGCTCAGGGAACCTCCTTTAAGTGGTCGCTAGTTGTTCACCGGTGTTCACCGTACGTCGGAAAAGTGACAAAGCGGCGTGAGAATCAACAAGTGACTCTTCCGCGTACTCCGACCTCCCCCGAGGTCATGCCGAGACAGCCGGTGGGGGTAGAATATGCAGACAAACTAGTTAGGTAATCTAATGTCTTTGACACGCACTAGTGGAATTTGCGAATCTAAGGCTAAGAAGGCCCTTCTAACTTGGACTGGTGTGATAGATCGATCAGCGAGGATGACTGCTCGAAGGCTCCAATCAATATCGAGCTCTGGCGTGATTCGATCTATGGGTTGCGGAATACGTGGAAAATGACCTGGGATTGTTTCATGTATATCTCCTGATAAGGTCATATGGCGGATATAGTTGATTCTATGGACGATTTTCTGGCCTAGTCCAGAATTCCCTAGCTTCGTTAGCCGCTATATCTAGTAAGGACAGTTGTTCGACGATGATAGGTGGAAGTGGAGTGGACTGAAATACTAGTGTGCATAGGCCAGTGTCTATATCTAACTGACTTGTGGATTCGTTGGGCTGTGGGACCTGTGGGTCACAACCATAGACTCTTGGTTGTTGCGGTCCTGTTATGGTCATACGCGAGATCAAGTTCTAATCCCTAGTATCCAGTAATCGTACGCTTTTTCAACTTCTACGTTTAGAACCAACAACAGCGATCTTCTCGTAATACCTTACAGGGCGTTCTTCGCAACCTGGATTCTTAAGATGGTATCTATATCTACGAGGGTGTCTCCAAACCTGGTGTGGAACTAAAGGATCACACTCGAATGTTTGTTCTCTTTCGAGCCCTTCTACAGTCATGTGGATATTTTCTAGGGTAATCTGTAGTTTGGTTGACTTGACCAAAACACATGTGCTTGGTCATCTTCTATGTTTAATCCTCTTAATTGTGGTGATCAGTTGTAGATCTGCGGTTGTTCGGAATACTTGTATCCTGAGATTTTGGTCTATGTCAACTATTGTTGTGGCTAGGCTTGGTTGAGGCACGATCGGCTCAAATATATATTCCCTGGGCTCTTGAGGTCCCGTGATTGTCATACAAAACAAAATGTAATCTAACTGTAATGAAATAAATTCTAACTATGTGAAATAAATCTAACATATATAACCTTTATCTTTATAAGAAATATTCTAACAATTCTAAGGAAAACAAACTATTTTAAGCGTATCTAGAAATAATAACTAAACAATAATTTAAAACAGACAAGATAACCGAGTGTGGTTATTTGCCTGTGCAATTTGTAGAATTATTCTAAATAAATATGATAGCCTGTCTAATCTACCTGCAAGATTCTCGATCCTACCTCAGAAGTGAGGAGTGAATCATAGTTTCTCAGAAACTATCAATCCCCACGACTTCCTGCAATATCGAGAATAGAATGAAATGAAATAAAGCGATTAACTACTCTATTTGATATAAATCTGACTAGAACCTTGAAATTTAAAACCTGGACTTCGTAGAACAGTGGCGAATCCGATGGTGTATGTGATCTCGTCCCCTCAGTATGATCTTCTCGTTCTTTCGTGTTCACTTGGATCCAGAAAAGCGTGTAATGCTAAGCCGATAGGAGTAGATTTTGGGACAAGGACAGCTCAGAATGCAGACCGAGAATGCGAGTAGGAGAGGGATAGCGCAAGAGTACAGAGCTTGGCTTATGCGATTCCTAGCGGGATTTTACTGCGAGTCATGCAACGTGAAGCGACCAGAACCTTTGACTATCCTATACGAAGAGCAAAACCTGTAACTTTAATGGCTTCCTAAGCTATTTTGTTCCAAAATAAAGACACTGCTTGCACAAGTTGGATATGTGGCTTACCAACAGCTGAATAAAGCTAACCAGGTATACAATGAATTGAACTAAGAACTCTAAGTCACAGTAAAACAAATTTACAGCAAAAGGAATTCAGAGGCAAGCTTCTAACCGGATTGGATGGAGCAACAACACTGCCTGCACAAGATGGGTCTGTGGCTTACCAACAGCTGAGCAATGCTAAACCAAGTATGAAGTAAACTATGCTATCAATCCTAAGCAAGCTAACCAAAATACTAAAAACCAGAAGACTCTAACAAGGAAAAATGGTGATCAAAACTCCAGCTCAAATTCTTCACACAAACTCAGCCAAAATTCAGACCAAAATCAGACCATTTGCATGTACACAAACCATGCATTTATAGGAATTCAAACACCCAAGAATCAAAACCAAATTGAACTCCTAAACAATAAACAAAGGAAAAACACTATTCCAGGGGACCAAAAACATAAATGCATGCTCAAGTCGGCAAGGAAAGGCTGGTGAAACGTGATATTTCACGCGGGTCGCGTCAAAAGGGCGTTCTGGAAAACGCGCCCAGGACCGCCGCCCTGCTCAGGGCGGCGGTTTCGTCACTGAAGATCAAAAGGGGCAAGAAAAGAGGGAAAAAGGGGAAAACAAAGGACACGGGGGCTAAGTGGGGTATGCGGGATGTTAACACATATCCGAAGAGCTCTTTCTGGATCCCGAACACCTTGCGAGGAGACCTGTATCATCATTGGGGCATTTATTACACTGCTCCGATGCACGATGCACCTTACAATTTTGGGTACGTACATTCACCTTTGGTCATTGTGAGGTCGCACAATGATCACCGAAGTTGCTGGAAACCTGCAATGAATTATTGACATGCAAAACCCTCAAATAGACATCAAATCCCAAAAAGAAAGATGCAAAGTGAGGGGTTAGACTTTCCTCACCAGTCACAATGGTGAACTTATAGCTAAGCATTGCACTACATCTTAGATCCAATGTAGTTCTTTGTGTGTGTGTGTGGAATCGTGCCTAGGTGGCTTTTGTGTTTGTCGTACTTGATAACAAACAAAGTAGTTAGATGTAAATAAATGTAATAGATGTGTGCATAAAATATAATGAACTTCCCTCGTATAAAGTGTATGCAGAATAACTAGCCCTTGTGTCCCTTGGATGGTGTTAGATGGATCAATGGAGCTCTTAGATTCTTGTTGGATGACCTTGGGGGTGATAGCTAATGCTTAATGCTTGGTTCTTTATTATGATCACATAACTTTATATTTATATGATTCCCTTGCTTGAATTTTGTAATCAACCCTAAAAAGGCCCACTACCAAAAATATAAGATGCTCAAACGGCTAGAAGGACCCAAAAGATGTGAACAAAGTATACTTAGGCCAAAGTATAAAGAGCAAAGAAAGGTGGCCAAAGGCATGAGTTAATTAGTATCTTTCTCACTTAGGAATCATACGAATAGTAGCATGCAATCAGGGACTAGATAATTACCCAAAGTGAGTGATTTTATGTCTACAACAACTTTTAACAACCATCTACGTCAACAATGGTCGATACCATTGGCTAGTAGAGAATGAAATACTTAATCATGACCATTATATATACTTGACATTTGAGTGCTCTTTCCATCATGTCACCATCATTCATTCCATTAGCTAACACTTCTCAATCTTCCTTGAGGTCTTAAAGGTATTGAAGTTAGTCTTACTTATGTGTTAGAGTCTCCACTTGGAGCATTGGATACTTAGGATTCCCAAGCATATGAGATGCAATTACTATGGTGTGGCCAACCTTTAAATTATTTAGAGTTTCCAACAAGTGACTTATCTAAATTTTCTCTTATTAGTTTTTGATCCCCCATATCAACTCTCTTATAAGGCGTTGTTAACCCTAAGGGAAAGTCAATGTGTTAATGGTGTCCACATTTAGGTAAGTATATATAACCTCTCATTTCCTTTATGTTATTTCAGATTTGATTGATCATGCATAAGTTAGAGTAGAGTAACATATTCTTAATCTATTGCATTATTTATCTATTGGTTCTTACATTATAATCCGCCCTTTGGGATTCTGATCAATCTTTACACCTATCAATCCTTACAACCCTAGCATAAGTATCTCTATCTTATTACACCTTGTTATTATTGATCTACTATCAAGAACTAGTTAGATGTTTCTCTCTATCCTAGATCTAGGATTTAGAACCCTATATCTTTCATAGAGTGTGGACTATCACCTACTAGTTCCACATCTTTTGCAACATACAACCCTATTGTGTGCATCTTTACCATGGCCCCTTTCATTATCCCAAGACAAAGATGACATTTTATTAGGCCATTATTTATTTGCATACACTTTTGACCTTTTTATGCTGAAAGGTTTGCTCTTGGTTGATCTAAGACCTCTCTTTGAAGTTCGCTATTTGTAAATAATGTTCTCCAAGTGATGTCCACATGGATTTGAATAACCTCGGGTGCTTTATTAAATAAGAGACCTTTTGTTACCTCTCTCACTCAACTATTCCTAAAATCCCGCCAAGGACGACTAAAACAAGTTACCCATTTAATTTATGACTTTTATACATGCATAAGAAGGATTTAGGAATGTTAGGTTGGTTTGTGGCTGAACTTATATGAGGGCTACAAACCTATCCAAAGGTCATGGAACTCATAATTGAAGGTTACAAACCTATCCAAAGGTCATAGAACTCATAATTGAAGGCCGAGGGATGTTTGTTAGGATGTTTGGAGATTCATTATGTAGAAGTGTTTGTGGTTTTTATAATTCTAACTAGTGAATGGGGACAACGTTAGCGGACTAGAGGGTGTTTAGAATAAGAAATATGCATGAACAAGGATAAATATGCATTAGTGGACCAAATGTCTACAATGATGTAAAAATATAAGTGTTAGGTGCCTCACACAAAATTTAGGGTATTCTGATACTAGAAAGAGTCTAATTTGAACCAACAGGTCTATAAACACATATAGATACCATAACAATCAACTAGTCATGTACCAAAATTAGGTATTTTAAGGAGAGTTCCATATTGTAACAACTTAATAACTTAATCACAAAGAAAAATCTCGGATGAGTTAAATGTTGGGGTTGCTTTCTTGCCCAAGGATGACCAATTGCCTCCTCCTTGAAGCATTATTGTATGTGCTTAGTTTGTCTTGTGTTTTTATTGTCTCTGCTTATTGTGACATGAGTAATAGAGCTTTTAGTAGCGATTTTTTCAACTTTTGTTTTATTGGTTGTGAATACCAATCAATCATCCTTTTATTGTAAACCATCTATGCACTTTTAAATCTCTATTTTTGAGTAACATATATGATAATGCATTTCAATAAAAACTTCAAAATATGAAAGAAGGGTAGAATATTCCAGTGCTCAAATTTTCTAATCATCTTTCATCCTCTTTTGAATTAATTGCCTCCTCCCTCAAGCATTCTTGCACATGCTTAGTTCGTCTTGTGTTTTTCTTGTCTCTGCTTGTTGTGATATGAGTATATTGAACTTTTAGTAATGTTTTTTTGTCAACTTTTTATTGTTTGGTTGTGAATACCAATTGACCATACTTTTATTGTAAACCACCTACACACTTTTAAATATCTATTTTTGAGTAATAGATATGGTAATGCATTTCCAACAAAAAACTTCAAAATACAAAAGAAGGGTAGAATAGTCAAGGCTCAATTTTTCTCATCATCTCTCACCCTCTTGCGAGTCAATCGCCTCCTCCTTCAAGCATTATTGCATGTGCTTGGTTTGTCTCATGTTTTTCTTATGTCTTTATCTTTGTTTGTTGTGATATGCACATATTGGACTTTTAGCAATGATAATTGTCAACTTTTGATTGTTTGGCTTTGAATACCAATCAACCGTCCTTTTATTGTAAACCATCTATGCACTTTTAAACCTCTATTTTCAAGTAATAGATATGATAATGCATTTCCAACAAACAAAACTTCAAAATACGAAAGAAGGGTAGAATAGTTAAGGCACAATTTTTCTAACCATCTCTCACCCTGTTTTGAAACATTTCTACTTTGATACATTGTTGTGAAGTTCAAATTATACTCTTACTCATTAAACATCTTTTTATTTAATTAAAATAACTAATATTTCAAATCTCGTTATTGGCATGTCTATGCCACGCAAGTCTAAAACCTCTGCTTGAGAGAGGCTATCATATGTCATGAAAATTTGTAAGTGCCTTGCCAAACAACCCGGTTTGGTGTTTTGGTGTGGACTTACATTTACAAGTTAATTGACCCAAGATAATATAATTTCGTTTCTATGGTTGAAAAGACCAAACCTTAGATTGGTATCACTCAAATTGTGAGCTTATCACAAACCTTTTAAATAGAGCATAGGTTAAGATGAGTAATTTCCAATTAGTTTAATACTCCAAAGTTCAAATATAAATACAAAAATTACCCATTTAATTAAATACTATTAGTGTAAAATAAGCGAGGATTTATAACTGAATATGTATTTTGTAGGTGTCAAACTCGAACGCGCTATTACAAAATAATTATTTTGTTCCGACAACAATAAGTATTAGCCTCCACAGTGCATACAGTCAAAAGAAAGCAAAGCAAAGACAATGACGCTCCTACTCTTCTCACTACTACTACTACTAGTATAACTGTAAAACTCACCTTTATATCTGAACTTTGTTGGAACCCCGACTGCATCCAGGACAAGCTGAAAGTAAGAAGAGCAGAAGGTTATGGGTATGGACAAACAAGGAGAAGAAATGGGTGTGGGTATGGGTATGGGATACTCTGAAGGTTCTAATACGCAACGGCAAGAGCATCCAAGGATCAGGCAAATCAGGGAGAGAAGGAAATGCAGGGATATAGCATTTCTGGTGGTTTTCATTGCATTTCTGGTCGGAATGGTGGTTAACTCCAGCTTTGCATTCAACAGAGGGGATCCCCACAGGTAAGCATTTTCATGCCTTCTCGCTTCTTCTTGCTCTGCGTAGCTTGCTGGGATACAAACCCATTTTAATGGGTTTACAAGGTCTCTTGTGTGATTACTTGTTTGTTTACTTGATTAAATGAGTGTACGTATGTTTGGGTTGGTGAGTTTGATGAACGGAATGACATGTGTAGACGTGGTGCGGAGGTAAAACTGATCCAATTTCTAAAACTGGAGTTGATCAAATGGCCAAGAAATCTCAAGGTCATCTCTATAGGGAAGCAAATCAATCCCATTTCCTACTCACAATGGATGATGGGTTGAAAAATCCACAACCCAGAATGTTTTGCTTTTCTAAAATACAATAAACTGGTATCCCTGAAACCTATATTTCTAAGGTTGACTTGTGGAAGCTTAGAAGCTTTACAAATGTCCTAGAAACCTGGGTAATAACAGGGATTTCCCAGGTTTCTAGGACATTGCAAAGATGATTGATTATTTTTGTTTGGAAACAGCCGAGTCACATAGATGTTGGCATCTTTACCCTTAAGTACTGGATTATGATAAGTAGTGGATTTCAACATGCTACGTAAGCTTACATCTAAATCAGAGTCTCCTTTGGTGGATCCATACCGTCATAGTCACACGAGGAAGCAGATCACTTCTATTTCCTCCTTTCAATCAATGATGGGTTGAGAAGTCACAACTCAAAATGTCTTGTCCTTCAAAAACAAAACAAAGATGTACAAAATAAAGGTGTCCCCAGAATTTATATCAGTAATGTTGACTTGTTCATGCCTTTCTAGCTAAAATGTTAGGTTATGTGCTGCTTATTTTAGGCACAAGTATAATGGGGCCTAAGGATTTGAATTTCTGTCGCGAGCTCAGTGTGATCAACCAGTCCATGGGAATGGAATTTTTCACTTCTGCCAGCTTGATATCAAAAAGCTTTGTAGACACATTAGAACTTCTTATCAATTTTAGTTATAACAGGGATTGCCTGTGTCAGGCACCCATAAACACATTGGATTTGAGTGAATCATCATCAATTTCACTCAATTTTATTTTTCTCCTCGAGCATATCACTTTCATGCATTCTCTTCCTTTTTAGAAGATTTCACGTGTGGCCACAAAGGCCTATTACTCCCAAGTTCGTCTCTACTCTTCTTGGAAACTGAGTAGATTTAATTTTGTTGAGTTATTGCCAATTTTTTTGACCAAGTGTCATGTTTGCCTCTACCTTTCAGTTTTTAGAGTTGTTTCTGAGATCAAGTTGCATAACTATACCTACAGAACAACATGATAAAATGAGATAGACAAAAATCTTTATGTTGACTGTGCACATTTTTATTGTTATGATGCCTGCGAACTTAATACATTTTGATGTCTATTGAGTTGATTTGCAATGAAATGAGAAATATCAATTTTTCTGTGAAATTTTGAATAGTTTCTATTGTTTTTAATTGCTGAGATTTTCCAGAGCTTTTGCTGGTTCTTTGTCAGCATGAATTGCATTCTTCCTCATTGGATTCACTGATCCCTTGCTGAGTTCAACTCATGTGACTCTGTTTCCGAGTTGTAAGCTTGCTGCCTATATTAACATTACATGAGTCTTATGGTGACTATATGTGGATAGATCTTTTGTTTATAACAGTGTACAAGCACTTGAACATATCAGTTGAGCAATAATTGTACAATGTGGGTCTGGGACAGGGTGGATGCATCTGGCCTGTCCCAGACCCACATTTTTGTTCGATTATGAACTGATATTACTGTTGGGATGAACAATTTTCTCAATGACATTCTCTTTTATAGAGATTGTATTGTGAACCATCACTTCTTGTAATCATTTTGTTGAGAATTGTTGCTAGAAATCCGAATCTCTTTACAGAGGAAAATTTGAAGTTCCTAGCTACGAGTTGCAAGTCCTCCAAATCTTGTTACAAAATTCATTTGACACCTTACATGGGAACTATCCATTTTTTTCTCATGCGTTGTTTTGATGAGCAACTGCACAGAATAGATGATTGACATTTGCGTTTGATGCAGGCTTGTATACGGAACAGATTATAAGGGGAATGTCTGCGGAAACAAGGACTCTAAGCCTGATGTCCGAGAATTTGAGGTCAGATATTGGCAAAATCCAAACCAGGTGTATCAGAGTGGGCTTGAAAGAGTCCTCTCAAGCTTGCTAATGCCCGAAGTGTTTGCCTAAAGGAATGCCCAATTCCTTCAGATGAGGACGTCAATTGGGTCTGTGATTATCCAGAAGGGTCTGTGAAGCTCACAATGGATGAGTGGAATGACAGAAATTATGACTACTATGAGTTTCTGAGTCCGGAGCAAAGGAACAGTTCTCTTCAACTGCAGGGCCCGTGCTATCCTGTAATTTTTCCTAGCGCAAATGGTTAGTGCTGACTCCTGGTTTTTATGCATATAAACTGAATTTGATGGAAAGTGGAACCCACTGGAAGACCTATATCTTGAAACTTATCCACATATAATGCATTTCAAGCAGAAATCATGCAGAGGGAGATCTAGGTGTTTAGAGAAATGCAAGGCATGTATAATTTAGTTAAGGCACAGCTGAACTAATTCAATAATGGCATGCTTGCTAATGAGTGTTTGGATGGATTTTCTATTCAGAAAGTCATATTAGCTGCATATCTCATTTGTTCCTCAAGTTTTTAAGCATTAAATGTTCTCTTTTTGTCTCATGGCTGTCATGCAATGCTTCAAGTATTTCGAGTTGGTTTTACTGTTATTTTTCTTTTATAAACTCATGTTTTGTTTTGTCCTTGCCATCCAAACTAGGTAGCCAAGGACATGTGCTGCAAAACTTGGTGTCATTAACTAAGCCAATGTGGATAAACTGATTAGCTTGCTTAACCTATATGCATTACGAGTCTCAAATGTTGCCTTAAAACAGTGCATTTTGTGTAGCAGTTTGGCCTATATAATTTCCTCTCAACTACAATCAGGCGATTTAAATGTTATTGTTTCTGTTCAAGTCCTACAACAAGCAGTCAAACATGGAACTTGTAGTCAAAGTCTCAAGTTAATGTCAACAGTGGCACAAAGGAATGATGGTTACCTTTGATACTTGTAGAAGGTGTTGACCATCACTCCCTATGAAAGGTGAGAGTGTAACTTTCAGACAAGTCATTTATAATCTTACTCATGATTACTTTTACGGCATTAGAGTTTTACATTAATCATCTCGTTAAGACAATGGAAACTAGGAGATTAGTTGCAGTAACTTAGAGAGTGGTCAACACCCAATTGGGTAGGGAAAATTCTTATGCTTGGTATGCAGAGGTGAGATTATCGGGCCTTTACCAATTGCATGGTTGGGCAGATTTCTCCTGCGATTTGTAGTGTTCCCTGCGTCACTGGGATTGCTTGTGAGTGACTGGTGTGTGAACCTGCTAGAGATTGTGAGCTGGGGTGAGCATCTCTGGTAGCTGGGTAATACACTGAATGAGTGTAAGTGTAAGAAATGTGTGGATGCATTTTAGCCCTGAGCCTCACCAGCTCAATAAATCTGCATCTGAACACAATGTTGTCATGGTCAAACATTTGGATATATTCAGAGCCATTATTGTGTGATAACTACTAAAGATCGCAAGCTGCGGTGAGAGTTCAATGAGTGTCTCTAGTAGCTAGTGTGATAGCACGATTAATTGTAAGAAATGTGCATTTGAGCCTTGAGCCTCACCAGCTCAAAAAATATGCACCTGAACACCATGTTGTCATAGTCCAACATTTGAGTATGAGTAGAGCCAGTATTATGCATAGTTACTTGAGACAGGGGACGGCAAAAATTTCTAAATTTTGGGGACGGCGGGGACGACTAATTAAAAAATATATAAATATTTAAAATATAAAGATATAGTGACTAAATTATATAAATAAGCTGAAATAAAACCATTTGAGATTTAAATAAGGTGAAACTTGAACTCATAAACATCAAATACATTCCTTAATACTATAATATCAATATGTTAATGTCATAAATTGAAAATTCATAATACATATTTGAATTTTGAATTTGAGACAAGCTGAAATTTCAAATATATTATAAAATATAAAAGTAAAACCATTCTAAATTACGATTGATCAAGTGACAATAGTTGATATTCATATCATTAATCTCATAGCCAAATACACCAACAATTGTCTATTGTCAATATTACAAAAAAAGAGGACAACTACAAGTATCAGCCTAAAAATCAGAATCAACATCTGAAGTAATATCCATGAACTCCTCCTCGCTGGTACTAGCATCCTCGTCCTCAAAGGTAAGCCCAATCAATCCCCGCTGCACAGTATTGTCCTCTTCAACTTGCCTTGGCTCCTTGGGATCTACATCCCACCGTAATGCTTGGGTCTGTTTGTACTCAGGTGTCTTGCGATCCATAAGACGCAAAACATTGTGTACAACTACAAGCTTCTCCGCTCTCGCAGAGGTAAGCCTATTCCTCTTAACAGAGTGTATCCAACCATATGTAGACTAGTTCCTCTCAAAGGCAAAGGAGCTAGAAACCTGGGAAAGGAGGCGAATGGCAAGTGGTCGCAGCAGTCCTGGAAGCCCATACAGTCGCCACCAACTCACTGGCTTCTCCTATGCTATTGTTACCTGTCTGCCTTTGTTGATGTTTTGTACCCATCAAGTTCAGTGAAGTCGAGCCACTCCATTCGATCATGAAGCCTCCTGTAGAGTGTACATTTTTTTAATGGCCTTCATAAGGCCCTTCTTCACCTCATCATCATCCAATGGGATAACTCTGCTTGGCCTCTCCACATACCATTTGGGATTCAGTGCGACGCAGCCATATAAAGAGGAATGTTCAACTTCTCCCATCTCTACTGAATAATGGGTTGTATATGTTCATTATAGAACTTCAAAGTGGGGTCCCTCACCGAATAAGCGCCTTCATTTGCCCAAGCATCTTTGTCGATGCACTCGTAGATCTCACCAAGATTGGGGCTGTTAGAATCCCCATATTTGATGACACTAAAAACTAGAGCTATGATTGATATGATGTATTTCATATCAACCCAAAATGTTTCCCACAACACCACTTCCTTCACTCTTTTCCCTTGATCTGTCTTGGACTCACGCCACCTAGTCCAATCCTGTGTCATAATCATAATTTGCAGGGGCTCTTACAACTCAGACATCCTCTCCAACAAAATAAAATAAGATGCAAAGTGGGTGTCAACTGGTTTCAAAAATTCCTTCTTGAAAATTTTGAAAAAGTGCCAATGATGTGTGGTGATTACATATGAACTTCTGCACATCCTTGGCCTCAGTCACTATCTAGTTAACCCACTGAATCTTCCCTATGTCTTTCAGTGCATTGTTCATGGCATGCACACAACATGGAGTCCAATAAATATGCCTATATTCTTGCTCCACTAGCTTGTCTCCTGCTCTACACACATAAGCTGCATCTGTGATAACCTGTACAACGTTTGAAGGACCAACCTCCTTAATGGCATTCTTCAAAATCTGATATTGAAATTCAATATCTTTCCGCTTCCCAAAACAATCAATTGCTCTCAAGAAGTACGGTCCATCTTTGCAAGAGACAATGATATTGATGAGAGGACGGTGTCTAATATCCGTCCACCCATCCATGATAATGCTACATCCATGTGACATCCATGTCACCTTCATCTCCTCCATCAACAAATTAACCTTGGAATAGTTTCTATCCAAGATTGTCGTCCTCAGTTTTGTGTCTCCAGGAGGCACATAACTTGTACCTGCTTTTGCAACCTTAGCCATAGCCTCCTTGTAATAAGGAGAGCGAGCGACATTAAATGGAATCCCAACAGCATAGAAAATTTTTCCAATAGCATCATCTGCCTCTTCCCTTGCCTTTGAATCAAACATGTCAACAACTGAATTTGGGGCTGCCCCCACGGCCTTTCTCTTCCCTCTGCTTTCCACTTCTGACACTCCAAAACTAGAACCAGCCAGAGTATTACTATGTTTGCCAGCCAAAGTAGAACCACGAACTTCTGGCACATTGTCTGTAGTATTTCCATTGAAGATTCTCACCATCTCAGCTCTTTGCTCTAGTGAAAGGCCCTTACAAGTGCCAACCCCCTTCCTGTAAGGTGCAACAAGTGTGCATTGGTCCTAGTGATACTGCCATGCCAAGTCAGTGGACATATGTTGCACTTCCATACTTTGCTCCCCCCTCGAGACTTGGAGGCGGGGTTATCAATTATTTGGGCAAATTGTTGCAATGGCTTCTTCTTATCAAATGGTCCAATGGCAAATTTGGACAACATTTGAGAGGGGCAATTGGTAGCACTACCAACTGAACTACCAGTTGCCGCTGCCACTACATTTTGTGTCCCTTCTCCACTCTCCCCCATTGTGGCATCACCAACTCTTCCACGACCACCTATCTCAACTTCCTCGTTCAACCCTCTTCGCTTTGATTCATGCTCTGATTCATACTCATACTCAGAAGAAGAACTCATGGTGATGATTGCTGCAATGAATTAAAAACAACCATAACTATATGATTGATTGATTATGTAATGAATTAATTTAAAAAAACGTAACCAATATGCATTTTTAAAATCCTACAAACTATATGCGACGTGCGTGATTATATTGTGAATGTAGATGCAAATGCTAAAAAACAGCCCCTAAAAAATGCAAATATAATATAAATTTTAAACTAGAAATAAAATGTAATTAAAAAAATGTAAACATTTAAATTTTACAACCAAACCCTATGCAAGATGCATTTTTTTAAATCCCACAAACTATATGCATGATGGCATTATGAATGTAGATGCAAATGCTAAAAAACAACCCCTAAAAAATGCAAATATAATATAAATTTTAAAATAGAAATAAAAATGTAATTTAAAAAAAAAACGTAACCATTTACAACCAAATCCTATGCAATATGCATTTTTAAAAATCCCACAAACTATATGCATGATGGCATTATGAATGTAGATGCAAATGCTAAAAACATCCCCTAAAAATGCAAATATAATATAAATTTTAAAATAGAAATAAAAATGTATTTAAAAAAAACGTAACCATTTACAACCAAACCCTATGCAATATGCATTTTTAAAAATCCTACAAACTACATGCATGATTACATTGTGAATGTAGATGCAAATGCTAAAAAACAGCCCCTAAAAAATGCAAATATAAATTATAATCTAAATTTAAAAAAAAAAAACTTTCACAAGTATTGTAAGCAAATAAAATTATAAATACCTCTTGCTTGCTCTTGTTTTTGCTCTTGCTCTTGCTCTCACTCTTGCTTGGTGTGAATATGAAATGAGCCCATAATGTAAATTTATAACATAAAATTGCACTTTTAGGGTTAGGGTTAGGTTAGTAATGTTGTTTTTATATTATAAGTGATTTACAATTAAAAAAATTAGTTTAGAGTGTTGTTTTTATGTTTTTATTGAAAAATGCGGCAGACCACGTGGGGGACATTTGGACGTCCCCCCCACGTTTCCCATGTCCCCCCACGTAACCCCCACGTTTCCCGTTCCTAGGACATTTCCCATCAAGCATGCACTGTGGGAAACGTGGGGAAATGTTTCCCCACGTCCCGGGACCTCCGGGACATCCCGATGTGTCAAAAATGGGGGACTCGTCCCCATGTAACTATGGTATTATGTGACCTGCTAGAGATTGCGAGGTGGGGTGAGGGCCCGGTGAGCATATTTCGTAGCTGGGGTAATCACCCCGATGAGTGTAAAAAGTTTGGTTGCATTTGATCCTCGAGCCTCCCGAGCTCAAAAAATCTGCATCTGAACACAATGTTGTCATAGTCCGACATTTGGGTATAATTAGAGCCCTTATTGATCGATACCTGCTAGAGATTGTGAGCTGGGGTGGGAGCCTAGTTTGTGTCTCTAGTAGCTAGTGCAATAAACCAGATGGGTGTTAGAAATGCATAGTTGCATTTGATCCCCGAGCCTCACCAGCTTAAAGATCTGCATCTGAACACAATGTTGTCATAGTCCAACATTCGAGTATAAGTATAGCCATTATTGTGTGATACTTGCTAGAGATTGGGAGCTCTGGTGAGAGCTCAGGAAGCAACTTAATTAGCCAGGGTAATAACCTGGACGAGTGCAATAAATGTCTGGTTGCATTTGAGCCCTGAGCTTCACCAACTCAAAAAATCTGCATCTGAACAGTGTTGTCATAGTCAAATATATAAGAACCATTATTATGTGATATCTGCTAAAGATTGCGAGCGGGGTGAGAGCCCAATGAATGTCTCTAGTGTAGGAAACATATGTGGCGCTCTGGTGAGAGCGCAGCAAGCATCTTAATTAGCCAGGATAATAACCTGGATGAGCGCAAGAAATGTTTGGTTGCATTTGAGTCCTGAGCCCTGCCACCTTAAAAATCCTGAACAGTATTGTCATAGTCCAACATTTGAGTATAAGAAGACCCATTATTATGTGATATCTGCTAATTTGCTATAGATTGCGAGCTGGGCTGAGAGCCCAGTGAATGTCTCTAGTGTTAGAAACATATGTGGTTGAATTTAAGTCCTTAGCCTCACCAGCTCAAAAAATCTGCATCTGAACACAAAGTTGCGATAGTCTAACATTTGATTATTAGTAGAGCCATTATTGCTTGGATGGATGTGTTTTGAAAATCACAAACTTAAGCCTATCTACATATCCATCCAAGCAAAAGTATTAAAGTTCATTCAAGGAATCTCTCTGAAAATATTAATGAAAGAACCAAAAAGGATAACTCATTTTCAGTGATACTCAAAGAGCCTTCTTCTCAAAAGTGAAGTGGCAGGTTTCGGGATTCAATCTAGATCAGAGTAAAGGATGGTAAGGAAAGTGGATGGATTAAATTCCAAAACCACAGACTTAGGCAGAGACTTGCTTTCCCCCAAATCCATGGTTTGTTCTCCATTAGATTAAAAATCTACAATGAAAAACCCTTTTTCCTGTTCCCCTCAGACTTTAAATCTACAGTAAGAAACTTTTGGAACAACGTTACAGAGCAACACCTTGCTTTAGTAATTGCCACCAAGTAGCTATGGTTCTCTACCTTACGCATCAATTCTGGTCCTGGTCTGTGTCTCCGCATCTCTTGGGATTTTCTGTTATACCGAGTACATAACCCAGGGTGTACCTGATTGTCAAACAAAAGTTGCAATAAAAACAGAAAAAAAAACAAAGATTTAAAAAAAAATAGTATAATTAAAAAACATAAAATAAACACACAAAAATAATTCAACCTAAACTAACAAATTTCTCTTTTGTTTATTATGGTTAATTTTGTTTATATATTTACATGTTTTATATTTTTATTAATTTTTACACAGACGCACCAAAAAAATCAGCGAACCCTGTACGCATACCCTGATAACTTAGCTGCCAAGTTTTGAATTGAATATTCCCAAAAGTCTTTTGCCACTTGTTTCTTCTTCCTCAATGTTTTAGCTCTGTGCTTTCAGCTTTTCTTGATTCTTGCTCTTCAATCTTCATTGCTGCCTCCAGACAACTAAATCCCAAAACCTTCCAATCTGTCTATTCATTTCTTTTATGGAAGTGGTGCCATAACTGTCATTCTTTCCCATGCATGACCGAATTGTGCTTTATCCTGCATCTACAATCTAATAATTGGGCTTGACTGCAGCCTCGTGCTCCATGACTTGGTGCGTCTCTGAAATATTTTACTCAGTCGTAGCCTTTCTAGCCTGCAACTTATGATGCCTCATAAAATATATTAGAAGTCCCACAACACTCCAACTGCTGTCATCACAAACTTGATCTGTCTTTGGCATTGGAAATTTTTGCTCAATCCTTTGTAGGATTTGTTTATGCGCTAGTGCCTCGAGGGTCTATTGATTTGTTGAGCTCAGTTGGGCCCTGGTGAAAAACTTGAATAGGGCAAAAGTCAGTTCCTTCAAAAACTTTAAAGTCGTCAATCAATTGTCCTCATCACATATTATGCATTATCTTCCATGGCTGGAGAGTTCAGTTTTGTGTCTCCATGACACTTATCCATGAAAATATGCCTTAGCATTGTGAAAATCTGCATGGCACTTATTTGCATACGAAGAGTTATACACACAGCTGTGGCATGGCACATCTATTGATGACCACAACAACTACATTTGTTTTTAACATACTGGTCTAGATCTTAGAAGCATTAGAATTTGTGGCATATTGTTGTCGATGGTGCCTTGGGCCAAAATAATTTATTACTTATCAAATGTTGTTATTGAGGGTATCTTGTGCCTAAATAGTCTGATACTTGTCAAACGCTCACTGGCCCTTATACCGTGGGTGGATACATGTCTTATCATACGAGGACATTGTTATTTGATGTAGAGCTTTACTGCATATGTTTTGATATGAGAATAGCAAACTATAAGATTGAATCAAAATGATTGTTATAACTAAAAATCTGTAAACTTGATTCTATTTCTCCTAGCTGTCCAGAATGTCTTGGTGATGGGTTATTAGACTTGATTACAATGACGGTTACATGATATTTATAAAATTTCATTGCTTACCTGCTTCTAATACAGACAATTTCATGAACTGGATGTATTGTTCAGATGTTGTAATCTATTCCTTTTGCTTGGATAGGCTGAGGTCAAAAAGTTAGACGTATAGACGAATGAGATGAAAACAAAGTCGAGTGACTAATACTGGGGAAAATTATCAGGAAAAGGATGCATTTTCGTCTACATTTTTTTCTTGTCCATAACAGAAGCTTATCGACATTGCTTTGTCTTGTTCCCTGTATTTAATCAGTATTTTGGAGTTGCCAGTTTGCGGCTCGCCCTCAAACTCTTCATTGCAGTTTTGGAAACAAATGGGCGGTGTAGATATTGATGAAGGTGGCAATATAGTAAAATCCATTCGTATGACCCTCAATTCCCATCCAGCTGTCCTCAAGGTGCGTTTCTTAGCAATTGCCTAAATATGAAACTCTTCAAGAAAGGATGTAACTATCTAATATTTTGGTTTAACAAATTATGGATGGGATTACTATTTTTATAGTTTAATGATATCTCTATTTATTGCACAAAGAATCAGGTGTAATCACTTTTGCTTCTTTTAACTTAATTATAAATTTATTTATCACATGTTATTTCAAATTTATTTATCAACTGTTACTTATCTTTGTTAAGGGTTTACTAAATATTTTCAGAGTTATGCACTTGCAGAGATATGTAGCTGATGTTGGGAAAGCATGGCCTGTGTTGATAGTATGTGGGGGACTGCTGCCTTTGTTTTTGTCATTGATTTGGTTGGTTATGATTCGCTATTTTGTTGGTGTGATGATATGGGCAACAATTGTGCTCCTCAACATTCTTACTTTTTCTATCACATTATTTTTCTACACAAAAGGTCAGATCCTTTTTTAACCCTGTATTGTACGAAAGAAAGGTACATTGAGCAACAAAGTGCATATTCACAGTATATTTGGGCATGCTTTTCTATATAAGGAACTGGATCAAGAATAGTTAGGCTAAAAAGGGGAAAAGGACATATACTGTTCTCTTCAAGCTTTATTTCCAATGTGGATTTAAAAGAAAATGTGGTATGCTTTTGTTCTGTTTTCTACAATGTTCACCACCACGACTTCTCTGTTTAAGTAATAGCTCAATTGTATAATGTAGTGCACTTTTTGTGTTCTTTTTGGTCAATCTTAAATCATGGAGTTGTCATTGATATCTCTTGTGGTATTAGTTTGTGAGGCTCGTTGACTGTCATTCATAAATCTGCCCGTGATAACTGTGAGATCTATGCGTGATAGTTGTTAAAGTATGTTCATTCTTGATGTATTTCAAATGTAATTTGGAAAAAGTTGGAGGATTTGCATGTTGAGTGAATGCAGGCTATAGAAGTGATCTGAGGGCCTAGCACTCAAACCTTCTAACTATTCATGTTCTTTGAGCTACAATGGAAGAGAAACAAATTGGAGCTAATTTTCTGAATGATTAAAATTAATGCATGGTATTTGCATGCTTGGTTGGAATAGTAGGGAGGGATATTGAAGACATCTTGTGCGTAATTGTAAGTCATATCTGTAATAACACTAATAAAGAGTAAAATATATGGTTGTTCATTATACTATTTATTTAGTCATAGTGTTTTACAACTAAAAACCAATTATAACCTATAAGCATAAACCTATAAAACTAGAATACTAGTCATATGCTTATTAGAAACCAATATATTATTTTTGTCCATCAACAAGGACTGCAAAATTTGTTTATGTAATGTTCAGAGGTGCAGTCCGAGTTGTTTAGACCAAGGCTGGCACTATTTCTAGGGACCTAGGGTGCCACCAAAGAGCTACTTACAGTATTCATGCATTATGATAACAAACCTTTACTTGTTATAGACTTGTATGTTGCATGCTAGCTCTGGCCAGTTGTCAAGGGATTGACCATAAAAATGCCTAGTTACTTGTTCTTCATACTATGTTCATTGCACAATGAAAAAATGTGATGTGTGCTGTCTTGCTATTGATACATGGTAAAGCTGTTTCATGGATGGAACATGTCAAGACGTCCATGCCCCATATAAGACAAAGGCCGAGATTATTCTTGCTGGATTATCAACCTCTCAAATTGTAGCTGGATATGTATCTAAGATTCTAAACAGAAAATGATCATCTCCATTGTCAAGTGATTGGTCATCAAATGTGGCTAGCTACTTTTTCTTGTTACCATGTTCTTTATACGATAAAAAACGCGATGCATGCTGTCTTCTTTGTGAGATATGGCAAAGATGTTTAATGGAACATGTGAAGACATCCATGGCTCATACAACATGAAGATTGAGAGATTATTCTTGCAGAATTATCAACCTCTCAAATCATAGCTGGGAAGGGATCTAAACGTAAAATGGTCATCTCCGTCGCTAATTATGATACCAAATAATTTTTTTCATTATAAGTTGATTTTGTATCATGGTGTGAATGTTTTTAAAAAGTGTTTTTGGATTGCTTGTTGAATGTAGGCATGTGGATGTCTCTCATAACTCCCAGTATCGTTAGGACTTGATCTTTACTAGCTTGGATGAGTGGTCATGTGTACTTATGCTGAATAAGGAAAAGATAACAATGGCAAGATGAGGGCACATAAATTGGAACAAATGTTAGTGCCATTATTGAATTTATTGTATATAAAACATAGATGGTAAGGGTCCATAGAACATATTGGGGGAAAATGCTGATTTTTTTGTTATGAAATAGTCTTGAGACTCTGTAAGTTATAAAAAGACCGGCGAGTGAGTTCGGCAAGTTATTGGAATAGACTCTGATGTTATCACAATGAGATTCTGGAATAGTTTTTATTTTTTTATTTTTAGTTTGATGAGTTTTGGCTTTTTTTTTGTGACTCCGAGTTGAAGCCTAAAAGAGATTTGCCAAGTCCCAGTCTCAACACTAAGGATAAAATGCATAAAGTTCCTTAAATTTAGCAGAAAAGTAATCAAATATAAAAAGTGATCAATGGGGAGGAACAAAACAAATCAGAAAAAAGCAAAAACTCGGAAGAAATTGGCAATATGATAAAATGCTTAACTTTTCCTTAATTTATGTATTTGGCATTTTGGAGAAAATCTCCCGAGTTTTGCCTCATCTTTTTAAATTAATAAAAATCAATAATTTGGCTGAAAACACTGTATTTAGTCAAATAAATCAGGATTATTCTTTGATTATCTAAAATATAAATAGAAGTTAGAGCTATGTCATTGGCTTGGGTGTCACTTGGATATCCTTTGAAACAAAGGAACCTTCCTTGGAATGTTGCTAATGAACTTTATCAGTGCTAAAATGATGTTTGTAAATTATCTTTTCCTTTTTGATTTTGTCAACTACTTGTCGTTGTGATTTTTGAAGATTTATTTCCTCATCCAACAAGGTTAATAACTCTGTTAGGATGGTCTAGCTGCTTTATCCATACAGGAAATATTATGGAAAACTACTAAGAATATTTTTTTCTAAAACCTTAGAAATCTGCTTGCAAATATTTTCTTTAGTCTAGTTTGTTTTCGTTTCTTGAGTTTGCACTATTTAGATCTAAACGAAGTTAACAGAGAAAAAGTAGCATGGAAAATAATTATACCCTACAGCCATAAATAAGACTTGCAAAGACATGCTTTATTAGTCACTAGAATATCACATATAAGGAGCATCTTGTTGACAATACATAAAGACCATTGGATGAAGAATGATTAACTCTCCCATATGTCAACGGGCATTGGAGTCGTGCTTTTGGATGGAGAATGATGTGGATGGTGTTGGAATTAGAAGAGCACATGTGAAAAAACATGCAGAAAGTAAACCACAAACACAAGCAAAAAAATCTGCATCAACACTCGTTAAATTTTACTTTATGCAGAAGTATTATAAATCTAACAAAAATGGCAGTTGACATTTTAAAATCCATCTATGAATCTCTATGTTACTATTTGTACTTGTACTTGTTTCTTAAGGTTCTGGGTTTAACTGCTTTGGTGCTATCCTTATTTAATTTTCCTAGGTGCTTAGATTCTAATTACCTTCCATGACCTAGGTTCATGTTTACCTTAGTTTTTGCTATTGTAATAGGTTGTACTTTTCGAGTCCCATTGACCTGCTTTCAGGCATTTGAGGATTGTAATATAATTTTTTTCTAATTACGTTAATTTTTGTACACAATATTCCAAAACGGAAACAGAAACGAATTCGAAACGCGAAATGAGAATTTTCAAAAAACCTTGGATACGAAATGTTATCGGAAATATCTGTACAATATATTATTAAAAAAAAAAAATATATATATATATATATATACAGACCATAAGAGATAATTGATAAAGCACTCAAAATATTTTGTATTCGTTGAAATTTGAACTTCTGAAGAGTCATGTCTCATTATTATATAGCTTTTAGGAAGTGTCTTTAGCAAGTCTAGGTAGGTAGATTAGGGTTAGGGTTATTAAATGCAACTTTTCTTTTAATTTTAAAAAAGTTTTGATGTTTTAAACTTTAAAAAAGTGGTGGAAACGTGCTAGACGTTTATGGAAACGTCTGGCACGTTTCCACCACGTTTTGTTTCTGTTTCCTGTTTCAGAAATGTTTCTGCCACAAAACGTGACCCCCTGTGGCGTTTCTGTGATTCGAGCCAATATCCATTATCCTATGATGATAATCTATCCCAGTGTACTCTGTAATAATTATCTGGGTAAATGACAGTCTTGAAATAGTATTGCTTCACCTTAAGTCTCATGTCTGACAATAATGTAAAAGAAACCTTGTTTTATATCCATATCTGGATCGTAATCACTATGTAGCGTCACCTACTACGCAATAAGAAAAATCATATTTTGTTTGCTTTTCTTCATTACAATTCCCTTTTGGATGCTCAGGATTTCTACAATAGTGACATTGTTTCCTTTTCGGCATTCCTTTTACCTTTTCCCTTAACTCATTCCTTACTCATAAATGTTTCCATCTTACATTCTCCATCGCGCTGAGTAATTTGTTATAGCTGAAGGAGAAACCCTGTCAACAATTCAAATTTCATGTATCTTTGATTTTTATTGATTCTTTTTGGATGCTTTGAATGACTTGGAAAGATTGTTTATTTTAACCCAAATCCTCTCTCTATCATCAAACTTTTCACCAATAGTGTTAGCCGATCTCATATCTCCTATAATTGTTGTATGACCAGAGACTGATTCCCCATTATTGATAACCTGATTCCTGAAGCACATGACTCTTGTTGAGTTAGTTTCTTGTACTCTGCAACTTCAGGCAAACCTTTCTAGCATTTTCTTCATTCTTAAGTGTCAGATAACATCACACATTACTGACAAGCTGATTATCATCAATGCATCTGAATGTCTCTTTACATATTTCTAGCAATTCTATTATCCATGCTCTGTGGCTCTGCAGTCACAAGATTTCACAACTCTTTGAACATCAATTTTGTCCTCATTTTAAGCTTTAAGACTATAATTTCTCCCATTAAACTTTTGGGATTTTGATTAGAAGTTATGAAGACTTGGCATACTTTTTGTCTTGTATACAAAAGCACCACTTTAATAATATCTTCAACATTGACACTATACACAATATTTGTGACATAAAATAGGAAAACCCCAAAGTGTATCGTTGAAAATTACTCTTTCTTTCCCTTACCTTGAAGCTCCTTACACAATGTGACCAATAACAATTAATTAAGCTGTCACATGAATTGTAAAGCTTGTGGCGACGCCTGTGACTGCAAACCACCTCAAAAAACTTTCAAGCACAAGTACACTGTTCTCACCCGAAGTTGCACCCTGATAGAGAATGGTGTGTGTACTCTCTCTCTTGTTGACAAAATTGGAACACCTCAAGGTTGTGGGTAACCTATGTCTGAGGTGAACCTCCAGAGAGAGGCTGGTTCCCTTGTGAATCACCTAAAAACGAAAACTTTGACAAGGAAAAGGGAGAAGGAATGCAGGAAAAGGGAAATAAGGGTGATACACCAATAATTTAACACATGCATGTACTTCTGCACACAGAGAATTCAAAGATCCACACACCTGCACAACTCTAAGCTATTTTGCAAAATTAATTCAAGGGTTTAGGAGAAAGGACAACAGTAGAGGGAGTAAATTCCACACTAGAGCAATGCAATATTCATGTCAAACACAATGAAAAATCAGAAAAACAGCAGTATGAGAGGGCAAAAATGGATTTTATTACTTAGAGGTGCAAGTACAAAGCTCCAAAACTAGAGCCAAACAACTGCAAGTGTCTAATGAATTTTTACAATGCAAAAATCCTTCTTCTATCCAAGTCGACTGCTGCTGCTAATAATAGACTGCTGTCTATTTTAATTTATTTAATTTCTTTCTTCCCATGTTGCTGCTAATAATAATAGACTGCTGCATGTTTATTAATTCATTCTTTTCTCCCTTGGCGCAGGGGACTGTTTGGAACAGCAGTAGGTAAAAATAAAAGCCTTTGCACTTCTCTTTTTGGCGTATGGGTTAAATTAGAACCAGCAGTTGCTAATTTTAACAAAAGCACGCTAAAAAAGCACTCTCTTTTGGCGCCAATGTTTTATGACAGACTGCTGCTAAATTTAACAAAAGCAAGCTATATTTATCCCTTCACCTTTGGCGCATGGAGTTGATATATTTTGGCAAGTGCTATTTTTAGTGCCAACCACTTTTAGCAAGTGCTATTTTTAGCGCAAACCACTTTTAGCAAGTGCTATTTTTAGCGCAAACCACTTTTAGCAAGTGTTATTTTTAGCGAATGCTATATTTAACAAACTTCTATTTTAAGCCAAAAGCTATTTTTAAAAGCTAAAAATAGTCAATCTTCCAAAAATAGCCAATCCTTTGCGTGGAAAATATGGTAACATCTTGGTGACATCACGGGATTGTTTGCTTGCTAAACAAAGAGATTAGTAGCCTTCTGCATCCATCGGGCCATGGAGTCACATACTTTTGTCAACAACTTGTATCCTCTAAAACAAAACCATTGAAATGCCCTCTCCAACAAAAGGAAAACATGTGCATGCAAGCACTTCTTGAAAAGACAACTAATTAATGAAAGCTGGAAAAACAATGTGCGTGCAAGCACTTATTGAAAGTAAACTGCCCTAAACTACTCCTAGTCTAAACAAAAAGAAAAGAAAACTAAACAAAACCACACATCTTGGTTGGGAGAAATAATTTCCTTTCTCAGAAAGTGCGGCCATGAAATCAATTTTGCAATTAGATCACATGGTATAAGTGCAGACATGGCTTGCACCATTGATTTGCTCAAAATCCTAGAAAAGAATGGACACCTCTATAGGATCTGCACTTTGCCTTTGTAGATGTTGGGGTTGATTTTTGACAACTTGAAGCTCTTTTTATGCTCTAAAATGAACACAATTGATGGCAACTCCTTCTATAGCTCTTAACTAGACAAATCTCTGATTGGACATGATTTTCTCATAGTTGATAAACTGATTTTCCTGATCTGCCCCTCTTCTTTGTGTGAAATTTCATCATTTGAATTTACATTGGATGTTTGGAGATTGATATGAAACTTTTTCTAGTTCATCCTTTGCAAACAACCTCATATTTGGCTCTTTTTCAAGCTCGAAAGAAGATGTAATAACAAGAGAGTCTTTATTGAAGAAGATAGATGGAGGTGGAATACTTACAATTTCAATTGGCTCTTCCTCATCATCAGAATCTTCTAAGTTTGATAAAACCTCATCCTCTTTATTGTTCATGCTTGAGGAAAACTCCTTTTGAATTTGAATTTCTTTGCTGATTTCCTCCTTTGTATGACTGTTTGCAAGCTGATTTGAAGGTGATATAGGCTCAAGATTGCTGATTTGATCCTTAGAAACATTCATATGCTCCTTCAAAACATTATCTTTATGTTGTATCTCAAGAGATCTAAGAAAACTTTGTCTAACCTTTGCATGCTGGTCATATTCCTCCTGCTGCTTTGTAATTTCAACCACTTTCATGCACTCCTCTATTGTAGGTTTAACCAACCGTGGAATTTGTTTGTCCTCAAACTGTAAGCTCCATTTTGTTAGATTTTGCCTGAGAACTTCACTTGGCTCTTTAGCTGGCTGCTCTTCCAAACTGATTTGCTGATTAGTTTCATTCCAGAATGGATTTGGGAATATGAGGGGGGGGTGAGTTGGATTGCTAACTGATTTTGCACCTTTGTTGAGATGATTGGAGAGGTGTAAGATCTTGTGGAGGAGAAGCTTTAAGAAAGCTAGGAATTTGGGACTTGGGCTCCGGTTGAAGTGGTTGGAAAGTAGAAGTAGGAGGGCTGCATGATGATAGTGAAGAATTACCCCATTGACAAGGTTTCTCAACACTATATTGATAAGCTTTCATCTCGTCATTCCACTCGATAGTTGTGATATCAATTCGGACACAAAGTCTATCTTCTCTTGAGAAAAATGATCTTTGTGCCAATGGATTCGTCGCTGAGATGCTGAATATTTGTGTCTGAAACATTGATATTTGCTAAGAATAACATCAACTTCTTTAGCAAATTTTGTACAGTCCCACCGGGCGTGCCAGAAATTGTTGTCACCCAGGAGTTGCACCCTGATAGAGAATGGTGTGTGTACTCTCTCTCCTGTTGACAAAATTGGAACACCTCAAGGTTGTGGGTAACCTATGTTTGAGGTGAACCTTTAGAGAGGGCTGGTTCTCTTGCGAATCACGTAAAAAGGAAAAGTTTGACAAGGAAAAAGGAGATGGAATGTGGGAAAAAAAAGGGTGATACACCAATAACTTAACACATGCATGTACTTCCGCGCACGAGAGAATTCAAAGATCCACACTCCTGCACAACTCCAAGCTATTTTGCAAAATTAATTCAAGGGTTTAGGAGAAAGGACAATGGTAGAGGGAGTAAATTCCACACTAGAGCAACACAATATTCCTGTCAAACACAATGAAAAATCAGAAAAACAACAGTATGAGAGGGCAAAAATGGATTTTATTACTCAAAGGTGCAAGTACAAAGCTCCAAAATCAGAGCCAAACAGCTGCAAGTGTCTAATGCATTTTTACAATGCAAAAATCCTTCTTGATGCAAGTCGACTGTTTCTGCTAATAATAGACTGCTGTCTATTTTAATTTATTTAAATTCTTCTTCCCATGCTGTTGCTAATAATAATAGACTGCTGCATGTTTATTAATTCATTCTTTTCTCGCTTGGTGCATGGGACTGTTTAGAACAACAATTGGTAAAAATAGAAGCCTTTGTGCTTCTCTTTTTGGCGCATGGGTTAAATTAGAACCAGCAGTTGCTAATTTTAACAAAAGCATGCTAAAAAAGCACTCTCTTTTGGCGCCAATTTTTAGGACAGACTGCTGCTAAATTTAACAAAAGCAAGCTATATTTATCCCTTCACCTTTGGCGCATGGAGTTGATATTTTTAGCCAAGCGCTATTTTAGCGCCAACCACTTTTAGCAAGTGTTATTTTTAGCGAATGCTATATTTACCAAACTTCTATTTTAAGCCAAACGCTATATTTAGCGCCAATCTTCCAAAAATAGCCAATTCATTGCGTGAAAAATATGGTAACAGTACCAACAATATGACCAACAGGGGAATATGAGACGCAAATGACTACATACTTTGGCAAACACAAATTATAGGCCCCTTTATATAAAAAACTTGTCATATGACCAGCAAAAACACTTAAGGGCGGACATTTAAAATGACTTTGATAACGAAATGTGAAACCTTTCATATATGTTTAATCTTCATGCCCAAACTAATCTTTATATTTATGTCATTACCATCATTAGAACAATCTGGTTGTGATGCTTAAGCCCAATTTCATTTCTTTGACCATAGTTGACACCCTTCCCTCGAGTGTCAATCCAATGCTTAAAAGGTTGTTAGTAGCCTACCGTGGCCATACTATTTTTAATTTTCGATTTCTGTACCATGTATTAGATTATACAAACATGTCCATGATCGATCAATAGTGAAATACTCCAAGCAATAGAAGAGAACACAATGAATAAATAAAATTGAATAATAATTCAATAAATAAAATTCAGTGAATTGAATGGGATGGTTGGAAGGCATTTCCTTTGTATACATTTAACAACATATGACAAAAGGGTAGGCGAACCTAATGTAAGACACTAACCCCAACATAAATTATAATTACACAAGGTATCATAAGTACCCAACATTCACACAACTCAATGGACCCAACAAACCGTAAACCCCACAAATGTCGGTGACTCAAAGGGATAGTATGGATGGGTATTACAATCTAACATCCTCTCCTAAAACACAACTTGGAGGGTCAAACGAAGGTGACATTAGCATGCCAATCCTTCGGTAAAATGAAGAGAGGTCCCGACTTCCCGTTTCCATCGACAACATCCGATAACTCGAGAAATTTCCACAATTTGGTGAACTCCTCACCAATCTTTAAAACTATTAATAACTTGATTAGCTCTTGTAGTGTGGCGTGCTCATTAACAATCCTAAAATATCTGAAGTCAAGCATCCACTATGCTCCATAACGATAATGGGAATTCTTTGTTGGCTTGTGGTTTGGCTTGGTTACTGTCTTCACAGAGTGGCTCGATATTTCCAGGTGTTGGGGGCTCGTGTTTTTACAAGATTCATGGGGACGTGGCTTCACGTTTTTGTTTCGTGTCCTTCTATCACGTCTTTCGTAGGCACCTTTAATCGCGGTTTCTTTCCTCCACAGCTGGCTCGCAATTTTCCCCACCTCCGTGACCTATCGACTTCAGAATCGCTCACATGACTGCTCGCTTTTGGGGAATTGCCCATTGCAACGCTGTTTGGCATGCAGGGTCAATCTATTTGGGGATTTGGGGGACTTGGTGACTCTCCTCTAACCATCTCACCTCTCCAAGCAATCTACCCTTCCACAATGACTCCCTCCACCCCTGCAACGTCGTTGGTCTCTAGCCTTGGATCAAACGATCAGGGTCAGCAGGAAAGCAACCTCCCAAACATTATTACTGAGCTGGTCAGTCGGTTGGAGACTTTGGAATCTTCCAACATAACTCTTCGAACTGAGGTCTTTGAATTAACCTCTTGGATTGAAAAGGTTGAAGCGGATAACCTTTCTCTGCGCAGCAACTTACAAATATCACGACTCAGGCCATTCCCACAGGCACTAACGATCAATTGCATGCAGAAATTTCAGACTTGAAGCACAAACAGGAAGAGATTCAAACCCAACACGAAAACCTCAGGAAACAATTTGATTCTTGGGCACAAATTGTGAAAGGAAAAGACCAAAACACTCCTATTACTGTTGTGGAGGAAGTTGTACAAGCTAAATTGGTGGAAGAAAGAAACAGACGAGCTAGAGAGCTCAATCTCAAGGTAAGAGGGCTGCCCACACCCCTCCTTCTGATCCTTTAGCCATTGCATCTGATTTCATCACAAACAAGTTGGGGCTGCAGAGGTGCAAATTGATAGAGCATGGCTTGGCCTCGATTCCACCCTCTTCCTTCATTTCAAATCAGCTGATGACAGACTTCGGGCCCTCAGGGCTAAACGAAAACTATTCTCACTTCTAGATAAGATCTTCCTTGATGAAGACCTCACTAGAGCCCGGTGGCAGAGCTTAAATAGTTACGAGAAGTTGTTATGGCAGCCAAGAAGGCAGGTAAATGGGCGGTGATTCGAACCTCAGACCAGTGGTTCGAGACACTTTCCTTCTTGTTGGGCCTCTGGGTCCAAATGACGGTCCCGCTGGGAGAGGCATCATTGCAGGGGCATTTCCATTTCATGTTGGAATGGAAACGGGTCTTACTTAGTCTTCACCTGGTCTCCTACGGGATGCATTGGGACACTCTGATCTCCTTTTTGTTACGGAAACACATGAGAGCCCCGTTCGTCCTCTCTTGGACCTTAGGGGTACTACTGGCTCTTTGTTTGCAGGCAGGATACTAGGAGCTCTGGTGGAGTTAGGGGTTCTGGTGGAGTTGGTTGTTTGGTTAGGGACACTCTTCGGGGTAGGATTTCTGTGGTAGCTGAGGACAAGTTTCCTGTTTTCTGTGGATCAAGGTTAGGCGGACCCACACCTTACCCGAGACATTTTTATTGCAGTGTGTTATTTCCCTCCTGTCTCTTCTCCCTTTGCCATTGAGAATGGCCCAGATGGGGACCCCTACTTTGACCTTTCTGCTGGTATTTCTCAGTTCTCTGCAGTTGGTGAGGTCATCCTTTTGGGTGATTTCAACGCTCGAACCAAAAACTTCCAAGTTCCATTGCATGACAGAACTGTTGATGCTCTTTGTACCTCAGAGGTGGACCCGGGTTCTATTGGTCTTCATAGAGAGTCTGATGATGTGGCAGGGCCCTTGACGACATATGGCCGACACCTTTTATAGATGGGGAATCTCATGACTTGCTGATCCTTAATGGTATATCTTGTTTCCCGGACTCTTAGTTCTTCACCTGCAGACCCCACTGTGGTGGCGCTAGTGTTGTTGATTACGTCATGACTACCCCTGACCTTCTTCCATTCATCCACCACTTTTCTGTCTCCCCCATTCCCCTTGCTGACCATGCGGCCCTCTCCTTCTCCTTGGAAACCACCCCCCAGGGCCCCTAGCCCCGTCACTGCCCACCACGTACCACTCTGAGACTTGATGAGGGTGACCCCACGACCTTCTCCTTCCATCTTCGTCAGCTTCTCCCCCCTCTATCCCTTTTTACTTCGCTCCCTACTGATAGGATGTATGACCTTCTTGCCACCACTATCCACGATGCAGCCTTGCTCTCCTACCCCCATTCCACCTCCAGGCCCTTTGGTACGAGGACATGCCCCATGAACCAATGGTATGATGATGACTGCAAATCCCTTCACCGCCAACTCCGTATGGCCTTTACCCATGACCTTCCATCCTTTCCCTCCCTCAAAATTGCCTATCGCAATCTCCTCCGCCACAAGAAGCGTACCTTCATTGCCCATAGAAGAAGGGATCTCCGCACTTCACTTCTGCATTCCCCAAACATTTTTGGCATACCATCATTCCTCGGCGCTCCCCCTTACCCCTGGATCTTGACCCCCACACTATGTTCACCCACACCTCCACCCTGTATGATATCCCTGGTCAACCCTAGACCCAGGTTGTGTCCCCACCCTCCACCTGCCACATTTTCACCTACACAAATGTTAAGAAGGCCATATCGGTGTTGAATCGCAACAAAGCAGCAGACGAGGAAGGTTTTCAGGCAAAGTTCTTCAAGCATGGGATCGGCACCATCAACACCTATTCGGTAAACCTTTTCAATCAGGTGGTGTGCACTGGCTTCCCACATTCTTGGTCCCACCATATTATCCACCCTATCCACAAGTCCGGTCCTACCTTTGACCCATAATTACAGGACAATTATGAGGTCTTTGGTTGCCTTAAATGCATACCGTTCTGGGCTTTCTGAATTCATCAGGGAGCACCATCGGAGTCAAACAGGGCTGCCCTCTCTCTCCTACTCTATTTGGTATTTATATTGATGAGTTGGAGGATTTTCTCCGGGATCACATACAAGACAGTGACGGTTGTCTTCTTCACCAGGTTTTGATCTACATCCTTCTTTTCGCAGATGATGTGGTCCTTTTGGCTTCTTCTGCGGAGGGGTTACAGAGACAACTTGACGCATTAGCCCTCTTCTGTGATCATAGACAGCTTACAGTCAATCTGGGTAAAACCAAGGTTATGGTTTTTAATGCGCTGAAGACCTCTGACTTTCATTTCTTCTACGAAGGGAGGAGTTGGAAATCACCAACTCCTACACCTATTTGGGGGTTCTCTTCTCTGGTCCTCGCTTCAGTCTACGCCCGACTATTCAACCCCGCATCAACAAGGGGTATGGCTCCCTTGCGATCTTGGAGAGACAGTGCTTCCGTCATCATTTTCAAGACACTTTGTCCAAGATGTCTCTCTCGGACTCTCTTGTGAGACCATAGTTCTCTATGCATTTGAGGCCCGGAGTCCCTCCCTGCTCGAGTTTGATTGGGCTTCTGTTGAGTGAGTTCAAATCCTTATGCTCAGACGGATCATCAGGTGTAAAGAGATTGTCCCTCATAATATTATCCTTGCGGAGTTTGGTGCTCGCCCTTTCAGACTGGAGGTCATCTTTGGCCTCGTCTCACTCTTGCATCGTATCCAGGACTTTTCGCTTCTTTGATAGACAGAGACAGGTACATCTACATTGCTTACCATTCTTTTGAGGCCATTGCTCTTTCTGACCGTAGTGGCCATGTTCGCTTTCTTGGTATGCCGGGGTCTCTCGTCTCCTTGGATCCATTGGGATCAACATGGATCGTCTCCCCCCTTTCAGGTACTCCATGGATGCTCCTGCTCATCTCCTTCCGAGCAAGTAGGACCTGCACAAAATCATCAAAGATGATATATACCGACAGTTCATCCAGACTACTTGGATCAACCCCCGTGATGAGCTATGCCCGAAGATGGCCTTCTACACCAATCACTTCCTTGAAGTCAACAATGGACTCATCATTCGACCCACCTATATCTCCCGGCATTGGATGCATGCTCTTCGCATCTCCCTAGGCCAGTTCAAAGTTGGCTCTCATAGGCTTCGGGTTGAGAGCGATCACCAGTTGGATCGGGCCAAGAGGATCTGCCAGCTTTGCTCCCTCCAGGAGGTTGAGACTGAGGAGCACTTCATTTTCTCGATGCCCCATCTACTATGAGATCAGAGGGAGGTTTCATTATCTTTTCGTGAACGCTCAACGTTCACGACCTTCTTCAGTATTATGATCCAGAGGTGTCTCGCCTCTCATCTACAGGAAGCTCTTAAGCTCTGTGACGGGGTCCTCCATCCACCTTCCAAGGAGACTACTACTAGACGGATCACATCTTTCTTTGATGTGCTCCCGGGTGAGAGGGGCACCAAGCGGAGACCTGATCCTAGTGGGGACCCCCATTCCAGATCTATCAGAACCAGAGGTGCTTCTTCCCAAGCCAGAGATCTATGGACTCAGACCCGGCCAAGGGCCCCTTCTCATAGGCGTCAGACCACCAAGCTCATCCAGAGAGCTCGACTCTCCACGGATCATAGAGCGTCTCAAACAACTTCCAATTCCAAACACCAGACATCAACACATCACCAGATTCTTTCCAGCTGGCATTGGGCGACAGTCATGAGGGTTGGTGTTGAGGCTTTTCCCTCCACCTCCCTTTCTTCTTCTTCGTACTCTCTTTCTTCTTCTTTTGTTCTCGAAGACCCGTTTTGGGCTTTCTCCATTGGTTCTGATCTACTTTACATGTAGTCCCATTGACCTATTTCTGTGGTCACTTGTTGGACATTTAATAAAATTATCTTATCTTATCTTATCTAAGGATAGTAGTTAATTCTCTTGTTAAAGTGAGATAAACACTCGATATATTGAAACAAAGCATGTTAGTCTCATCCCTCTCAAACAATATCCCTCCAAAGATAAAGGAATGTAACGTGGAGGATCTACCCAAATGATGACGATGATGAAAGGTTGAAGCCTTTTGTGAATCTGAACAATAAGACCATTACTCTAAGCTATCGACCCTTTTACAAGCTCCTAGCCTAGTAACCCATAAAATTCAAGGCCCAAATCATGAAACAGGATACTTAAAACTCATCATCACGCCGAGAAGCATTCTACAATGGCATCCTCGAGGGTTCTTTGGTGGGCTGTAATGTAGCGTGTTCACTTTTAATTCCAACCTTAAATTTGACGTCCATTTGACTATCACTTAGAAGTCTTTCTTTTTAAGAATGTCAATGGAAAAATCATAATATCTTGGTGATACGATGGGTTTTGGAGCCCTTTTTATTGCACTTTTTTCAAGCCTCACACATTAGTGTATCTAGATTGACACCATTTGTTACTAGTCATGAAAAATATGTCAAAAAAGAAATTAATTTATTAATAATTATGGTATGTGAAAAGTCCAAAATAAAGGCTTTGAGATTGATATCTCTCAACGTTTTTAGATATACGTACTTAAGATATCTATACTAGTCTTACAACCTTGAAAATCATATGCAAAGATGCCATCATAGAAGTTGCCATGGGACCGTGTGTTTAGGTCCTACAACCCTAAAAATCGATCTAATCAAATGCATCATGATCTTGCTAGCGAAAATGGAAGAAAATCCTCCTAATAAATATCATTCAATAAAAGAGTAAAGGAAGTTCCGTGCAACAAAAGACCTTCAACAATATTCCAAAGCAACCCTTGGAAACAAAGATGAAATCATCATAAGTCCATCTCTCCATCAAAAGCGGTAAAGATTCCATCATCTTCTTCCACCCTATATATTTGGCTTCCAAATAAGCGTTGAGCACTCGGTCGAGAGTGATCCGCGATGGATCTGAAATGATGTATCATCTCCTGCTCCTTAATTCCTACTTGTGATCACATCATTCTCCTTAGAAGTAGGAATAGCTTCATGTGTCGAACTACAATCTTTGACATGATGGGGTTAGCACCCAAATCTCTCTCCCATGAAGTCTCAAATAATGTATTATCTCCTGGAACAACCTCATCATCCCCCAAAAGAATTTCATAATTCTCAATTGAAGATCTAGGAGACTATAGCTAGTATGTCATCTTCATTCGCACCAATAATCGAGGTAGGCGTAATTTTTTTCACCTAATAAGAGATGACATCATATAAACTCAAAAGAAAGGTATATGGAAAAGTATCACTGATCTCAACTTCGCCATTACCAATAACATCAAGTGTAGAATCATTTGCAAAATGGATCTTCTTATCATTTCCTTTGCCAAGTGTCGGGAGCAATGAGGAAAATTCAAGGATGATTCAATATTGAGAACCAAATGGCCCCATTTATGGCCTCATGCTTTGTCTCTCTCAGCCAAGAAAAAGTCAGGCTGTCATTCCTTGTACTATGCCTGTGACTACAATAACCAAAACCACGGTGATTGTCATATCTCCGAGAACATGTTCATGCTCCATGTCCCGTGTTGAGGCGAATAATGCTTCCTATGTCCTCCAAATGATGATTGGGTGCCATAATGATTCCTCAATGAAAGAACCAAACACTTGAGAAGAAGGCATGCTAATATCGTGGCAAAGTTGGGCATCTTGTGAGGAATTGCTTTAGCATGCCTTCTTCTTCTCTCCCCCTTGGTGCGACTATGAGAGGCCTTTGAAGACCTTGATTTTTTTACCCAAGGGAATCTACTATGGGACTGCCATAATAAGAATTCTTTTAATAACAATTCCTTCCCTCCCGTGCGTGAAGATTATTTCAAAAGGAAGATCAATATCTTGGCCATTATCTCAAGTCCACCACCTGTATAACCCATTTTTTGAAGTAACTTCAACCCAATTCATTATGTAGGCTTGTCAAATGCTCCAATAGTGGGAGAGGTAGACACATTCTCAACACGATCATCATAGATATCAACAATATGAACATCAACAATATCAACAATACGAGCATCAACATGATCAAGAACATGAGCATCAACAACACGAGCATTAATATTATCAACAACATGGTTTTGATAAAAACATCATCAACACAAGCATCATCACAAATAGGAATCATAAGATCATTAGTAGAGGTAGAAGCATCAAATTCAGTGGAAGTGGAAGTATTAACACAACACTTTGCATGCCTCACAATGTGTTCATTAGTCTTCCTTATCTCGCAATCCTCCTTTACAAGCCTGAATTAAGTTCACTCAATGAGTCAATCTCTTTTCTAGATTGATCAAACAAGTATTTGTCGAATACCCTGTGAAGTTTGAGCCATATCTCCTTTAGGGTATCTCTCCTATGAGAAAAAAATGAAATCCATGTGCAACATGGGTTAACAACATTTCCCAAGCCTGATCTTCCCTGTCACAATGGACAGTCAACTCTTCCTTGGTAGAAGGGGTACTTTCAGTTCCCACAACAGTTTGCCACAAAGCCACAGTTCTTAAAGCACCCTCGATAGATGACTACCGACAATTGTGTCCCACCAGCATTGGGACCTCCAGAACTACCTTCATTTTTACCCTTGATAAGACTATTATAGAAGTTTGAAAATTTAGGGAATCACAGTGCCACATCGAAGAACTTGAAAAATGCTTTCCAACGGTTCAAAAATGGGCTTGAACGGAGTTTGTATGGAGGAGTTATCGGCGTTTGAAGTAAAAGTATAAATGCAAATTTAGGCAAAAATTTGATGGTTTTTCCTGATGATGAATCACAGGTGATGATTCAAACACGCGATCAATGAATCTCTACACAGTTTATTCAGAAACCAGATTGCAAGCTCAAGGACTGGGAACATAAAAACTCTAATAAGAAGTACTTGTCACTGTAATGATTTATATAAACTGCCTTGTGTCACCCTATGGATTACCACATATCACTGTACAGACTGCCATCTGGACTACTGCATGTACAGTACAGGCCAGCACTGGGCTGCCACTTCAGCACCTGCTGAATTCCAACATGCCTCCGCTGACTGGGCACTACCCTGTCACCTGATTGTTGACTATGTTGCCACCTGGACTGCCACATCACCTGTAAGGATGTTGACTTACTGCCACATGGACACCGACCAGACACCACCTCACCTCCACTTGTTGCCACATGGGCTGCTGATGTGTTGCACTGCCTGCCAACTGGATCACTACATTGTGCTGTCGAGCAAAATCTCACCCAAAGGGCTTACAGGAGTCAAACTCCCAAGAGATTACCCCCTTGTGTCTTAGTGCCTGTGTACCATTCAAGCAGACTATGCATGTGCGTACAGCATGTATTGGGTGCACTAGGGTTTTAACAAAATCCTGTAGAAAATCCACAGCACTTTAGCATGTGGTTATACGTTGCAGCCCCACTGCAACCACATGCTCTGCTTCACTCCCACTCTGGTTTCTCAAGTGACAGTTGCCAAAAAGCGTCCACTAGCCCTTGGGTACTGGAGGCCTTCCATCTTTGACTGAAGAATTTTCTGTTGAACCAGAAATGGACCCCTATTATTTTTCCGCAAATGTAATCACATTTGACAAATAGTGCACCCACATAGGAATTCCTTTGTAAACCCTAATTCTCCTACGTAAACAACAATTTGTGCCAGAGAGCTCCACAAACCCAAATCTTTCTGAATGGGTTCTTCATTCTCCAAATTCCACAACGAATTCATATCTGAAATCAGAATATCTCCTTTGCTCACAATCTTTGATCTGTTTATCAAAACGGACCATAAACACAAATAAATTGCAACAAAATTTCTCGACCAATCTTGATGCACTATTGCACTAGCAAAAGGAAAAGACCTTAGGGTTTTCACACTTCAGACCCTAAGCTCTGATTCCATAGTAGATTATACAAACAGGTCCATAACCAATCAACTGTGAAATACAACAAACAATAGAAGAGAACACAATGCAGATATGTGGTGGCGTCGAGCGACACCTAAAAGAGTAATAGTCAAATAAATAATATCAAATGAATCAAATGAAATGGTTGAATGGATGGAACTGGAAGGCATTGCCTTTACAGACACCTATCAACATATGAGAAAAGGGTAGGCCGACCCAATATAAGGCATTAAATCCAATATAAATTATTATTACACAAGGTATATTAAGTACCTATGTACATGCAAGCCTATGGAACCAACAGATCCAATGGAACACCACAAATGCTCTTGTCTCAAAAGGTTTTACATTCAAGCACCATGCCCTTGTTAGCAAGTGCTTTTCCCACTAGGTTTAACTGATACCAGCTGTATACAAGGAAAATTGAAAGCAATGAAGAAATAAGCAAAAACAAACAAATGCAAACCTTCCTTTAAGTCTTCTTGCAACCTCAGATGAGATAGCTGAAGTGTGGAATGGAGTACCACACTTGTTGGATCTCTTTGGATAGTTTGATTGTGGATGCTCCAACATGATTCCAAATGGAAGAAGAATGCTACGAGCAATGGGTGATCGAATGGACAACCTTTTAGTATGCAAATTCCAATGGCAAATGGGCAGAGTGTTGCTGCAAATGCTTAAAGCTTCCAAAGATGAATTGTGAAGGATTGAGCCTCATATTTATAGCTAAAGGAGAGGCCATGGATTGTGGATCAAGGTTTGAATGAGTTGCAGGGAAATGAATGCATTTTCCTGAATTAGCAAGTTGATTTGGTCTGTGCAGTTGATGGTTTGAATATTCATTTAAGGGGCAATGAATATTTAGTTGGCTTTTGATTTTATTCAAGAAGGTGGTTGTACGTGAATATTTCTGCTTCCACCTTTGTAGGGTTCTAAAACTTGAGTGGAGTGAGCTAGTTCAACTTGAGTGAGTTGGATGGTGAAGTGGAGATGAGTGGAGGGTGAGTGGATAATTAGCTATTTATTTATTTAAATAGCTAATTAAATTAGCCAAGGGGTGTGAGTGTATGCTTTAAGCATGATAGAATTAATTAAATTAATTCTAAAGGGATGTGGGTGAATTCTAATGGAATGTGAGAGGGTAGTGATCTAGAATGCATTCTAGAACTGATTTGGCAT
This sequence comes from Taxus wallichiana var. yunnanensis, assembly GCA_018340775.1. NCBI lineage: Eukaryota > Viridiplantae > Streptophyta > Pinopsida > Cupressales > Taxaceae > Taxus > Taxus wallichiana. The sequence continues at coordinate 362,104,407 of CM031242.1, forward strand.
ATTATGCAAAGGATAGGGATAATTAGGAATGACTAGAAATAGGTATGTATTTTTAGGGTGTCTACACAAGCAAATTTAGTTTCAGTCTACGAGTAAATTGTGTATTGTACTTTGCTATTCCTAGTTGCCGAAAAACATTTTAATAGTGTTCTAGTCTAGGCTTGATTTGAAACAAATGATGTACTAGCCCATTTTGGGATATTCATTCATATACGTTTCTTTATATACATGCAGTCGCGGAAAAAGAGTTGTATTTGGTAAAATAACAATGTGCAAAATGAGACTTTGAACCGATACTTACATTGTGTGCTAAGACCTAATGGAATTGTTGATCGAAATTTCTTTCCTGTTCAGATTAGTGAAATAGATATTAAAGAAAAACAAACAACTTCAAAATGCAAGGGTTTAAGGTACCTTGGTGTATGATGGATGCAAATGGACAGCACAAAGTGAATGACCTCACTGCAAATCTGATGAATCTGCAAAACAAAGATAACTAAGAGGAAAATGGATTAGATGGTAGATAGGGGGTTACCCGATAAAGTCGGATCCAAGAAGTGTAAATTTCCTTATGCGGATGTCAACCCCGTGTTTGATAATAGATGGTAAAAGCAATAATCAGAACAAGATAATATGCAGAGTCTGAGGCACACAGAAACTGAAAGTGTAGAAATGTAAGGCACATACAAATATGATCTAGATTAATATAAAATAAAGTATACCTAGGTCGGGTCGATTTGACGACCCCAGCATGCGAGAGGGCAAAGCTCGACAACGACACGAGCAGATGGATCTGGACAACAAGCTAGAAATGTAGATCTGTCAAGATTTGAATGCAAATAATATGATCACATAGGCCTGAGAACACTGACAAGAACTTGTAGAGGAAGATATGAGAAAAGGAAATAGAAAGGATGCAAGAAAACAAAAGATTTGTATGGATTGGATGGAAATAGGACTTGGGTTGACGGCGATCGGGTTGAGTTGGTGGCGATTGGAGACAGAGGGCGTAAGGCGGATTTGGACCGACAGAGGAGCAATATGCCGCAGTTTGAGAACTGGGAACAATAATAGAACAGAGAAACACACGACGAAGATTTGAAGGGCGTAATGAGTAACAAAACAAAATTGGGTCGAGGACGCCCGACAGCAGAGCGACGCAACTGGACAATGTTAAGAAAAGATGAGGGTGAATGGGCCGGATGAACAACATGAAGACAAAATCACCGAAAGAGGAAGTCGGAGATGAGGCTCTAATAGCGAGTTGAACTTGCAAAATGTTAGTACTGAAAGATAATGACAATAATAAGTAATGATAGCATAAACCAATGTAAGATCAAGATAAACTCCCCAAAGTCTCCACAAGTAATGTAATTGAACTCCAAGGGGCTCCAAGAAGGCTACAAAGAATCGCAAGACGGCTCAAGCTCAAGATCGTGTCACAAAAACGCAAGAGAATTCGATTATGCCTCCCTTTGGTCGGAGAGGTAAATGTTGCCTTATAGGTCGACGGCGACCAGTGGGTCGCTACCAACTGCGGGGAACCGTCCCTTTGGATGGTGGATGAGTGATTTATTCAAGATATGGGGCTTTTATTGATTAGGATGAGTGTTTTAAAGCATATAGGCGGGTTAGGGTTTCTTAGGGAAGTGATATGGGTAGGTGGGAGATAAAGATGGATTAAATAAAAGCTAGAAAAAGCATAGGGATATGGAACTAGGTAGTTAGGGATAATAAACAACCTAGGGAGGAGAAATGAAAGCTAATTAGAGGTAATTAGCTAATGAGATGAGGATTAGGAAATGATTAAATGAATATTAATTAAAATTTAAAGTTGATAAGTTAATAGATAGGAAAGGTGAGAATTAAAATATGAACATGAATTAAAATAAAGGGGGTCTAGATAAGACCATGGTGATAGAAGCGAACACGGGCAAGAAGGGTAACGATACCAAATTTTGGTGTCTACAGGGAGCACCACAAATGTTGGTGTTGTAAAGCATCTTACATTCTAACACCATGCCCTTGTTAGCAAGTGCTTTTCCCACTAGGTTCAACTGATACGAGAAAATTCAGTTCCATTCTACAAGTTAATTGTGTACCATTCTTTGCTCATTACCAGTTGCCAAATAAATGGTGTTCTGGTCCAGACCTGATTCTAAACAAATTCTGTAGTAGCCCATTTGGGGACATTCGTTCATATGCCTCTCTTGATATACATGCAGACGCTAGGCAGGAAAAACAATAGTATTTGGTAAAATAATTGCGTGCAAAATGAGACTTTGAACCAGTAATCCTGCCATGTGTTAGCACTGTATTCTGACTTCTTTATCACATTTGCATCAATCCACTTTCGCATAACGGTTAACCGTCTTCAACACGGGACAACAATCTCACTAGTGGGCTCATGAAATCAAGCACTTAAAATAGATACATTCTTTTTCTCTCTCTTAGGAAATATCCCAACAGAGGAGCCAATCAGCCCATTCATGGTCCTTAGATAATAGAAACCAACTAAGAAAATAATATGACCTTCATTTGAAAATGATTGGATAGATGGTGAAGTAGCCGACTTACTACCTCCCAGTCAAGATAATTGGGCCCATTTCATGCACAAACTTGCATAAAAGGCATTGCAAACTTCCACAAACACTGTTATCATTTTGTCGTCATTTTGGATATATAATTGATAATCAATAACATAGGTAGAGATTTGTTACAGCAAAGGAATCAGCCCTCTCTGACTTGGTTAGTAGGCATTTAGAGTCTAGACCATTTAACTCCGACTTAGGAAGACTGTTTCTGGGTCTTTTAGGCAGATATTTTTACTGTTTAGAATAGGTTTTGATTCGGGTATGTTCCTATTATGATATTGGCACATAATAAAGGTGAGTCATTTGATATTTATACTTGTTTTGTTATGCAATACCTCCAAAATGAGGGCTAAGCTACAAAGGTTTTCACAATTGCTGTATTCTCACCTTTAGTTGAGGCCAAATGTATATTTTTATCATTGACACGTTTCTTTTCTTCATACTTTGTGTATGGATGTATGATCCTTGGTTGATGCATAAATGATAATGCTGTGAGTTGGACACTCTGCATACCAATCCACGGGGTCATAACCAAAGACATTGTAAGGAATATGAAGCAGTGAGGATACTAACCATAACCATTCTCTGCTGGAGCTAGTCTGAAATTTTAACTATCCAAATTTGGTAATATATGGTCTTTGATGGTGTCCAGTTGCTTAAGGTTCTCGGACACCAACCAATTTGAATATGGAGTGGGTTCTTTGAAGACGAGCTACAAGAATGAGTTGAACCTGATCTATAAACCTTATTGCATAAGCTAGTAAAAAGCAAGAAGGGATAATAATCCAATTCTTGAGTAGTTCACTCTAGAGTCTATACCTTCTCTAACTTCGTCTTTTCTGTTGGGAGTTTCAACTCAATCAGAGTGAACAATTAATGTGAAGTAGAACAAATTTCAAATAGGAATAGTTGTTGATATTTCAACAGTTTGTTGATATGACAGACTTTAATGGTTTTAATGATTGACTCGTGCAGCTGGTTGGATTGGGCACGATGCCATCTCAACTGTCATTGGAGAAAATACGCCGGATTATATAAAAGCAAATGGGAGGGTGAGCTCTGCTTTTCATGGTGTAGATTGCATTTTTATTTTGTACACTGCTCTTGATTTGAATTTGAAATGTTTTATTGACAAGGAATAGTGGAGATATTTATATTTTTTTGTTCAGGAACTTGATCACCTAAGGGCCATTGCTGTGCTCATGACAGTCATAGTACTCATTGTAATCTTGTCAACAATTGCCCTTATTAAGCGAATCCTTATTACTCCTGCTGTTCTAAAGGTATTATTCTGTTAATTTCTCTGAAATTGGAAAGTACTTTGTGATTTGTTGGCTTCTTGATATTGAATTTGTCGTGGAATTTTTTTTTCCAAAATGCTAAATTGCATATTTACAGATCTGAAAATAAGATTAGTGCTAATCATAATTTAAAAACTCATGCTCGACAATTACTCGGCAGCCCAAAATTTTGACCTGTACTTGGGACTCGGCAATCACTTGACAACTTTATTACTACTTGAAAGAAATGTAAATTCATAAAATAAGCTTAAATAACATATAAAACACTCTCAAATGACACGAGAAATGAATGTAGAGAACACATAAGTATATTTTCTATTAATTTTCAACCATAAAAGAGTACAAAATACAAACTACAATGCTCATAGCCTCATAGAGTCATGGACTATAGTGACATAGTCATCAATGCACCAAAATATACTAATATGAAATATCAAATCATCTTTAGCACCTAGTATAAGTCTATCGCCTCTGGAAGTGGAAGGTAAGGATTCCTCCTCAACAAAGGTGGCATCATCTCGCATAGACCTAATCTGGATCCTCGCCAACCCCTCCTAATGCCTTTGCTGCTGCGTCAAATTAACCCTTTGCTTCCCTCTCGGAAGCAACAATCTCCTTGGTAAACATGGGCGCATCCATGCCCTTAGGGTCAACGATTTAGTTTGATTATGGATTGATATACTCCAAGTCAATTGCCTCATGACTCTCTTGCGGCTCCACTTGTTTCATGCAAAGACAAATATTGTATCAACGACAAAAACAAGGTCATTGAGGTGTTGTGTTGTCTACTTAGTGCACTTCTTTATGTGAACAACTTCAAACATGCTTTAGTTTTGTTCACACCCAAAAAGCTACATGACTCGGCACAAAATGTGGATGGCTAAGATTTGAAGATTTGGTGTTTTAACACTATAATCTTAGCACTTATAAATATGCAAATATGACATTTATAAATTTGTAAGACAACTAGGTTTGCATTCATTAAAAAAATTCTAGTATCTATTTTCTTAGACTAAAAACAAATGACTTGATTTGTTTTTACCGAACTCATTGGTTCTTTCTCCTTTTAATGCATGTCTCGACAAAATGAGCCTCCCTCTCCATTTGTGAATCTACAACTCATCAAGAAGTTTGTCTCTAGTTTATTCATTGGGACCATCCTCTCTATGCATGTGTTTAGGCCATCCATGGCCTCTTCACCAGCCCTAAATAAATTGGAGAAGAAAAACTTGGGGTTCAAGTAGTAGGCCGTTGCATGTATATGTTGAAGGAGTCGCTTGTTCCATCTCTGATCAATTAGGTGCTAAATGGGCTCATATTTTCTTGTATTTTGCCCATAATAATTTGCTATGGCCTCCTTGGCCTTGTCCATGGCCTCATACAAGAAGTAACCCAACAATTTTTTTCCCGCATCCACCAATCGTAGAACGCTTACTGAGGCCCCGACACCTAAAATAAATTAATTAAAATTAAAATTAGGAGAATTTTGAGTGAAAAAATTATCAAAAAATAAATGATAAATAAAAAAATATTTTAGTTTGAAGTTACCTTGATGATCTAATATATGGTCGTTGCAAAAACTTTATAAAAATGGACTTCATAACCCTTTCCCTTTGACGTCATTACTATAGGGAGACTCCACCCATCGCTGCTTAAGATATGATAATGAGGCTGGAATGCTTAGCAATGTGATGAAGTTTGTGGCAAATTGTGTGGCACACGGCCGCACAAGCTTCCTTCCTTTGGCATGCTCTCCCTTCAAGCACAACACCCAAGGATGATTGTAGATGTATTTTGTGAGATATCTCATCTCTTCAGCCATAGTTTTCATCCATGTCAACTTTCCTAAGTCCTCAAGTAAGAGATCAATGCAATGGGTTGCCCAAGGGCTCCAAAAAGTGAAGGTGCCTCTACTCAAGAAGTCTTCTTCCCGTTGCTACATTTTTTGCTGCATTGTCAATGACAACTAGGATGCCATTTTCCACACCCACTTCCATGAGAACCTTGTTTAACATATCACATGAAGTGATTGCATTTTTCACTTGGTGGGAGACATCAATTGACTTCAAGAATGTCAATTGGCCACTAAGTCTAAAAAGTTGATCGAGGTGCGGTTCCTTCCATCTATCCACTCATCAGACAAAATGCAAGAACCCTTTTACACAATATTCTTTTTGGCTCATCCACAACAATTTGTGTATTCTTGACAACGTCCTCTAACATTGGGCCTCTCAAATCATGAGTAGGGGCCTTGAACCCCTTCCCAACAATGGTCAATGCAATTATCATATTCTCTCAGTATGGGCTTTTTGCCACATTGACCGTAATATTGTAATACCAGAAGTTTGCCACATCCTCCCTTGCTTCATTTTGCATTTCTTGGTTCCATGCTCGTGCCTTTGAGTGAAGGTTGTGCCTCGGGTATTTCAAGGAACAAAAAACCCCGTCCAAGTGTATCCGAACTGCCTCCTATAGATGAGCCCCATTCTCGAACCACCCTTCGGGTAATGGAGGAACCAGAGCTTCCTAACTCTCTAGAATCATCTCTTGCTGCTCCCTATTCATCGTAGTTGCAACTGCATCAGCTGTCCTTGTTTTTTCTTTCTTTTTTCTCCTCATAAGCAACTAGGGAAGCAACCATCTCTTTTTGAGCCTCAAAAGACACTTGTTTGCACAATCACACTTCATTTCTGGAATTCGTGCTGTGTGGTATTTGAGGTGATTGATGCCTACACTCATCTTAAACCCACAATAATAGCCTCTACCAAAATGTTAGTGATAAAACATGCATCTTTCATTTGGCCCTCACGATCAACAACCTTTATGAACTTTGTCCTTTTAGGGCATATTGCAACATCATTTTTCAAGGGTCTATTTCGAGCATCCTTCCATCCATATGAAATAATAGAAACCCCTATATCCTTGAATGAATCTCTAATTGGTTTCAAAGAGCTTGCATTTGCTCCAATTCTTTCATTAAGAATGTGGTTTGAGCTTTTTCATAATTAGGGCCTCTGTACCTTTGTGGAACTTCATTGATGTCTTTCACCATTCATCGCAAGTATGGTGACCCCCAACTCATTAGCTATTTCCCTATTCTCAATGTAAAATGTCTGTTCCAATACAGACAACCCACAAGCATAAATGCATCGAACAGCCAACTCATTAGCTATCTCCCTATTCTCAATGTAAAATGTCCGTTCCAATACGCATTTTGGTCTTTTTCGTGAGGTGGGCTTTATATTGAAGGGTGTTTCAAGTGATTGAGTTTAAATGAAAGGATGTGTTGAAGTTGAATGTGTGGGTTGTCTTTTTGAAGGTTTGCTTTGCGAAGGATGTGATCTAAACCGAGCTCTTATATCCTATGTATCAACTTCCTCTTGCTTTTTCTTGTACTCAAACATTTTTGTCTTTTCATTTCTTTTACATTTTTGATCCCCATTCCTCCATTCTTGGTCGAATGAGCTTTAAGTCGAGTATATGAGGTCGTTGTATAACACATTGCAACGATGGCATATCCAAACACCAGCTATCATATTATTCTCGTGATGAAAGAAATATAGATATAAGACCTGTTGTGGTATCTCTATTATCTTCTATTGCACCTTTTGTCAAATTTCTTCCTCTTGAGATATTATTTATCCTCTCTATTAAGGGGGCTGGGATGTTATCCACATATGCCCGTGGTAGTGTGATATGTATGGAGGTTATGGAGATGCGTACATGTGGCAGACCTAAGTAATGATTCATTGTATTGGAACATCAAAGTCACTTGTATTTGATAATGTGTTGGTAAAGGGTTTACTTTATTTTAGCGTCATTAGATTAGAAATTGTAAATAGGGAGTTGTATCATTCATTTGGGGGAAGTGAAGAGGCTCAATTTGATATTTGGATTAGGATAGCATAGCAGATTCCACTCTCATAATGGAAATTTTGTTCAGTGATTCCTTCTCCAAGGAATATTGTATGGGGCTGTTTGACCTCAAGGGTATTTCAATTTGTGATTCTACATATATTAGATATTAGGGCAAAATGGCCCTCTAAACATCTCTTGTACATGTGATTTATGTAATGTTCTACATCATTTTTGTATTCTTGATATTTGGATCTTAACACTATCATGTTTGCATCCCAAGGGTCTGATATACAACAAATATGCCTCTTATTTGAGACCAATTTCACAATATATTATACACTTTAGAAAATCAAGCTAATGATGAGACCAATGATTATTTTAGTGATAATGATGATGTAAAATCTATAGATCGCACATGTGAGCATCAAATTATTAAGGAAGTTCATCTTTCATTTGATTTAGAGGACAACTTTTTTGAGCCTCTTTCATGGAGGCCCTTTCTAAGATATTGATCATGTCGCAGTTGATGGTTTCGAGTTTGAACTTGGGGACAACTTTTTCAAGAGTCAGTTTCAAGAGGACGACTTTCTATTTCATGGATTTCTCATAGAGGATAGTAATGGTGTACATGACAATATGTTTTTCAAGGGGAGGCTTCCAAGGATTTTAGAGACCATCACTTCAATACCTTGTTGTGACTAAAAATTCAGTTTTGCATCATCTCTTTGTCTCCATGCAATTTCAGTTGACTGTTATGCAATGACTATTCATCATGTCTTGCTTTCTTATCGATGACAACATAACAAAGTACAATTCTCATGGATTTTCTTTTTTGAGTTTAATTGTCAAAGCAACCTTTCTTCCAACAGATTTGTATAATCGAGGTCAATGCTTTAATGATAGGAAGGAGTGATGGGATGTAATCTACCCATTTTCGAATTAGTCCCATTTGAAGACTTCTTGCCCATTTTTCTTCCCGTGGCCAAGAAGAAATTGAACAAGGGAAGTCCTTGGGTTTCATTTCTGTTTTCTTTCATTACTATTAATGTTTTTCTTTTGTATTTTCCTCTCTAAGGCAGGTCGGCTGGGTTGGAGAGCTCCCAAAGTGAAAATAGAAAATAAAGCAAGCTTCCAAAGAGGTTGGTCTTGGGGTAATTCATCCCTTAGACCTTTGGCGCCACCAAAGGGGTATAAAGGAGTCGCATAGGCTCATTTTCATCATCAATTTTGGCATATATACTTTTCTACTTGGTTCTAGGGCTGATTGCTCTAATCCAACTCCACTAAAGGGTGAAAATCCATTAGTGTGGCATCCAAGGAGGACGAAACCCTTCCTTGTGGCATATTGGAGAACGAAAACTCTCCAAATTGGTGGTGTGAAGGAAAATATTGAAGACCATCTTGTTGGTTTGCAACTAGGGCATCAAGGAGAAGTCATTTCAAGAGTTTTTGCATTGTTTGGAGCCCCTCTCCTAGGGAACGACTAGGGTTAGAGTGTTTTTGGGTGCCTTCTAGGGCACAAAACTTCATTATTATTTGATATTCAGATTTCTCATAATTTATAAGGCTGGTATCTTCCATATTTTGTAATTGTTGGGGTTTGGAGACCTCATTTTTAGCTATTTTTGTGGACTGCACTTCTGCTGTCCTAAAATAAATTGCAGCTGGGTATTATTTCAGATTTGGCACATGTTTTGGCTTGGTAATGGTTCCATTAATTATATATAATTTGGAGAAGCATTGGTATATTTAATTTCAGCTTGTTTGATGGGTGTTTGATGCCCTAACATGCAAATTTCAGTTCGCTGCTAGGGTTTCAAGTAATATTGGATCTGCTGTTATAAAAATCAGATTGCATTCAGTTTGGGGTTTGTGTGATTTCCTTGTTTGTGTGTTTCAGCCCTAGAAAGGGATATTACATGGAAAGGAGTGATGTGCACCACATTATTAAGGAAGTTCATGTTTCATTTGATTTAGATGTCAACTTTTTTCAACCTCTTTCATAGAGGCCCTTTCCAAGATATTGATCATATTGCAGTGGGTGGTGTCGAGTTTGAACTTGGGGACAACTTTGTCAAGAGTTAGTTTCAAGAGGATGACCTCCTATTTCATGGATTTCTCATAGGGGATAGTAATGGTGTACATGACAATAACCATCTTGGTATATGTTTTTCAAGGGGAGGCTTCCAAGGATTTCAGATTCCATCACTTCAATACCATGTTGTGACTGCAAATTCAGTTTTGCATCATCTCTTCGTCTTCATGCAATTTCAGTTGACTTTCATGCATTGACTACTTTTCATTATGTCTTGCTTTTATCAACAATTTAACATAGTACAATTCTCAACGATTTTGTGTTTCGAGTTTAATTGTCAAATCAACCTTTCTTCCAACAGATTTGTATCATCAAGGCCAATGCTTTTATGGTGGGAAGGAGTGATGGGGCATAGGTCCTTAAGTTTTATTTTATTAATTCATCTTAGACCGTGACAGTTAGCTATTTAGGTGAATAATCTGTGAGTGTTTTGTTATTCTCATATTTACAGATAATAATTTGTGATTATCCGTGAGGACGATGATATTTGTTAGAATTATCTAGATAAAGATAAAAGCCATTGGTGGCATGCATTTAGTTGCTTTATTAGGCTAGGATAAAGCCATGAAATATTTACATTGATCATTGGAGTCATCAAAATCTTCAATTTTTGTATGGGATGAAAGTTTCCAACACCAGGTCCTGCTTTCCCTCAGAATCTTGCTGGTTGAAAAACATGAAGCCCTTATTATCCCAATCTTTCAGGTAGTTTCTCTCTTTCTCCATTTATTGTACTTGAGTTTTTTTGTTTTGTTTTGGCATCTTTTATTCTATAATAGAGATGATGCATGCATGTTGGGCATGAAGAAAGAGGAAGGCCAGATTGAAGAGAGACAGTAGAGGATTTTGCAGGAGCTCCGAGAAGGGAGCAAAGCAAAAGATTGTGAACAAGGCTTGCCAAAGGAGGCCTCAGGTAGGTAGGAGCATGCAAAAGTCTATGTAGTGGGTTGAGCACTTCATAGAAGGTAGAAGGATGGAATGAGGAAGCATATAGAAGCAAAAGGTTGAGTGCGAAGGATTGCCTGTGGGCACAACAACTTGGGGAGTATGTGGAGAATGCATGCAGCGAGTAAAGAGAAAGGATGGAGTGAGGGCAATATAAAGAAATCACCAGAGGAGTGGAGTAGGAAGAGCTTGCAAAGGGCTGTGGAGAAATCAAGGTGGATGAGTAGGCAAACTCATTTCAAAAACAGAAGTGGGCCAACAACTCACTTGGCTAAGTCCATTTAGTTGAAAGAAGAACTGAGTTCAATTCCAAGGAATGTTTTTAATAAACAAATTTATTTGTTTCTCTTAACAAGCCCAAATATAGACAAACGGAGACATTCCATTGGAGGGTTTATTTATTTTTCTAAGCTAAGTGCTTGGCTGCAAAGACCTCGAGGTTCCACTTCCAAACGAGTTGCTGCAGGGTGTGTTTGCGATGAAGAAAATCAGCAATACTTAGTGCATTCAAATAGCATTTATTTTTAGCGGTAATGCTGATTTTTTTAATGTAATTATCAGAAACATCAAGAGACCATATATTTTTGGTCCGCACTCCATTTTCTGAGCTATCAAAAGCACGACACAGCGGTGCTGGTATTTTTCGCATTTGAGTGGGTTTTCTAGATTGCCAAGGAATAATACGACTTTAATTCTTTAATGGGTATAATTTTGCTCAATGGGTGCATGAGATGAGGAATTTTAGAAGACTGAAATCTACTGGAGGTTGTCCTTGAAAGATGTTTGCAAGCAGAAGAGAGGAAATCTTGGAAAAATAAGGCAAAAATATCTCCAGAAATTATTCTATAAGATCATATTCAACCTTTGGTAAACCATATTGAAAATCCTCTTAACCATTATAAATACCTATTCTGATCATGTAAGTCGTCCTATTTAAAAAGGTGGGGAGTTGAACAAACCGCAATATTTCAACTATTATTTGAAAAGGACAAAGCAGACTATGAAAATAGAAAGAAAATTGAGATTGAGAGAACTGAGTCAAAGACTACAGAAGTATTTACTGAATTGTGGAAGGATAAGGAAAATTGCATTGATTAAGGGACTCAAGCCAATAATCTGTATCCTATTGAGCCTGCTTTGGAGGAAAAGTTGTCCGAGATTGTTGATGATGAAGAGGAACAAGGATTCTCTGCATCTTATGCTTATGGTGATCTGGGGCATAATGCAGAATATAGGAAATACTTTATCGATAATGATATTTATGGCGTTGATTCTTCTCCACCTTCAATCATTACTGCTAATGAATGAATCACTTATGATAATTCACATGCCTTGATTGTTGATGACACCACTCATATTGATGATGGTGTATTGATGGCTCACAATTTTCAAATTTCAATTGATGATTATGCACACACTCATGATGTTTTGTCCTTCATTCCATTAAACATGCTCTCATGATGATCATATTATTAATCACCGATGATTCCGCCTCTTGCTTTTTTTTTTGAGAAGTGCACTAGAGGCATTAGCTTGAAGTTGATGAAACAAATGGGTTACATATGTGATCCTGGCAAGCACGGCCAAGGGTTTGTTGACCCAATTGAACCTATAGACTGTCTCTTGAGAGACTTGGGTATGTAGAGATATGGGAGTCATGGTGCACCCATTTTAGATGAGCATACTATAGTGTTTGTCCATCTGTGAGAGCCTTCACCAGTTGCACTTCCTTGTGAGGAGTGATGACAACACAATGCATGTATAGAGGAGTGGTTAGATCATGCTGGTTCACTTGTAGTTATGTCATACAAACATTCTTATTTTGGTGAGATTGTAATTTAGCTAGACTTCTGCAAAAACTTCGATAACTTCTCTACTTGTGCCGAGCTTTTATAGCCGCGTCTTCAACTTCTCCAACTGATTTTTTGGCTATTGGTGTGTGCTGGGCTTTTCTAGCTTCTGCAGTTGTGCCAGGATTTTTCCAACTTCTGTAGCTGTGCCAGACTTCTTCAGCCATTTCTCTAGCTTTTCCGCTTGGTTCTTCAGATTCTCGTACTGCTTCTCAAAGATGTTAGTGGTTGTGGCCATCTTCTTTCTCCCCTCCAAGTCAGGATTAAGGGGGGATGTTGATACAATATATTGTACCTTATTGTGATATTGACTCATCATATTTAGGTACATTATGTATATACCTAGTTAAATTATCCATGTACTTTTAAGATCCACTAATTAATGGGTCCTACCTTATAGCACTCATATTAAACCCGACCCACATTGTGTAAATAAAGGAGTCGGCATGAGATAGAGCAACTTAAGGTTAACATTCATAGTGTATAAATAGGTAGGGAATACACAATATATATCATTCAAGGATCATATTCCAAAGGGATATTGTGATATTGTACACTCCTTATACCACCCAAGTCCTTTTATGTGTCTCTCTCTATTTGTGTTATTATTGCATGTTATTGTGGATGCTTATATGAATATTACTACGGTGTGCTAATGGCAGAGTTGCATCAATACAAATACGGATGTGGATGTGGATACGGAATCGAGATACGGATACGACTAGTTTTTAATGCCCCTTGATATGGATATGTTGGATACGACATAATATATAATATTTAAAATAATATAATAATCTAGATTATAAATTAAGGATAATTATCAATTTAAATTATAAATAAACTTAAACATTAGATTTAAATTACACACTTCCACCCTATGGAAAGGTATGAAATTCGGTATTCAACGGATTAATTTTTTTTGTAGGTTTTGTAGGCTAGCAGAAAATAGACGAAATGAGAGAAAAGAAGTAGAGTAGGCCAAAAAAAAAATCAAAAGTATTGCATGCTGGAGCTTGTTGGTGCCCATTTTGATCCCCTTGTCTCTTGGCACCATCTTTGCAAAACCCTTCAAAACATGTTGAAGTGACCTTGCCATTTTCCCCATTTGTTCCCTTTGTTTTGCAAATTGCTTGGTGGTTCCTTGATCCTCAAAGTTATGTTTGTGTCATACTACGACCTGTAATGTGGATTTGCACTTACATCTTGACTTTCCCTTTGGTTTTGATGATTTCACAAAGTTACAGTGTTCCGCAAATTTCAAGGAGTAGTATTCCGTGGATTGAAGAGAATGTAGTATTTGGTGGGTTTTGAAGCAAAACAAAGAAGTCGCGGAAGTCAGAGGATAGTGTTTTGCAGTGAAGGAACTTGCAAAGGAAATTCATGAAGCGAGAGGGTGAAGAAACTTAGTGCTTCACGACTTGTGATTGTAGTGTTCTCATGAATTAGTCATTTCCGTGAAACAAAGGGTCTAGTCTCGCTCTCGGGAAGAAGCCACGGGTTTCTCGAGGAAAGCCATGAAACAAAGAAATATGGTCGTGAGGAAAGGATGTCGCATAACAAAGGAATTGGATCTTCGCGGCATCAACAAAGTGGGCACGAGCATTCATGGCGTAAGAATAGTAAGTGTGGGAGTATCAAATGACTAAGTGTGGAAAATTGGCAAACCCACGGGACGATGGAATTTAGTGTTCCGTGGACATTAGACACGTGTTCCGCATAGTTGATGAAGTCGCGAAAGAAAAGAAAGGCCGCACATCGAAGGCACGGCACGAAGCACGCACAGAGAATGCCGTGATGCAAAGAAAACCCCACGGACGAGGCAAAATCCATGAAAGACTTTGAAAGATCAAGAAAATCCATGAACGAAATTGTAATGTCCCCTTTTCCAATCGAAGACCTTTGGCCCATTTTGTCAACCCGACGGCCAAAGGAAAAATATAAGGGTGACTTAAGTTATAATAAATTATTATAAAGTGCTATAAAAAATAAAATAAAATTATTAAAGCACTTATATTAATTTATTTAGCTTAATAAAAATAAATTGTAATCCCTATGGAAAATATGATTTGCCTTAAGGGGCAAAAGTCATTGTAAAGGGATTTATTATATTTTAATCCTCCTAGAAAGGATAATGGCGACTTGGGCCAAAGGGGAGTAATGAAGCCTAGGGAAGATAAAAACATAATTAATTTATGTATTTTCCCTAGAGAAATGCGACTTGCACTAGGAGGGAAATATTGTTGGGAAAAACATTTAATATGGGAAAATATTAAATGTTTGCATAGGAAAAATCATGTGAGCTCATTGGCTGATTTGGAGGTTGGTTGTTGGCTCTTTTCCTTTAAAAGGGAAGTCGACTTGCCTCTTCTATATTGCAGATTTTTCATATGATAATTTCTCTTGCATTTGAGCTTTGAGCTTTTGCAAATTATATTCTAAGGACGAAAAACCTTAGTTTATACCTCTTGTGGACGAAAACCCCAAGAGTTCTCTTGTGGACGAAAACCCCAAGGGATTGAGAGGGGATTTCACTCAGAAATTTCCAGCGTGTTAATCAGATTTTCCAGGTTTATTTCAGCAGTGTTTGTGAAGAGTTTTTGAAGGTATTTTCAGTGGTTTTTGGGCAGCAGTTGGATCGATCTGTTGTGGGCAGTTTGGCAGCATTTTCCAGAGGTATTTCCTTTAAAAATACTTGTCAAATATTCTCCATAATATTATAAACCAAATCGCTGTATTTTCATCATTTTCTGAAGTATATTGTAAGGGTTTCCAGGCAAAATATTAATCAGATTTCAGATCTGATTTCTGGGTTGTTTTGGCTGCAATAAATTCAGTTTTTTGCATGATTCAGTTGCTAAATATTCGAGTAATCATTTGGGAACGAAAATGTAATTTTTGGGTATCATTTGCATTAAGATCTATCTAAAACCCTAGTCGCATTTTCCCAAATAAATTCAGATCTGCATTAAGATTTTTGCCATAATAGTCATAAATCAGCCTTTGGTGTTTTAATTGATCTAAAATTGTTGGAGAACAAGAGAGACCCATTTGGGGATCTTTCAAAATAAACACTCGTAAAGCCGTGAAACAAAGGCAGATTATCCCGAAATCCACACAACAAGGGAGTTTTTCGTGGGATGATTAGATTTGCATTTTTGCCCATAACTTTTGACTCAGGCATCCATTTCACCTCAAACCAAGTGCATTGGGAATGTCTTGAAGGGGGACTTTCCAAAGAGATCAATTTTATAGAAAATGGTGAAGCAATTCATGATATTTTAATTGCAGAAGTTTTGGCTGTTAAACGTCATTTTCAAGAATCATTTGATGCCATTTGCAATTGTAGATGCCATGATTGATCCCCCTCCGCCATGAGATGCTTCTAGAAGGGCATATTCTTCCATTGCCCCCACCAAATTGAAGGTTTTTAATAGAGCGACATGGAATGGACATTTGGCAATGTTTTCTTCGTCCTTCCTAATTATACGGGTTTCCATTGATTTTCTCCCTCAAAGACACGATATCACCACCCGACATGTTTACAAATCCTCGATTAGCATCTATGGGATATTCCTTTAGGATGGAGACATTGTTGTATAAAAAGTAAAGGCTTCCCTTCATTGGGGCGGTTGGAATTTGTGGGGTTTTTGCTTGAAGTGCGGGTTTTTGTTTGTGGAGCAACTTTGCAGAGAATTGGTGACTTGTGCTTGTCATTTGCAGGTTCATGCTAAGGTGGTTGCTGTTGTATAGCCATTAGTAGGCTTTGAGACTCATTCTTACATGTTTCCCTTGCCTCCTTTGCAAATGGACACACAAAACCTTTTTGCCATGTACAATTTTGATGTTCCTTCTTGTAAACAAATCTGAAATCAATAAATTTCCATTCTCCTATGTAATTCTGTGTTGATCATGCAAAATAACCATAGAAAAGTATTTTACAATTTGATTGTTTGATTGGGCATTGAGGGTTTGCTGCATTGTAGTGTTACCTTGCATCATTGGCTTCAATTATAAATCTCCTTTTGCAATTTCTGAAAATGCATACCTGTTTGCCTTAGGGTGTCCTTTGGTGTTGGAAATTTGGTGTGATGAGTGCATGAGACTTCATTCTTAGGTGTCTGTGCTGGGGTTTCAAGAGTTATTCTGCATTATTTACCTTACTTGGGTGTCCATGAGGGTAAATAACCTTTGGAGGGTGATTTTCCTTTGATTCCATGTTTGAATGCATGAAGAATTGTCAAGACAAAGTGGTTAATGCAGCTACTTCCTCTCACTAGTCCCCTTTCCCACCATCTCCATCCCCTTTCATCTCATCTTACACTACCCATCGCCCTACCCCTGCAGATTTCATCACTTATTGTTAATTCAACATGATATCTGCCTACAAACTCAACATCCTGTGCATATTTTGAGTGGGTTTGCTATGATTTATGAAGCTTAGCATCTCAAGTATCATTTCACTCCAAGTTGTCAACAGATTCCTTCAAAATGATGCTTGTGATCATCCTAAATCTGTTTGATGTATCAAGTGTTTGCAATGCTTGTGTGACCATTCTTTTGAATGAGTATTGCATTTTGTGGTTACATTTGATCTCAGATTGAGGTTCCAACAAGTTTGAGGGTTTAAAATATAGTATTTCCCTCCCCCTTTCAAGCCACCCCTTAGGTCCTCTCACCTTGGTTCAGGCAGAGCCATAAAGTAGCAGGTGAACAACCACACCCTTAGTCAGGTGCTTCCCTGTCATCTCCATAGACTAGGTCATGAAAGGAATATGGATCCATTCCTGGCTGCAAACGACAAATTAACAGATCCATCATTTTCCCTTGCTCCTTGTTTCATGCATATTGCTCTTTGAGTCTGTGCGGGGTGTTACATTGTGAACCAACAGAGCCAATATGAAAGTTTGAAGTAAGAGTGAATCAACACTCTCACTTCCATGTCCTCAATTGTTGCTACTAAAATGCATTATAGAAGATCATTTGCAGTTTTTAGCATCTTTTTAGCCTTTTGAAGGGGATTTTTGGAAAATTTTTTAACTGTTAAATCAGATACGGCTATAGTTGCCCTGCTTACTGTATCTGGCTGTATCTGATACGACACAATTATGGGTTTGTATTTGGATACAATTGGGTATGGTATCCGAGCAGCACCTGAGCTGTATCGATATCTGGTATGCGGATACACACGCCTTAGCATCAGGGGCGGAGTATCCAGCCACACAAGCTAATGGAGTACGATAGCCGTGGAACTTGTTTTATCATCTCAGTAATCTGATAAGGATTAAAAAGATAGTGTGAATATCAATATTTGTTCCAACAATTATGTTATCAATGTCTTCCTAGTATTGTTCACATGTAATGTGTTCTACCATCTCAGGTTTTTCACTAATAATTGAATATACAATTAATTGTCTCCTTTAGAGGTGGAGGCATACTCGGGCTATACTATAGGTTAATTGGGTTTTTGCCAAATCCTCCATGTTGCTTCCACTCAATTTAGTTTATATTGTTGCTTCTAGCAATGTTGACTTTCCTTGATTCAAAGCGAATGGCCCCTAGGCTAGGTGGTGACTCAAGAAGGGTTTATAATAGATATATGTTTTTTTATCTAAGGGATCCTCTTATGGTTTGGAATGTCACATTAATTATGAAAATGTTATCAAGGGCTGTTTCTAACATTGTTTGTTATTTTTAATTGCCATCTGATGATCCTGCATCCTCAAGTGTTAACCTACTGTTTTCTTGTGGCCCATTACATTCATGAATTCCAACACAGGCTTATGATATATCTTTATAAATCCCTCAATGTCTACATCTATAGTCTTCAAGTTATTGCAGTGCCTATAATCTGTGTGTAGCCTCGCAAGCTGCCTTGCAATATCTTGTAGCTGTGCAAGCCTCCTCACTCATCTTACAGAACTTGGGCTCCTCACCTTTGCGGTATCTCGCAGCAAGCATAAGGCATCGTGGCATTGCGCAACATTGACGCAACCCTTAATTGCATATCACGTAACTCCCACTCGTCCTCACAGCCTTCCCAACACTTGGTGCAACTCAATAAGTGTTGAGTTACCTTGTTGCATTGCTCCGCACAATCTCCATCACGACACACAACTGGTCTACAACCTTTAACTTTTGCAGCTCTGCACTATCTCAATGCAACTCTCACTGCTTCTGCAGTCTTGCATCCTTCACATTGCATTGCTTGCAGCTTCTGCAAGCTTGCGTTAACTCCTTCTGTAACATCCACAACTTCTGTAATGCTGTGCGCAGTAGTCATAGCTCTTGTAATTTTACACACTTCCATGCAGTACTCGCAGCATTTGGTAACATTGCACCTTGCCTTGCAGCTTCGCAGCACAACAACATACTTGCACCTTGCTTCCTTGCATGCCAAAGGTTTCTGCACACTTGCACAAGACTTCTGCATTCAGTTTTCACATGTTAGCACTTCATAGCCACGTCGCACACCCCATGCCTGCACCATGTCAGAGCATCTTGTCAAATCACAACCGTTACTCAGCCAAGGAAGACTAAGTGCCTTGCAACTTTTTTTCTTGCAACTATTGTTAATCTTAACTACCATCCTATAATCATATATTGTATATACGTATGTAACCACACACTTCGGACATCTATGCACCCATAGAGCAGAAAGAACACCCACGCAAACTAGAAAGGAGATAGTTAGCATGCCTCGAGTATCTAACATTAAACACACCTACAGTACTAGATTCTTTCGCCCTAGTGTAGGTAAACTAGAGCTTGCACTCTTAGCCTTACTAGTCCATTGTACACATCTGTACTTTCCTCTTTCTACATATTGAATAGAAGTTGCCTTTCTTCATACAATTCTTCCGCTTTCAAATGTACTAGTTAACTAATCTGTAAACTAGAGCTTGCACTCTTAGCCTTACTAGTCCATTATACACCTGTACTTTCCCTTTTCTACATATCGAATAGAAGTTGCCTTTCTTCATACAATTCTTCCGCATTCAAATGTAGTAGTTAACTAATCTGTTTAGTCTTCCTACGCATTCTACAATACACTACGTATCCGTAAGTGTGTCATTGTCCATCACACAACCGGTCTCGGGCACCCTTGTGCGAATCAGCCTCCTAGTCTATACAGCTTCTAAGCTTTATAGTTTTAATATTGATAATTATTGATTATTTCTTGTTTAATACTCTCTTAGAATAAAGTGTTTTTGCATAGGTGGAATCCTGGTCCGTAATGGCAAATCTACAGAAAAGGAAAATGGAGATATATCTTCATAGCATTTGGGTTGATTATAGCCATTTACTTTGGGGTGCTTGTGTCAGTTTAGTTGTGCTTGCATCTTTTGTTAATAAGTTGTAAGACTACAATTTCTGCTTTTGCAAATAAAATTTTAGTGATGAAGACCTTCAAAGACCAGTCTTTCCAGTACCAGGCATTTCAGTCTACCAATATAACCCTCCACAGGAAAGAAGAAGCTTATATAGCCTTACACTGCACTAATATCTTAGTTTTACTCCGTTTTAACAGTCACATTTTCTTACGAGCGTATGTTGCATTCAGGTGTGTGTGTGTGTGTGTGTGTAGTAAACAAAACTTATACCAGCAAGGAAACAGTTACAATGTCATAAGGTTGCTGAAGATTTCACATGAAGATCATTATCCTTAGCAACTTTGATAAGAGACACAAGTAATCATTGCATGACATTAAAACATGAACAGAAGACCAGACTATTCCAAACTGATACATAGATGGGTCAAACATCCATGGTCTACAATTATTCATGAATTCTTATAGACCTCTTCTTCAGGAATTCTATCTTATCATTTAGTTAATATGGCTAGGCCGCCTGTCTTAAATTGTGACTGCACTTGCAGTTTATGAACTTTCATTTTGCTTCCTTTTATTCTTGACAGAATTGCCTCTATTCATCCTGGAAATCTGTTTCTTCGATTGCCTCTGGGCAAAATATCTAAACCTAACAAGTGAGGCCCAGTTTAACCATCTACTTTCTTTTGACTCCCGATCTGACACAATTTTCCTCTCCACCGTAGCCTAGAAACATTTACATTAGTCAAAAATTGAATGACATAATGCTACTTGCCAGACAAACTTATCTATTCTGGATGCTAGGTGAATAGGTAGATCCTTTGCAAGAGTTCTGATCAAAGATTGATTTTGTATGAGTAATCTCTAGTTCTTATGCTTTTTCTAATGCCACTTATCATTTCCTAATAAATTTTCAATAAAGGCTTTCAAATTTCTAGTTTCAATCCTAAATATTATTAGGTGACTGATTTTTTTGCTGATGTCTGGCAGGTGGCTTCAAAGGCCATTGGAGCGATACGGATGATGATTATATTTCCTGTTCTTCCTTTTGCTATTCTTGGAATCTTTTATATGTACTGGGTTGGAGTAGCATTATATCTTTTCAGTGCAGGTGAAATTCAACAGAACAATTGCAATGGTAATTGTTGTGCATATGATCTTCTTGCTGGCAAGGTCAAATGTGAAGGCTGCTGTGGTTACAGCATTTATTATACCCACCATATTACTCTGGCCATCCTTTACCATCTTTTTGGATGTTTTTGGATCACCCAATTTATAATGGCATGCTCTGTCACAGTCATTGCTGGATCAGTTGCCTCTTATTACTGGGAACGTGGTGAAAGTCCCGTAAGCTTTAGTCTCCCATATCAAACTTTATGGATGGTTTGATTTACTTTTTAGTCTTTATCCACCGAATGAAAACATAAATAATAAGTAATTTTATTGCAGGAAATGCTTTTACTTCCCCTTATTTCTTCAGTCAAGCGACTTTTACGCTATAGCCTTGGTTCCATGGCACTTGGTTCATTGGTTGTGGCACTCATCGAGTCAATCCGCTACATTCTTGAGTCTGTTCGTGCCGCCGACTGAAACTTATGGAAGCTGGATCAGGAAGTTTCATTGCAAAAACAATATGGTGTTGGAGACAGTGCTGCTTAGGCTGCATTGAGCGGACCATAAAATTTGTAAATCGTAATGCTTACATCATGGTGAGAGAATACAGATTTGTCCCTAACTCTTACCTATGTTTTCTTTATACCATACATCTTTTCGGAAGAAAATTACATTCACATTCACAGTAATTATGAATCATGGACATCCTTTACATTTTATGCAGATTGCTATTACTGGGAAAGGTTTCTGTACAGCTGCTGAAATGGCAACTGGATTGATCATCAACAACATATTAAGGATAGGCACAGTTAATGTTATTGGAGATGTCATTCTCTTTTGGGCAAGCTATGTGTTAGTCTTGCATGTGCCCTGTTTGCATTCCTTATGCTAGACACCCATCCATACAGGTCTGCTCATGATAAGATCTCGTCTCCCTTGTTTCCAGTCCTGGTGAGTTAGAAACATACACTTGCCGCTGATAAAATTGTGCCCCTTATTGGTAATATTGATGAGTGCATTTTATTTAATTTTGATACTACTTTCTGGCTCAGTGTTGATATGTGTCATCACTGGATTGATGTGTGCAGGCTTGTTGGGGCATTGGATATGTTGTTGCTTCTCTTCTTTTTTTCGCTGTTGTAGAAACAACTATTGATACAATAATACTATCCTTTTGCCAAGATACAGAAGAGCACCAAGGAATGCCGCAATATGCACCACCCCTACTTATGGAGACATTCAGAAATCATGGTGAGATGCAACGCTAACACAATGAGTTGCCACAAGACCTGCGGTGCATTGCATGTCATTAATTCTCAAGCATTGAGAAAACATCAAGAGATCTGCCATGGGTTACCTTTAATTACTGTATGAGCCAACTTGAGTATGCATCAGGAGTAGCTTTGATCTTTTTCAAGGAAGGTGATCACTTTGAGAGAAGTGCTTTTAATTAATGCATGAGCCAACTTGAGTATGCCCCGGAGAATCACAGATCCTTATTATTCAAGGAAAGGTGATCACTTCGGTAGGATTGCTTGTACTCACCTCAACATTAATTCATTTGTTTTGAGGCATGAGCTGTATATTTGTAAGGTAGGTGGTTTTGTTAGTTTTGGTCTTCTTTTGCTAACCAGCTCTTTAAAAGTTAGGCAAGTTCAATTTCGGTAAATTTCAATCCAAATGTACAACCCTATATCCAGAACAAGTGATATTATATAGGAGCCATAATGATTGATTTACACTCTTGTCACACATTCCGTAACTAGGGGTGTTTTCATTTGAAGCATGCATTTAGCTAATAGACTACCTTGCGTCAGCATGACAGGTTCTAATCTTAGATTTTTAGTATTTTACTCCCCCAGTGAAATATGAACTGCCATGTCACAATGTTTTAGCCAGTAAAAAGAACCCCACCAAGTAGAATTAAGGTTGTGGGTTAACAAAGTAGACTGTACATCAGACTATGAGATTAAACTTACTCCAACCCAAGGGTTTGATTGTTATTTTTACTCGTCAGTTATGAAAGAAATTGCATAATTCTTTTAATAATCAATTTATTTGTGCATTAATTGTGTGTTTTCTGATCAATTGTTGTACTTGTTTTCATACAGCATATTGAAGCTTTCCTAATCTTTCTTTTAAATAGCTGAGCAGATACAGTAATTTTAGATGGGGTGATGTGTCGTAGACTGCTTTGGGGTTATAATGTTTGAGTTTACCCACTATACAAGAGGCTAGATATAATTTAGAACATCTAAGATTGAGCATTGATAATTTGCATGCCACACATGGATTTGATGTAGATGGCATATAAATGTGTAAACTGTATTGTATATTTATTCTCTCCTATAGATTCTTTAGGGTTTGCCAAGGAGGGAAACTCGATCTTGCAAGAATAGAATACTCAACATTCTCCACAATCAAGGTTCACAGGGGTGTATTTGGCATGAGTAGTCATTGCCAACAATTAGATAATGAAATGGATGGGAGCTGGTGAAATTAGATAAAGATATACAAACGTTGTTGGGGTTATTAGAAATTCAGCTGGCCAAAACATATAATGTTCATTTGGTAATAACATCGAAGATTGTGGCAGAGACTCACATTTCTACGTGGCAGGAAATTCAAAGGTGGTTATTAATGGTGTTCAATGAAAGGTTCACACTGAATTTTGAACAACTCATTTGTACCATTAAGAACGAACTTGTTTCCTTTTTAATAAACAATGGAAAAATCATATCAAACACAAGAAGCACTTAAATGTCTCTCACTGGGTGAATGATACACACGAGAGAAAAACACAAACATTATTTTTCATAACAACTATCTTACACTTACATTCCTTGACTGAAAATAAATCATTACAATTAACCCCCTTCCACATACGGATATAAATAGAAGGAATTTGACCATTTTCTATTATAATTCTTAAGCCCCTACCACTATGTAGGTAATTTGCCCATATATTCCGCCACCTCAATATCAATGACTAGATTAATTCACAAATATACTAGAAGACAATTTTGGTAAATGTTGGTATTCTCTTCTTATTCGGAGAGAGGACCCAATAGTTGAGAGGGTACTTGAGCGGGAAATGCTCAAAATATGAGAAAATTTAAATGAAAATCTTGTACCTAATAATGATGTAAAATAGCCAATCACAATACGACATGTCATCAACTCAACTTGTAGATACATCGCATACAAGTTTATGTCTTAACTATTTTTTAATGCATTTCAAATAAATCTAGTCTTTTAAATCAATTCAAAATGTGATTTTCCTCTACTTAAACACATGAAACGGAAAATGTATATTAAATACATGTTGACTCAATCGTGAGACAAATTTCAAATGCTGACATGGCACAATTTAATTGCCACATAGGTGACAAGTTAGCTATCTCAACTATTGGTACCAAATCATACAATCCCAAGTGGAGGTGCAACTATAGCCAACTTGTTGCAATTTGATTTTATCCGAACTACTTGGGAAGTACAATAATATTATTTGAGAGTTACTTTCCCTGAACAAGTCCCTATATAATGGCCACATTGTCTACAACATTAATAACAAATTTATTAATAGTTTGGCCAATTTTTATATAGCTTTCCTTTAATGATCTTGACTCGTACCACCGTGTCTAACAACTCAGTACCTTCATATTCTTGAATTACTTGCCAAAGCACAAGAAGTGAGACTTGAATGATTTTATCATATCCCTTGGAGTACTTATCTTTAAGTATGACTTTTGATTAGCTATCATATATTTTTCAATAATTTGTATTATTACTTTTCATTCATTTGGATGGCTCGATGGCTATTTTGAAAGAGACATTTATTTCATTTGTTTCATATTGCCTATGGTATAAAAGAAATGATGGCATTGCCAATGATTATATGCTTATACATTTGAAGGATGCCAAGAAGAAGTTTTCCACATGACAATCTCCCAAACATCTCATATTTGTGAGTATTTATACTTAAAGAAAAAGGTGGAGTCCATCTTAATTGTGGCTGAAGTATAATGGACATCGAGAAGCGACATACATACCTCTTTTAAAAAGGTTATCAAGTGTCAATCGATTATATTTGAGAATGATCCATTGAAATATAGAGATATTAGGTCCACACAACACTGTTCCATAACTTGTGAGTCCAAGGAATGGAACACAACACTCCACGATGAAGTTGAAGAGCCTTTAATAATTTACCGAGGAAAAATGACCACAATATAACTCATCTTCTTGATTTGTTTAAAAAATATTTTGTATTGAGTATATCACTAAAAATTTGCTTTTGGGACACGGACAAAGCATGCAAACATCCACCGATAGGTTTCCTTTTCTCAAATATGTTATTGGAAGACTTTTGAATAACACAATCCTTCACATAAGTCTAGTTGGATTGTGTTAGAATGTATTAGATTGTTGTATGTGAATAATTAATGGCTAAGGGAGGATAACCATTTCAAGAGTTCTGCCAAAAATTAATAAAGTTATCATCTCCCAACTCCTAAGCAAGCTCTTATTTGTTAATTTTTGCTTTCATCATACTATTCCAAATGTAGGATCCCACATGAAGCATTGATCAAATGATCCCCAATGAGTGAGTTGTTGCAAATAATATTTTGGTGTAATAAGTAATCCCATAATACTTTTCCAAAGTGAGCCATCTCGAGGATAACTTAGCTACAAAAGATGAATTTGCTAAATATGATATAAACCCCAAGCCTCTCGACGATTTTGGAAGAGTGATAATTTCCCGCTTAACTAAGTACCATTTGTGATCATTTTCCGATGATTTTGGAAGAGTGAGTCTCCCACTCCAATAAATTCCATTTGTGACCATTTTGACAACCCTCTAAAAAAGTATTTCTTCATTAACTTACCAATGTTTTTATGAAGCCATTTGAGAGTCAATGCTATCATAAAGTTATAAACTGGTATTGCATGTAGTATTGATTTGATTAAAATCAATCAATCAACTTTAGATAACAATTTGTTTTTTCATCATTGAATTGGTTGACTCACTAATCAATAAAGAAAGTTCAATATGATCCTTTGGGGTTTTCCAAATAAATAATTGGAAGGGCGGTTTATTGACAAGAAAGCCCAATTGTGAAGAAACGAAATTACTTATTCGGGTAGCATATTGATAAGATGCTTTAGATAACCATTTGTTTTTTATCATTGAGTTAGTTGATCAATTAAGAACTTCTAATATGCTCATTTGGGTTTTTCCAAATAAAGCAAGGCCCCAAAATATGTGAAGGGGAGTTTCTTAATAGGAAAACCCAATATTGAAAAAAATGAGAGCACTTATTTGCATACATATTAATA
The DNA here is from genome assembly GCA_018340775.1 of Taxus wallichiana var. yunnanensis. Taxonomy (NCBI): domain Eukaryota; kingdom Viridiplantae; phylum Streptophyta; class Pinopsida; order Cupressales; family Taxaceae; genus Taxus; species Taxus wallichiana. The sequence goes on from CM031242.1 coordinate 362,130,831, forward strand.
AGACCGTATTTCTCACCAATGGATAAGTCGACGCAAGTAAAAGTGGATGTAACTTGGTGGAAAAATTTCACTTCTCGATATGAACCTTTTCCTAGTAAAAACAAAATAAAAAAATCAATTAATTGAAAATATCTAATCAAAGGTACATTTACTACTAGTTGCCCATGTTTGTTTCTTTAGTAGCTAGATTTTGTTGTTCCATAACAAGCTTTCATCGTATGCAACTTGGCATTGTATCTAACAAGCACTTGATTGTATGTACTTTATATCCTCTAAATATTTTGGCAACCATGGTGGTATTACAATTACAAACCATGAAGGCAACGGTTAATAGTATATGAGTTCAAACCTACAAAATATTCATCAACGAGTCTATGGTGAGGAAAATGGAAAACATAGATTGTTTTTTTATTTAATTATTGGTAAATAGTTTTGAAGGGACTATACCCTGTTACAAAAAGGGCTCACCAGCCTGATATGACTATGAAGATTCAAAAAAAGGATCAAAATCCAGATATAACATTGTTTCCAAAAGTAACCAAGAGCAAGTTACAACCAGAAGCAAAAAAGGACACAGACCACAACAAAACCGCAAAAAGCAAAGAACGCCACAACAAAAAGATCGCAAAAGAACAACATCTAAACCAAATCCTACCAGCCCAAGTGAGTCTATTTCTTTAATGCTCTTTCAATTCGGACTTGATCGTCTGCAATGAGGTAAACAACACCAAAGTGGTTGTGTGCGTTGAGTCCGAAGCGTCCAGCTGCGAAAAGGCCATACTCCTCTCTTTCTCATTCCCCCAAATAGTTGTAGGGATCCCACTTAGCATAGCAATGCTCAACTTTCTGCTCAAGAAAGTCACTTATGGCTTTAAAGATAGCCATGTTGTGATCATGTCTATCTTTAGCTCTCCCTAGTCTGGTATCTAGAGAGTTCAACTTCTTATATATATCAATCTCGATCCTTGTCTTTGTCATTCTCTTCATCAAACTTTCTTTTCCCTTTCTGCTTCTCCATACGCTGAAGGTCCTTCTTCATCTATTTCATCTCTTTCTCCAGGGCTTCCAGTCTATTAGCCTCTTGAGACTCCTCCTGATGCAGGGCCTTTTCAAGAAAACATTGATTGTTATTATCCTTGCTTAAGAGGATTTTGTTTATGATTGTTGACTAACATGGATGACGATAAAATTAACCTTTTGTAGTTCTACTTAAGGGGTTTGAACACCCATGCTCCTTTAAGTTAGCTATGTACTACAATTTTGATTTTTATGTTCGTTTCTCATGTTACAAGAAACTTTGGCTATGTTTTCTAAAAGATGTATTTTTCAACTTCTCTTTTCCCAAGAATCCCTACCTAATACTATTATCATTGCCTGAGGGATTTTTTTATGGTTTGTCTTACTTCACTTATGTAGATTCCTTAATATAATGTAAAAGCAATAATATTTTTCTAGGTAAAAACTAGAAAATATGCCTCATAGGAAGAGAGACCCTTTTGAGTACACGACTTTCTCAATTGTACCTTATATTATTATCGGTGGGGAAGTGATTTTATAGGTCTTTAATCTCAAAAATATCAATCAAGAGTAGCATGTGTTTGAGGATGATGAACAAATTTACTAATTCTTTAAGATTGTAGAATGTTTGAAGGCAATTTCATGTAGAAAAAAAGAAAGAAGTGATGTGTTGATGATGACATCTAGCAATTTTACATGAATAAGATAACCAAATGCCATGATATCTTGGAGAAACTCTTACATCCACATGATTCTCCTTTGTAAAATTTGAAAAACATAAGGTTTGAAATGAAGTCCATATTAATAAATACCCCAAGAATGATCATAAGATTCTATATCTCTGTCATGCCCAAAACTTTAGGCACCGTAAAAATGATTGACAATACTAAATATTTATTTTCGTTTGAGTAACAAGTCCGCATGGTCATTGATAATAGAAATTAGAAAGGACAACAAAACATAATGTTTAAAGTTCAAGTTATGACTCAAATTTCATTAGGGCAAACAAGGTTCACAATAATGAATGCCATAAATAACAACACATGAAAAAACTCGATGGTTTTCACATAAATTCATAATTACGAGAGAAATTATGATGACACTGATTATGAGTCAAGCAGGGCTATATGGTCAAGCCCCACACGTGAAAATCACACTTGCCTTGTCTGCATTACAAAATGTACCAAATGGTCCTAACAATCCAAAAGGTCAAACAAGTCTAACAACCTTAATGACTTAAACAAATCTAATGACCCAAATGATCCAACAAATTAAACGATTCTAACAACCTAAACGAGCCTAATAAGGCAATAACACAATAAGGTTTCAAAGGTTGGCAATGACAAAATCTAATAAGCCACCCAAGTACTTGAATTCCTTCACAAACAACATACTAACTTCAACAAAGTCACATGAGTTATAATAAGGTCACTTGCAATTTATGTTATAAAGTCATTTTTACTTTAAAAGATTTAAGTCGATAAAGTTCCACTAAGGGGGCCACTTAAGAGATTTTCCTTTTCACAAGCCCACTTAACATGAAAACATAAGGTACACAAATTTAATAAAATGTTAAGAGAATTTAAAAACATATTAGAAAGTTACTTAAGTTAAAAATAGCATTTTCCTCCAAAATTGGAGCCATCTTTAGATTAGGTTTATCGCAACCATATTAGATTAAAAAAATCCCAAACGTTTCCCTAATCTCCTAATGATGCCTAAAAATGTTAACCCAACCTTTGTAGGCTCATTTACAAAAAAATAAGTTGGAAGGAGGAGAGGGAGTGATGGAAAGACTTGTCCACGCCTTGCCCCTTCACCCTCAAGCTCTAACAATAAATTCCATGAAGCTTCAAGCAATTACTTTCCATGGAAGGGTAGCCATTACATAACTTTAATGTTAGTTCTTCCTTCTCCATAAATGAGTAAAAGCACGGGCTTGTCCTTATAGATGGTGTGGTTTCCATACTTTTAGTCTTATATTCATAAGTATTTTTGTCATTGTTTATGCATTTGACATGTTAGTTGGGACTAAGAAGGCTTTGAAGGAGTAAAGAGCGGGTTTGCCACACCCTTAAGTTCTGTTTCTAATCTCCACAAGGCCTAAGCCCCAAGGCATTGTATACAAGTCTACTTAGTTCCTAAGGCCTTTTCCTCAAGGATGACTACCCTCACAACATGCCTCTAATCGACATAATGCAAAAGGAAATATTACTTTCGATGAAGACAAATTAAACAAAAATGTGATGTTGAAAGAGAATGTAAGAAAATAAATGTACTGTGTTCTATATTCCTTTTTGATTTTTCTTACTTTTAGCATTTTTGAAGAAGCGATAACAAAGCACTCCAAGCTGAAAAGTTAGATAATTTGACAAGAAAGAAAGCCGAAAGATATAAAATTTGATAAAAAGGGACTAACGGTCCCACTAGGTGTGCTAAAATGTTTATGGTGAATTTCGGTTCATTAATTATATGAAAAACACCAAAAACTCGGAAGACAATAGGATTTAGTGATACCGCATCGACAATGCAATGTTGAGATATGTGTATGCAAAACATGTGCGAGACTCCTACTTCTAGTGAATGAGAGTATCCAAAATACACAGATCCATTATCGAGAATTTGATTCTAATATCATCAATCAACACATGGTCATATTATTTTAAACTTCAAGTTTCAATATACTTTCTTTATAGAAATGATGACCCAAATGAAGTATAAGACCTAATGAAAGTTACCAATTGTAAAGAAGATCTACACAAAAAAAGATGACAAGACAAGACAAATATTAGATAAGGATATGATGAGTTTCTCGACAAAGGCCGATCACAGGAACCAAAGGGCTTCCTTGAATGGTGTCAACTCATTTTTACAATCAAGTGATAATGATAGGAAAATAATTGACAATAAGAGGATGATTAAAAATCCACGGGGATAGAGAGATATTTCTCTGTGTGATAGGTGGCCCAGGTGAGGGCTATAATCTCAAAATCCAAGAAGTAATCAAACCATGCTTTTTCAACAACATCCTATTCTTTACGTGTGACTTCAAGTTGATCTTCAATGTCTTTGACATTTGGTGTCAAGGAGATGGCAAAGATACTGAGTTCGTTTGCAATGTCGAATTGTTTCCACACTAGTGGTCGTGAAATAATAGGAATGTCACATATGCTGGTGATAGGATGAGCCTAACCTGATACAATCATCTACAAAGAGAAATAACTTGAAAACACGTAGATTAGTCAAAAAACAAATCGATTTATTGATTAAAAAACGTGAACAAAGTGATAAAATGAAAGGGATCACTAGCGATTCTGTACGATCGCCAACGACTCAGATGAATCATTGGATATTACTTTGAAAATGATTGATTCTTTGATAGGATGCAAACTATATCTAAAACAATTGATTTATAACTCGGTATGGGTTTTAATGTGATATATTGACAAGATGAATATGGCAACGAAAGTCAAGGACTTACCTCTATTGATGAATTCGTGAAAATGTTGTCGTAGTATTCTTACAGATATTATGGAGCTTCTAAAGATGTGACAAGGATGTTGAATATTTTGAGATGAGCGTAGTGATGTCATCTAGGTCACCAATGAGTCAGAGCTTCACTACAAACATTTGAGGATCCAATTTAAGAAGTTTGATGTTGTTATATAATCACCAACGATTGGTTAGAATCATTGGTGATCTAAGAAAAGTGGGGAAACCCTCTTTGAAGTGGTTTTAACCACTTCCAAAAGGGTTAAATTGGGTATGGGGGCGAGTGAAGATGGTTAGGAAGAGGTTGAGGATGTTAAGAGGTTAGATGGTTAGGGTTAAAATGGGCTAGGATGAGTTATAGGTGGTTTGGGTGGTTTAGGGTGAGTGAAATAGATTTTACTAAAGGTGTTTTTATGGAGGTGAGGACATGATTTATAGGATAATAGGATAGTTTAATGTTTCGAGTGAAAATTTGAGGAGTATGGATAGACAATGTAGGGTACCAAAAACATGTGTCTACACTTTCCAATAGTTGCTCAAGTAGGCGGTGATTCTTTCTCCTTCAACAAGGATAATTTGGAGAGCCTTGTAAACATTAGAGGCTCAATCTCTAACATTGCGGGAGATCATAAGGTGTGGTTTAATCAATGTAAGACTATCAATGATGTTCCTGATACATGAATCAAAGTTTTGAGCTATGTTCGTATTTAAGAGGTAGAAAAGGTGACACATACGATAGTTTGGTTCAGTAAAGAATTCAAAGGCCATGAGATCATTCCAAAAGTAATTCCTCAAGGTTCACCAAGGGATAGTTCTTCATTGGCAGAGGCTTCATCTTCATTAGATTGATCAACCCTCCTCTCTCTCTCTCTCTTCTTTCTTCTCTCTCCATATTCTAATTCTTCATTAAGAATGTACTTTTTCACTATTTTGTCTTATTCACTTAAGTGACCTTTAATTTGACATTGTAAGAGTTCTTTTTCATTAATAAGAAAAAGGCTCACTTTTATTCCCTAGGAATATGAAAGGTCACAAGTGATGAGGAAAGGTGAAAATTCATGTGGGGGAGATGAAAAGACATTTGTAATTCTATAAATTGGAATGGCTTCTCCATTCCAAAGGGTTGGAAATTGTTGATTATTGTAAGTTGTTGGATTTCACTACTACATCAAGCAATAAAAGCTACATTTCCTTTATCTCCTGTTTATGTTCATCTATCCTCTCTACTCTCTAACTTTTCAAGCATTGTGATCTTGTACAACAAAGAAGGAACTTTGTGTCCTTAATTAATGGATCTGTAGAACTTTGTGTTTCGGTTTATTAGTCTTGTTGATTGATTACATTGTTGTGTTCTTCTAATTGAATGTGGACCTCATGTAGACACCCCAATTTCACACCTATCCTAAATCAATTAATTTCACCATTCCATTTCCCAAAAATGCACATTGAATTAATCAATGTTAATTGATTAATTAATCCATTTCAACCCCTAAATTAAACCAAATATTCCCCACATGCCAAATATTCCCCATGTCCCCCCACTTGCGAATTAAATATTCAACTTTAATTCTGGGCCATTCCTCATGTCTCCCACTCACCTTGTTTCACCAAATTGTTGTTAATAAAACAAATAAGGTAAAAGGTCAAGGAGGAATACCTGTGATTATATTGGTCGAAGGTTGAGTGTGCGCATTACTGATTTTATCCAAGCTGCTTGTAGAGAACTCCTTTTTTTTCTGGGAAGGACTACCTGTAGATACAAAACAAGACCACCAAATAATATTAAATAGCAAGAGTCAGAGGACTTCCTAGCAAGGCTAGATCCGGGAAGCGTGATGCTTCCTCGAATGGCTGTCAATCCTCTATTTTTATCAACTTAATGAAAGTAAATGTGAGAAATAAAGGTCCTATTGCTAACACTTTGATTTAGGTATCTCAAAATGTTACTAACAAACTAGATTAAGAAAGGTATTGAAATCTAAACTAATCTAGCATCAGGCAAGGTATGTTTCTAGTTGGGACAGTCACAAGGGTGTTAGGTAAGGTCACAGAGGTATCTAGTAAGGTCTGGGTGGAATTTAGGTGATGTTAGAGGCAGTTTGGTGAAGGTTATCAAAAAACATAGTGACTGATGCCGGTAAGAGGGGAGACCGATGACGGTTAAGGTGATTGACGTTAGTAGGGCCAATTTGATGGTAATTAAATAAAAGTAATTTTGAACTTCTCTGTGATTGCACAGAGAATGAATGGGTTCATTATAATGCCAAGAAGACTCAGGAATGCATAGAGGTCAAGTACGAGAGCTAGAAGGTCAGGGGTGGTTGGATGGGTAGATTGGTAAGAAGGTGCAGATAGAGGAATGCATAGGAAGGAATAAGATGTAATACCAAAAGATAATGAACCTACACTTTAAGCAAGTACAAAATGATGAAAATCAAGTATACTTACTTACATTTACAAGTTTGGTAGGTGAAGGAAGGCAATAGTCAATCCGTGAAGAAATTTTGTGGTCAGTTTCCAGGTGAATACTTCCTAGAGTGTTCTCGTGAATATTCTAATGCCTTAGGACGAGCATCAGTGCTTACTTGGGCCTGTGGTTGAGTATATCCCATCATCTGGATGCTAAGAAGTCTCTGATTCATGCTTGAATGCAATATAACTCTCCCAACTGAAAATGACCAACCCGGGTAAAGAATTGTGAAAGTGTATATAAGGTAACCGATGATGGTTAAGGTGACCAACGTTGGTTGAGGGATAACCAACATCGGTTAGGGTGGAAAGTCTAGGTTTACCAAAAATAGGTAGATCTTTACTATTTTTGGCATGATTATGATTGAGTCCACTTAGGGAAGTGGAGCTCATGTGAGAGAAGGTAGGAAGGTCATATAAGAAGTCCAATTAGGTTTTAGGAAGAAGTCTCAGTTATTTAGGTCAAGTGGTGACTCAACATTGAGAGTGATGACTCAATGTTGAGAGTGATGACTTGGTCATTGTGAGTTAAATTCCCCTAGAATAGGTCCAGGGTGAGGTGTCTAGGTGATGTGTAAATTAACTTAATTAAAGTAATTAAATTAATTAATAATGTGAGGATGAACATTAATTCAATTATAAGTAATTAAATTAATACGAATGCGGGGTAAAGGGGTCATGGTTAGGTGAACACGTTACGTTAATTGATTGAAAGGGGACCAAGGGGAGTGTGACCCAAATTTGGTGTCTACATTTTCCCTTTTTTTGCGTAGCTTGTATTGATAAACAACGCCGACAAAAATAGGAAGTTGGTGCTCCAGGTATGAGTGAAGGTTAGGTTGCCCCAAGTAGGGCTGAAGGTGATCTCCTTAAACTACAAACCGATGAAGTTGTAAAAGTAGTCGGGAGTGGTTTGATAAATAGGTGATTGATGAAAGTGAGGGTTAGTAGGTAAGTGTATTGGTATTATGGGTAATGGGTAATGGGTAATGGGTAATGGAACACACACACACACATATATTGATGATACGGTACCAAAGCGGAAGTGCTTGCAAACTCGATATTGTCAAAAGGGTGATATGTTTATCCAAACGAGGTTGAAGTGATTCAGGTATCCAAGGTATATGATATGGTCATGAAGCACAACGAGGTTAGGTGTAGGAATGGGTAATAGGTTTTGTTCCATGGCACCAAAGGTATGGTCGGGATAAACATCATGTCATTAGGCAAGGTAAGGTCATTAGGCTAAACAACACGGGTAACAACATCACAAGGTATAACGAGTACACAAATTCAAATGTCACAAAAGGTGATTCAAGTCAGGGTATGTAGGTCGGGAACAAGTAAGGCCAGGTATAGGTAAATAACATGTCCCTAAACGTAATTAAGGAAATGTACAGTAATGTAGGCTTGCGGGTAGGGTGTAATAGGCATTGGGAAGGATAAAAGTGGTTTGATCAATAATGGTTTTAGGCATAAATGGGCATGGGGTGGGTCAAATGGTTACATTTGGTGAACGATGTTGGTTAAATCTTAACTGATGTCGGTTAGCTAGGGCACGACATGACCGACGTCGGTCATGTCAATTTGGGGTTAAAAAAGGAAAATTCCACTTTTTACGGATTCATTTTGACATTTCCATTTTTAGAAAATGACAGAGGAGAAGCTAAGGAGTGGAAAATGACAATACAAGATGACTAACTGAGTTGGCAAGCCACGTAGTAGGTGATTGACATTCAATTGGCGGGTCCACGAGATCTATTCGATTGGTTTTGGAGGTGATGAGTTGATTTTGGGCATGATGAAGGTGGGAGAGGGAGCGGGTGGACCACCTAAGCGCACATGCAAAAAATGTGCCACCATAGAGACAACTCCGAGATGAGGTAGGAGTCAATCTGAATCCGTCATTTGGTTGAAAATAGTTTGTTGAAATCGGTTTTTTGTAAAATTGGGTGTAATGTTAATTTTTAAATTGTGGGTAAAAATGAAGGAAATGAGGGGTGGGAAGGTCCAATGTAGGTTAAATAGGGTTGGGAATGAAGCTAGGATAGGTTTGGGTGGGTTAGAGTAGGTTTTTAGGTTAGTTTTTGTGAATTTTTTGAGAATAGGGGATGGGTTTTTCAGTTTTTGGCCCAAATAGATACCGACGACGGTCACGGTTTGGCCGACATCGGTTGGATTTGGCTGACACTGGTTATGGTCTCGGTGATGCCATGACCAAAGAGGACCGATGATGGTCAAGGTGACCGATGTTGGTCACGATTAAGAGTAAATAAGTGAAAGAAGGGCTAGGTAGGAAAGTAAAATAGGCGAGGAAGGGGTAGGTGAAGATTTATGTAGAGGGAAAAGGGTAAAATGTTATTTTGGTGATGTGGGATAGGTAAGTAGGTGAGATGAACTAAGTTAGTGGGTAATGATGATAAGGGACAATAGGTTTGTAGGTGAATTAGGTAAAGGGGGTAGGCATGATTGATGTGGTTGGGTATTGTGTGGTGGGTAATAGGTTGTTTGAGGTGGTCAAGTCTTGACAAGGTCATGTTGAATGATGTAGGTGAGAGATTAGTTGAGGATGAGGGACAAAGTACCACCCCTACTGGTACAGATGTGGCCTAGCGTGACCGCGGAGGAGTGGGGCACATGAACGATGTTGGAATTATTGTGATTCGACACTATAGGTGTGTAGCCTAAGATCATATTTTGATGGTCTCTCTCATCGATAGATGGGACTCCACGACCAATACCTTTCACTTATCGATGGGCGAGATGACCATCACTTTGAGGATGTGTATAGGATCTTGCGACTTCCTATTGTTGGGGAGCCAATATATTCCATTTTGTCTAAGGCATCGGTGGAGCCGATAATGGCAGTATTTGGTGAGGCGATGGGCGAGTTGAGGTATCACAACGTGAGTCTCACTTATGGAGATATGTATGCAGCCTATCTGCAGGAGACTAGGCTATCGGTGTTGATGATGGTGGCAGTGGGATGTTTTTCTTTCCAAATTATGAGGGTGGGAGATTTCCACGAGCATTGATGGGTGTGCTACAGGACATGATTGAGGAGTGGATACGTTTCACTTGGGCACCAAATTTCCTAGTTCAAATTGTATAGGGAGCTATGGGCCTATGGGAGATTGAGGAGATTTGGTATGTGATGTACTTATTTATTACACTATTGGGCATACAAGCACATCGTGTGTGCACTAGTTGGTTTACCACGATAGGATTGGTTTGGGGTGGCTTGTTTAGAGTTAGTTTTAGATGATGGGTACCATTCGATGGATGGACCGAGGGTGGCGAGGGACACATATGATGTGTCATACTACAGAAATGATTGAGGGCATTTCGGTAGTTGATATCGTGTGGAGGCCATATGTTGAATATCCATCATATAGAGGTATGGATGAGGAGTTAGAGGAGCTTCAACTACTAAGATGGATACAAGGGCGGTGGGATAGGGAGCATGAGATGATACTTGTTGACAGGGTTAGACGACACTTTGGATTACGACAGATGTGCCCCCACCTTTCCCACAGTACTGTAGAGATGACGTGGAGAGACCCATGTCTCCACCATGCTTGAGTGTTCTGACAGGGAAGGAGGAGTAGGTGGTAGATAGATGGATTGACAACATAAGTGTCACTAATGGATACAGGCTATGGTGGGTGGATAACTACGGGCATCATCACCGAGGCCAGGGCAACCTAATTTAGCTATTGTCATAGTGCAGAGGGATACATTACAGGTCAAGTGGCCACCCTACAGGCACATATTACAGGTTTGCAGGACAACTGATAGGGTCATAGGCACATGTAGCCACTTTGTAGGCACAGGTGGTGGCCCTACATGCCCAGTAACACTGAACATGTTTCGCACATGGCGGAGATGGGGATGGAAGGCGTGTAACCCTCTACATGCATATGCGACATGATTACATGGCTAGTTGGACATGACACAGGGATAGGTTGTGGCATTGTAGGCCTTAGTAGTAGCACAAGTACCAACATAGGCACAAGGAGAGAGTCCCATAGTATAGGCATTTGGAGAGGGTCCCATAATACAAGAACTGCATCAGATAGGGGACACGTGTGGTCGAGAGAGTTCACAGGAGTAGTCATACCCATGGCACCACCTTAGACTATGTTGATGGTGAGGTTTAGGGATGCCTTGAACAAGGCTCGCTACTATCGGATCATCTAGCCACCACAGGGATTGATGTGCCCTCATATTCGAGTATCGAGCCCAGCAGAAGCTAGTGAGCGAAGAGATCCAGACTCATAGTTATGGTAGCACAGGGGGTCACCTACCGCAGAGAGGCAGGCCATGGTGAGGATATGAGCTCTCAGAGACTGGGCCCGACATAGGGCCAAGAGGAGGAGATATATGAGACTAGATAGGAGGGTATTAGGTGGGGTGATGATTGATATCTAGATGTGATATTTTGATTTTTGATATATATACCGGCCTGTGTGCCGAAGATGTGAGATTGTACATGAGAGTTTTTGAGATACTGATATTTATTATATATCTGTGTATATATGTATTGATACATAGACTCTCCCATTTATATAGTTGATGATGTTGACTAGATGGATGATGTACTCATTTTTAAATTCCATTGTTTATTGTGTAAATGAAAACTAGTTGAATTAGGCATGATTGAGTCGAGGTCATGTAGGCATGATGGAGTCAAGGTTATTTAGGAATGATGGAGTTAGGTATAGGCATGGTGGAGTCTAGGTGATTTAGGCAATCGAGGTCATGTAGGCATGATTGAGTCAAGTATAGGCATGGTGGAGTTTAGGTGAGTTAGGCAGTCGAGGTCATGTAGGCATGATTGAGTCAAGTATAGGCATGGTGGAGTTTAGGTGAGTTAGGTAGTTGAGGTCATGTAGGCATGATGGAGTTGGGTATAGGCATGGTGGAGTTAGGTATAGGCATGATTTGGTCATGGTTTTGCATTTGATTTAATTTCCAAGTTATTGTTATTATGGAAAATAAATGATGATGTATATGTATGTTGTGGTGTAAATGTCCAAATATTTGATATCATGGAAATGTGAAATGATTGATGTATGATATGGTGATGTTATAAAATGGTAAATATGTATATTTTTATGATTGTTTAATTTCCAAGTTTTGTGTAAAATGGAAACTAAGGTAGAATGTGAATATAAAGGGGGAAAATTGGTTAGGGGAAGAGTGGTTGAGCTAACCTCCAAGGGCCCCATGCCCTCGAGTGCTACCTATATAGCCCCGATGAAAAGGGGCCTTATGGTGATGTAGTTCTCCCATAAGCTAGGGAAGAATATGATGATGTAGAGGAATGGGTTGGTTGGTTTTAGGCATGATTGAGTTTAGGTCATTCAGGCATGTTTGAGTTTAGGTCATTTAGGCATGGTTGAGTTTAGGTCATTTAGGCATGGTTGAGTTTAGGTCATAGGCATGGTTGAGTTTAGGTCATTTAGGCATGGTTGAATTTAGGTCAAATAGGCATGGGTGATTTTAGGTCATAGGCATGGTATTGAGTTTAGGTCATTTAGGCATGGTTGAATTTAGGTCGAATAGGCATGGGTGATTTTGGTGAAAGAGGAATTCCTAAATGTAGGTGGCGATGGTCTGTCCTGTGTAGGAGAATCAATAAGTAAGAAAAGAGGTGAATGGTAAGAGGAGATTTTTTTTTGCCTAATTGATAAGAACCATTACGAGTCTATCATACCAAAGATGTGTATGAACATAAAACCCTAAAGGCGTTGCATGATTGACTGTTCTAAGGATGAAGAAGGTCACATAATCATGAAATGTCACATTTGCGGCATGTCCCTTGAGTAGGTAGAAGGTTAGAAAGGAAGGCGATGAGGTGAATGAAGTTGGTTGAGCGTAACTTGGTGTGAGATAACATACCTCTTTGGCAAGAGACCCAAGATCAAAATAGGCAAGTCCATGACGAAAAATCATCTTTTTATTTTTGCTTTTGCTTTATAGACTGATCAATGTGGGAAGTATATGTGGGATGAATATAATATCTCCTTGAGGTCTTCGTGAAGCTGATCGATGCGGGAAGCTTCAAAATATGTGTATTTTATTTTTGCAAGAATAGTCTTCTTTTGGTGATAGACTATGTACAATATGGCTAGCTTTGTATAGCTGTCCTTTGAGGGAGCAATCTATTTATAACAAGATAGAAAGATGAGATGTCCTTTTTGAGGGAGTCATCTTTTTGTGAGAAGTTTGACTCAAGGAGTTTTGAATTTGAAAGTCCCATATATTGCTTTTGAATTATTTTTTGGATGTTTAGGTCATGGAAAAGACTATAGAGAAGGATAGGCTTCTTTTATGAAGACAAAACCATAACACACAAGGGTTAGCTTATGAAAGAGAGGTTTTAAGTAATGAACAACCATGGGATTCCATCCTGAAAAGGACAAAAAGTATCCATGAGAATCATGCCATGAGTAGAGCCGTGGTGCTCATATTTAAGATAAGGTTGAAATGTGATAGGTAATCCACATGATTCTTTCTTAACCGTTGATCCTTAAAATAGGTAAGTGGAAGGTGAATGATGCTCAAGGGACAAACACTTAATAGACATAAGGTGATCTAGGACTTGATTCAACAATAGAATGGTCAAAGATGCAAGGAATTGAGGGGCTCAGTTTAGGTTTACCTTCGAGTGAAGACAAATGATAAGCACTTGATCCATATGTATGAGTAACAATATAGGGTCCAAGACAATTAGGATAAAATTTTCCCCATTTACTTTTCTCCTCTTTTGTTACATGTTGATTTTCCTTCAGGACAAGGTCACCGACCTAGAAGGTTCGTTCTTGGACACATTTATCGTAGGCATGTTTGATACATTTTTGGTAGATTTGGAGGTGATCGAGAGCATTGAGATGACGTTCGTCTAATAACTCGAGTTGTGCTAAATGGTCCTGGAGAAAATCATCATTGTTGAGCATATCTTTGAGTGAGATACAAAGAGATGGTATTTGGACTTTGAGAGGCAAGACAACCTCTATACCATAAACCAAAGAGAAAGGTGTGGTAGTATTTGAGGTATAAATACTAGTACGATAAGCCCATAAGGAAAAAGGAATGTGCGTGTGCCAATCCTTTCCAATATCGTCAACCACTTTCATAAGAATTTTGTTTAAGGTTTTGTTGGTTGATGAATTCACATATTCTCTTAGATTTTGTATAAATGAGAGGCAAGACTTCCACCCATTTAGTGTAGTATTCGATAGCGGTAATAATCCATTGATGATGTTGGGAAGAATGAGGATTAATCTCTTCGACAAGATCCAAACCCCATTGAGAGAAAGACCAAAGGTCTCGTGCGACCTGTAAGGTGTGACTAGGGGTGTGATGAATATTAGCATGTTGCTGACATTTCACACAATGCTTGACATAGTCACAACAATCATGGTTTAGGGTTGGTTAGTAATAGCCCATGCAAAGAATGCATCTAGTGATAGCTAAACCACTAAAGTGACCCCCACAAATTCCATTGTGAACTTCCTTGATGGTGTAGGGAATTTTAGAACTTGTAAGACATCGTAAGAGGATAGCGTCAAAACATGTTTATAAAGAAGACCACCCATGATGACATAACGAGAGACACTTTTGAGAAAGGCTTGTTGTCCATTGTGAGTAAGATCTGGAGGCAAAATGGAAAGGGAAAGGTAGTCAACAAAATGCTTATACCAAAGGTCACATGGGTCAGTTTCAATGTTTCCAACAAAGTTAACATCTCAAATAGATAAGAAGGTGATTACAACCTTTGTATAGTGAAAAATATTTTCAAGTCGGAGGGTGAAGCGGGGATTTGAGAAGCCAGACAAGCCATGGTATCTGTGAATTTATTAGTGGAACGCGGGGTGGTTTGAAGTTCATAACGGTCAAAGGTAGTCAAAAGTATGTCAACATGATGCTTATACTTTTGAATTATCTCATTACGACACTGGTATATACCATTAAATCATTTCACAACTAGTTGAGAGTCACCAAAGATATTAATTGATTTAACGTCTAAGGCTATGGCGGTTTGAATGCCTAACATGAGTGCTTCATATTCGGTGATATTGTTATTACAATCAAAATCTAATTTGAAAGATAATGGCATAGGATCACCATCAAGAGGAATGAGGATAAATATGACACCACCCCATGCTAACATTTGGAACCATCAAGCAAAAGGTCATTTGGTAAGCGGTATCATCCAAAGAGAGGGTAGCGATGGATTCATCAGGGAAATCAAAGTTAGAGGATTGATTTTTGGAGAGAGGTGCATCTGCGAGTTAGTCAACGATGGTTTTTCCTTTGACATATTTTTGATGGGTGAATTCAAGATCTAGGTCTGCAAGAAGCATGAGCCAATGTGCAACACGTTGATTTGGGTAGGGCTTAACGTACATGTAATGTAAGGGGTTAGTATTGGTGACAACAAAGGTTTTGTGGTTGAGTAGGTAATGGTGAAGTTTAGTGGCGACAAAAACTAAGGCTAAGTAGAGTTTTTGGCATGAGTATATCTAGTTTCGTAATCTAAAAGTGTATGACTTATATAATAAACCACTTGTTCCCTGTGTTTCTCATCACGATGAGTGAGCATGACACCCAAGGAATGATCAGTAGCAGAAATATAAAGGTAAAATGGTTGGTCATCCTTAGGGGGAATGAACACAAGTGGTTGAAGGAGGTATTGTTTTAAGGCGTTAAAGGCTTTATGGCATTCATCATCCCATTTGAAGGAGACATCATTTTTGAGGAGATGATGAAATGGATGGTAGCGGTCAAAAATATATGAAATAAAGTGATAAATAGATTGCAACTTGCCTTGCAAACTATGAAGTTGACGAAGGTTAGTAGGTGGAGGAATTTTGAGAATAGCCTTGATTTTAGTAGGATCCACTTCAATGCCACACAAAGAAACAATAAAACCTAGGAGCTTACCAGAGAGGACAACAAAGATAAACTTATTAGGTTAAAGGTGAACACAATACTTAATGAGACGATCGAAGATAACCTTAAGGATTGTAAGGTGTTTGGCCCGATGTTTGGATTTGACAAGAATATCATCAACGTAATCTTCCAATATGTGATGCATAATGTCATGAAAGATATAAGTCATGGCTCGTTGATATGTAACACCAATGTTTTTAAGGCCAAAGGGCATGACATGATAGCAGAAGGTCCCCAAGGAGTGATGAAGGTGGTTTTGTATTGATATTCCATGGTGAGTAATATTTTTTTATAACCCGAGAACTCGTCCATGAGTGATAACATCTCATGGCCGCGGTGAGATCAACTAGTTGGTCAATACTAGGTAAAGGAAAGTCATCTTTGGGGCAAGCTAAGTTAAGGTCATAGAAATCCATGCAAATACAAAGTCCCCATATTGCTTTGGTGACAGGAACAATGTTAGAGATCCATTGGTGATAATTATGGGTAGAATGAAGGAAATTGAAAGGAGGCGTTGGAGTTCTTCTTTAACAAGAAGGGAAATGCGAGGATGCATTTTTGTAGCTTCTGTTTCACGGGTTTGGCTTCATGGAATAGTTATGATATTATGGACCACAATATTTGGGTCAATACTGGGCATTTCAGCATAGGACTAAGCAAAAGTGTTGTTATGATCCCAGAGGAAAGAAGTAAAAGCTTCCTATTCAATAAAGCATCTAAAGATTGGCCTATTTTTAGAATGTGTGGGTCATCCTGAGTGTGAATATTGATTTCAATGGTTGATTCATTCAACATGGTTTGTGTCTCAGAAGGTAATGACCGGTGAATATAAGAATCTTCCGCACCAAGGTAGGTGAGAATAGACTCATCATCCTGACATTGAATGACATTAATAAAAGGTGTATCGTCATTGATCATGTCGGATACAAGAAGGGAAGAGAAGAGGGAGCATCACCATATCATTTATAAGTGAGAGGTCCTAGGGAAATGGTGTTCATGAAAAAAGTTAGGAGGAATGGATTCTGGATCCATAGAATATGTAGGTGAAGGTGGTGAAGTTGGTGAATGGGGTGCGGAATGTTTATCATCCTCAATGAGTTTGACTCAGATTTCTTGGGAGATGGATTAGAAAATCCAATACCAATGCGGTCTTTATGCTTATGGGTGGTGCATGGGATGACAGTATGACAACCTTGTTTGTAGAAAACAAATCCAAAGCCCTTCTAAGCACATCATTGGTGGAAAGTATGGGTGAAGAAGTGGTTTGTGAGAGATTGAAGGTCGAATGAAAATGGTTGAGATTGGGAAGGTGGTTCGGGTGAGTAGGTAGAAGAATCAAGTCCCCCATATGTTAAGTTGGTACAAAGGTGGGGAGGATTGTAGGGGAAAACCTCACCTATGCGGTGATCATAACGGGGATGTTGGTGAAGTTTACCATACTCTTGAGGAGTAAGGAATGTGTCAATATTATAAAGGTGGTACTCCCCCAGAGTGAGGCATTGAAAAAAACCTTCTAAGGGATCGTAGTTGATATGTGGGTAGCGGAATGGATGAATTACTGGATAGTTGGGAAGAAGCATTGGTTGGTTGAGAAGTAGATGGGTTAGTTGATGGGTTAACTGCAGAAGTGGTAATAGTGGGAATAAAGGATTTGTTTGTGGAAGAGGTAACGAAAACATTGGTGGATGTGGTAGTGGCTGAAGAAGAAGTGGTAGCGGTGGTAGATGCCTTAATTGGTATAAGGAAATCATTAGGTCAATACAACATGTTATAGGTCTTGAATGGTGAAGGGTCAATCCTGAATGGTATAGTTGTGTCCTTCATGTTCAAATTTTAAACATCGGTGTAAGGTTGAAGGAACACAACCCATGACATGGATCCAAGGTTGGCCAAGCAACATGTTGTACTAGAATTCCCCCTCTAAGACATAGAATAATTCTAGAATGGTACGGGGGCCACATGAATGTGGAGAATGATGGTGCCAAGGGTGGAAGTCATGGCATTGTTGAATGAACACAACATAATTAGGTTATTATGCATACAATTGGCATGGATGCACATTTGGTTGTACGCATGTGAAGAAATGATGTTAATATTGACACCACCATCTATTATAATGTGTTGAACACATATATTATCAATGTAGATGGAAATGAATAGGGTGGGATTGTGATCATCTGATTGAGAGGTATAATCTCATCATCAGAGAAACTGAGAGTGGCTACTTGATGAGTGGTAGTGGGTGTAGAGGAAGGGGATGAAGTGGTAAGAGAGGCCATATGGTGAGGAGTAATAATGGATGCCATAGGAGTAGGGTTATTAAGTAAACCCTCAATAGATTGCATAACCTCAAAGAGGACCTGTCGATGAGACTACAAGGTTTGGACTAGGTCATACAAAGACATTTTGAGAGGAGATTGGTGTAATTGTTTAATCATTGTACGATGGGAAACCCCATAAAATAGGGTATGTGGGTCCATGGATGGTGATTTTGGTGTAGGTGCAGATGGGATATTGGGTAAAAGAGTGGCAGATGGGCTGATTGTTTTCTCCTTTGCTTTTTCTTTTTGGGTGCGAGTGGCAATGTTAACCATATTAATATGTGGTAAAGGAGCAAGTGAGTCGTGATAGGTGTAGCGACAGGATGGGAAAAAATATGGTGAGGGCATATATTGGTTTTGTGAAAATAATGCAGCGCATTGGCATTTTGGGAGGTTTGGCTAGCTCTCTTATGTGGACCATATTGATCTCAAATGTTGGAGGGGGATAAAAGGGTTGTGGAGGTGGAGATGAAGGTTGCTGAATAGGTACAGGATGAGGAGGTTGGTGATAGATGGAGGTGGAATAAGGTCCTCATCTAAAAGATCATCATTGTCAAAGTTTTCTTCGGGAGGACATAGTTGGAGAAGAACATTCTTAAGAGCCTTACAATTTTTCACATCATGCCCTAACACATGATGGTAAGTGCAATTTTTGTATCGTCAAACCCTTCTGGTTTAGGTTTGAATGGGTCGTAAGGTCTAAGTGGTGGTAATGTGATGATAGAGGTTTCCAAAAGGTTAGCTAAGATGTTGGCATAAGACCTCGCCAATGGATCACAATGTGAAGTAAGTGTGGGTCTAGATGGAAATGTGGGTGATTTTGGTGGGAGAGGTGCCATGGTAGGTGGAATCGGAGGTTGAGTCAATGTGACCACCGTTTAGTAAGTAGTACAGTTTTGGGTTTGGATTGTACCTTCTTGAATAAAGATGTTGCAGATGAACTAACAGTTGAAGGTGTTGTAGGTTTAACTACCTCTTTGGAGGGTAGTGGATTTTGGACTTTGGTTACACCTTCTTGGGTAAAGGTGAAGGAGAAGTGCGTGATGTAGAAGGGAAGGCAGATGGAAGAAGGGGATGGGTTAGCCAAGGTAATAATGGAGGTGCGGTGAAGGATGTGGGAAGAGGCAAGGTGGAAGGTACTGGTTGAAGAGAAGGGAATATCATAGGTAATGACAAGGATATTGGAAGTGGTGTAGGTATAGGCGGTAGAAAGGATGCATGTGATGGTGAAGGTGTAAGCTGCATAGGTAATTTTGGTGTAATAGAGGATCGGACAAGGAGGTGGGCTGCTAGGATTTTAGTTTACCTAGGGTAGGAGGCTGTTTGGCCAAGGTTGATGGGTGGGGCCCTATGATAGATGGAAGTGGTGAAGGTCTAATAGGCGAAGCTGGTGTATGTGACTTAAGAGGTTGGGTATTCCTCTTAGGCGGGAGAATAGTCTTCGCACTAACTTGTGAGGATGTGGATAAATTTAGTTTGACAGGGGGATGGGCTAGGGTTGATGTTGGCATGACTCCAAATGTGGAAATGGGTTTGGATGCAAAGGAAGATATAGATGTAGGTAAGGCTTTAGGCATTGGAAAAAGTTCAATCGATAGTAAATGTTTAGGTGTGGATGAGGGTGATGAAGAAGAAGTTTCTACAAATGGCATGTCAAATGGTGGGTTAGTTGTTTGAAACACCTTTGGATAGGTCGTAGAAGTATCATCATACAACATTTGCATCTCGAGTGGAGAAAGGTAGCCAAAGGCATCCCCAAAGCATGGAATTTTCAACATAATCCAAGTGGTTAGCCAAATGTGAAAATGAAACCATTAGAGGGGGAATGATGTTGATTTGGTAGTAATCCCTATAAAGAATGTTTGTGAGACAAGGAAATGGTTGGATTTTGACTCTTTGGGTAAAATAGATGAGAGAAAATCAATAGGATCCTTGAAAGACAATGGAGAATTATCCCCAATAGGAAGGGGCGCTGCTAATGGATCCCCTATGGGTAGGGGAGATGACAAGTAGGATGAGGTAGGTTCATCTTTTGGTGAAGAGGAAGGTAATCATGACTCTCTCATGGGTAGGAGAGTTAATACTGCGGGTTGTTCATCAGTTTGAGGGGTGCGTGGGGAAAATGCATCGATAGGTATAGTGGACTCCTCCATGGGTGAAGGGGAGATAAGAGAGAATCCTTTATGGGTAAAGGAGAAGATGAAATAGGTTCCTCCATGGATGAAGGAGCTCATGCAATAATATCCTCGATAGATGGAGTAGGAGGAAATTGAGGAAGAGTTAGTATGATGTCAAAAACAACATGAACCTCATGAACGCACATCAATGGTAGAAGGTTCACTAGTTTGGTTAGACGACGGGGTGTGATTTGGGAATGAATTCTTGAAGATGTGAAGGTTTTGATTAGCCGGTGCATTAGGGTTATCCAAGATGAGATCTCCACTATCTATCATTTCTTGGATGATATTTTTGAAAGTTATACAATTACCATGTCGCTATGACCTTTAACATGATGATAGTTGCAGTAATCATTTTATTTATACCACATAGGCATAGGATGAGAGGGTTCAAAAATAATATGTGGTTTGATGGGTGGAAGAGTGATGGATCCAGATTTTAGAAGTTTTTCTAAAATCAAGAATAGGGTTCTCCTATGGGAGTGTATTTTTGTTGCTCCCACTTGAACTGAAAATCCTAAACATGAGAAAGGTTGGAAGAAGGCTTTGATTGGTTGGATGGGTGAGATAGACTAGCTTTCAAAACTACCACGTGGGTAGATCCTTTTTTAGAGTAATTATTTTGCGGTTTGGAAGAAGAAGAGGTATCATTGGATTTAAATGCAACATTCTTGTTATGTAATTATATATTCTTCTCTTAATGGCATAAAGTTAAAGTTTTCGGGCCATGGTGAATGCCTTGTCGAACATGAAGAAGGTTTGAAATTGAAGAGTCAGTGAGATGTGCCTAGCACAATCCCTAGTGAACAATTATATTAACTTGGTTTGAGGTAGTTGAAGCATAAACTAGTTGATCAGGAATCACCAACGAGTGATAAAATTTGTGATAGATTCATCTTCATATTGTTGTCTCAAGTACAAGCCGACCACGGTGACCTTCTTGACGATATTGATAGAAAAGTGGTGTAGGAAATCTTGAACTACTTGGTTGAATGAGTAAATGGAGTGCCCAGGTAGAGACCACTATACCAATCCAATGCAGGTCCTTAAGGACAACGGGAATATTCGCAAGAGCAAAGCGTCATCATGAGAGATCGATAAAAACCATGTTTAAAAGATCGCAAGTGTTGTTGTTTATCTTATTTGCTGTTGAATCAATTGAATTTAGGAATTTTCCAATGGGTAGGGTATGGACGAATCGAAATGGATGGGTGAATGGGCTCATTACAAATATCGTCGTATGTCAGAGAATTACATGATCCAGAGACCGATGCTTCCAATGTCTCGCATATTTCCCATCATCATTTTGATAAGATCATTAGTAGGTTGTGATGACTGGGCACACCACAAGTATAAGGGGGTAAATGATGAAGGTACGACGTGGGCGGTATCCTAGTATAGGGTGGTGCTGAGTAGAAAAATTGTGAGGAGGAATAGATGCAGGTGGCAAGTATCTTGAATAAGTGATAGATGAGATAGGGGGCTGTTGGTGATAAGTGTAGGTAGGTGGAGTGGATGTAACAACCCTCATAGTAATTGGAGGAAGAGACTACTGATGGAGAGGACAACGTTTTGGAAGGAAGTATGGGTTGTTGACACCATGGGTGGCTAAGATGCAATAGGTATATGAGAGGTGGCGGGTGCAGATAGACCTACACTTAAGGTGGTTGATAAAGGAATGGTTGATACCATAGAGCAACTGATGTCAAAGGCATGATAGATGCCATAGGTGCAACAAATATCGATGATGTAGGGTTAAGTTGGGACACCACAGGTGGTAAGGTGGAAGAGGGTAATGCCAAGCTAGTAGTAGTTGATGCAGAAGTGGGTGTGAGGGTAGGAGGAATGGACACATGCATGCCGTATACAAGCTACCCTGATGAATCCCGAGTGGATGAATGGGCTAAATAATATTGTAGAGCAGCGAGGTTTTGATCCAGAGTCTTGCAAACTTCTTTTTACCTGTATCGATGATAATAGGCTAACTGGGATCCATAGGTGATAGGATGGAAGGCAGCGATGGGCTAGGTGGGAGCGGCTGAAGGATAGTGTGGAATATGAGGGCATTGGCTTGGCTACGAGTCAAAACCATATGAATTAGAGTAGACCTAGTAATATGATCTCTATAGATGACATAGAAGAACATAAGGAATGGAGAAAATAGTTCCGAGAAGGTGAAATCTGGGCTATTTTAATTGAAAAATTAAAACACAGGAACCGACAAATACAACGGTTGGGTAATTGATCTTGGTGATAGGGGTAACCGATGCTAGTCAGAGGACTGATGCCGGTTACTATGGAAAATAAAAATATTTGTAAATGGAAACAAATGATGAAAATGGGGAAAATCTGGACTTTGACAGTGATTTCAAAGACACAGAGATATGGTGAAGTAACTGAGGAAACCCTAGAAAGAACATAACTATGATGAATGCTACTTTGGTTAAAATGACCAAAATAGTAGGAAACCAACAATGGTCAGGTAAACCGATGACGGTCAGATGAGTAAACGATGACAGTCGCTAGACGGATGCCGGTCACTGTGAAATTTGTGAAAAGATGGAAAAAGTGAATTTGGTAATTTAGATCAAATAAAAGACCAACCCAAAAACTTGAGTATGGCTATGATTGACCCTAACACACTCAAAAAGAGTCGGAATACACCAACTATGATTATGGAGTGTGAAAGGAAAGAATAATGGAGAATACGATCTCACACCTCAAAACATAGATCAAACAAAAACTAGCAAACACGAAATCCTATGTGGTGGATTTTATGTTCCGGCTTATGCCATTTAGGACTGACTTGTGAATAGAGTAGATTTTTTGGTTTGATAAAAGGTGTCCTACGAAAAGCCAACAACTAAGGATGGTTTCAGGTAAATTTTTGGCGAGGGAGGTCCTTTCTTTGAGATAATGACTGGATAGAGAAACTAGTTTGGTGCCCACTGTCAATCCTCTGATCGTGTGATCGTTGACAACTTCTTCCGGTAGGATGTTGTTTAAGAAAATGAGTACTTTATTTTAGTGTGGTTTGGTGTAGAGAAGAGAGTGTGCACTACGATTCAATTTTGTCAACCATCAGCTGGGCATGACTTCCAGCTGTATAGGTTGCCCACAATTTTTAAATGAGCTATAGATGCAACACACATAAATAATATGCAAATATTTTAAACCCAAATCCACAATGACATTCGATGAAAACAATAATGAATAGGAAAGAATATGTATTTCACTAATGCAATACAAAAATGAAAAGAATGGTTCTTTTTAGTCCAAAATACAAGTGTCAATGAGACAAGTAGAAGAGAGAGAATGTTCCAGAGG
The DNA here is from genome assembly GCA_018340775.1 of Taxus wallichiana var. yunnanensis. NCBI lineage: Eukaryota > Viridiplantae > Streptophyta > Pinopsida > Cupressales > Taxaceae > Taxus > Taxus wallichiana. The sequence goes on from CM031242.1 coordinate 362,154,595, forward strand.
AAGAAATTTAATGTGAACTACTTTCAAAAGGAAATAGACACACAATATTTCACCTAGGAATGAACAATGCAAAAGAACCCCTGATGGGTCCCATCGAGTGTGCCAAAATGTTTCACCAAATTGTTGTTGATAAAACAGATAAGGTAAAAGGTCAAGGAGGAATACCTGTGATTATATTGGTCAAAGGTTGAGTGCGCACATTACTGATTTTATCCAAGCTGCTTGTAGAGAACTCCTTTTGTTTGGGAAGGACTACCTGTAGATATAAAACAAGACCACCAAATAATATTAAATAACAAGAGTCAAAGGACTCCCTAACAAGGCTAGATCCGAGAAACATGATGCTTCCTTGAATGGTTGTTAATCCTCTGTTTTTATCAACTTAATGAAAGTAAATGTGAGAAATAAAGGTGGCGTCCTCGAGATTTCACCCTGAAATCTAGGACTACCCCTTTTAAGAATTTCGTTCTTTTCAAGTAACGGGTCATTTTGTGTTTGTTTTTCCTGTAGTTGTTTGCATTTCTCTAAGATATCCCCAGAGAGTCATAAAATCCAAATTCGACAAATACCCACATGCCAAAGCTCACTCAATCCCTTCGCCAGACCTTGTCTGCAAGTGTTTTATTTATTAAAAAAGAAGTTCTTTTAAAAATAGATTGAGCTAAAATTGGAGGATTTAGGTTATATAAAGAACTTCACCCCATCATTATTACCATAGAACATTCACCCAGGGGGAAGAATTTTTGTAGATCAGCTAATTAGAGAAAATTTTCGAGCAATTACTTGCAGCTTATTTTGTTTTGTTTTATTTATTTTTGTCTGTGTTTTTGTTTGTTTTCTCTGGAAATTCCTGTAACTTATTCATTCTTCCTGCCAGATATTTCCCCAGGCCTAGGGTTTTGAAAAGCTATCTAGTATTTTTAATTACTAATCTATCTAAAAATGATTAGAGCTCAGGATTCTTTCAGAAGATTGCAAGAAGTCGCTTGGTCCAAAATGTGCAAAAATGGATTTTATGAAAATAAGAAAAATATCACCATCCATGCATAGAGCTCGAGAAAATATGCACTTTTAGAGAGAACGACACCTAAAACGGAGCCATGGAATGAAAGTTATGGCACATGAAAGTTTTTGTTGCTACATCTTCCCGACCCTTTCCAAAAATGGAAAATTTTATTCTATGGTTGTGTTTTCTTCACCAAAAATACAAAAAAGGAAAGAAATGCTGTCTTCATGCCAGTCACAATTTTCAAAGCTTCCTTCCGCATCCATTTTCCACCCTGCCTTCGGTGACGAATTTTCATGCAATTTTAAAGGCAGAAGTCACAATGCAAGTCACACTTTTTGGAAGGAAGACTTTAAGCTGCTAGTGGGAATTTTGTTAGTGGCGGGCGGTAGAAATTTATTACATGCCTTGCAAGTTACTTTTCCCCATCAAGTCAAAGTCACTTAAGCTGCAATGGGATGAAGAGGCATGACTTTTAATTAATTAAATTACTAGAAATAGAAAGGGCAATTATTAAAAATAGTATGCAGATGGCTATACAAGCATGGGATGCCATAAGGAAGAAGCGATTAATTATTTTTGATGAAGTTTTCAGCCCGAAAGGTTTTGATGCCAAGGGAAGGAGGATTTTGCATTAAAGAGTGTTTTCCATTGCCAAGAAGCTTCCAGTTTTGGCGCATAGGGTTGGAATAACCTGATTTTTGTTATTCTGATTGTCTCGCATCTTTTGGTATAAGTGCCCAGTGAATTAAATAATATTTATTCTTGCTTTGCATGCAAGAAAAGTCTCAAATTTTAGGGCAACAGGCTTTATATGCAGATTTTGGTGATAAAAATCAAGTATTCATGCCATGGACTCCATCTTTGTCTGAATTAATTGTAGGTATTCATCATAGGTGCTCATATTAGTGAAAGGAAGTTCAAATCAATGTCAGATACATTGAATATATCTTCTGAATCAGAATAAATTTCCATATCTACACAAATTGATCCAATTACAAGGGATTCCAACAGAATTAAAAGAAAAAGAGCTCAGACAAAGATTGTTCCAAGCATGATGAAGCATGATGAAAGAGAAGGATCAATAGATTCATGCATAGCTTCTAGATTTTCTAACATCAATGATACAAACATAGGGCCTGAACCCATCATTGATTTAATTGACATATCCAGATCTAGAAGGACAAAACAAAGAATGTTGCAGCCGGAATAACTTCTTTTTCTTTTTCTTATTTTCTCCAAAAAAGTAATTGAGTAATCAATTAAATTGTAAAACTTAAGTTATTGGTTTAAAATCATTACTTCAAGTTACTTTAAAAAGAAGTCAATCACTTAAAAATAGGTGGCGTATACATGCAAAATGGAAGGTTCTATATTCGATTATAAATCATGCATGTCATGCAAAGAGGAATTCCAGGAAGAATAATGTCACCGCTTCTCCTTTTCATAGCTTCCACATGTGGCAATTTAGTTGAAGTTTCCTATTTGTAATTGCCCTCTATACACTATAAATAGAGGAAGAACCTACGGGTAAAGGAGATCAAAATTTTTAATCAACATTCTTGTGTTCCAAACTTTGAGCTGAAACCCTTGATATATTTTTGAAAGCTAAGGAATAGAGAGGAGGAAGATTTCCGGAGAACTTTGTGTCAATGGTGCATTTGTTTCTTATTTATTTTTAGATCTTTGCATAAACTTTGTGTTATCTTAGATCTGGATCTGAAACTTTCCTTTGCTTTAAATTCTGCATTTCAAGATCTATTTGTTTCGTCTATGTGCATGTGACCAACTCTGTCAACTATTGGTTAGGTTGCACATCTCCTTTCCTTCTTCTCGTATTTAATTATTTCCCTTTCCTGCACATATTGCTTACAACTACTTACTTGCTGCAAAATTGCCTAGCTATGGTTCATGAGCTACAGTTAAAGTAAAACCAACAAATAGATATTAGGAAATATAATTGACAAAATATTACACGGGAGCCTCACCGGTAAATGAGGGAGATTTATCTCATGACTACTTACGTCTTTAGTCAAAAGCGAAAATCTAGCCAAAAAGGTCCTATTGCTAACACTTTGATTTAGGTATCTCAAAATGTTACTAACAAATTAAATTAAGTAAGGTATTGAAATCTAAACTAATCTAGCATTAGGCAAGGTATGTTTCTGGTTGGGATAGGTCACAGGGGTGTTAGGTAAGGTCACAAAGGTATCTGGTAAGGTATGGGTGGAATTTAGGTGATGTTAGAGGTAGTTTGGTGAAGGTTAGCAGAAAACATAGTGACCGACGTCGGTCTGGTGACCGATGCCGGTAAAGAGGGAGAATGATGATGGTTAAGGTGACCGGCATCAGTAGGGGAAATTTTGTGGTAATTAAATAAAAGCAGTTTTGGACTTCTTTGTGATTACACAGAGAATGAAGGGAGAATGGTTGGGTTTGTAATAATTCCAAGAAGACTCAGGAATGCATAGAGGTCAAGTACAAAGAGCCAGAAGGTTGGGGGTGGTTGGATGGGTAGATTGGTAAGAAGGTGTGGATAGAGGAATGCAGGAATGAATAAGATGTAATACAAAAATATAATAAACCTACACTTTAAGAAAGTACAAAATGATGAAAATCAAGTATAATTACTTGTATTTGCAGGTCTGGTAGGTGAAGGAAGGTAGTAGTCGATCCGTGAAGAAATTTTGTGGTCAATTACCACGATAATACTTCCCAGAGTGTTCCCGTGAATATTCTAATACCTTGGGATGAGCATCAAGTGCTTACTTGGGCCTGTGGTTGAGTATATCCCATCGTCTGGATCTTGAGAAGTCTCTAATTCATGCTTGAATGCAATAGAACTCTCCCAACTAAAAATGACCAACTTGGGTAAAGAATTATGAAAGTGTATATAAGGTAGTAAATGACGGTTATGGTGACCAACGTCATTTAGGGCGGGAAAGTCTAGGTTTATCAAAAATAGGAAGATCTTTACTATTTTTGCGTGATTATGATTGAGTCCACTTAGGGAAGTGGAGTTCATGTGAGAGAAGGTAGGAAGGTCATAAAAGAAGTCCAATTAGGTTTTAGGAAGAAGTCTCAATTAGTTAGGTCAAGTGGTGACTCAACACTGGGAGTGATGACTTAGTGTTGAGAGTGATGACTTGGTCACTTTGTGAGTTAAATGCCCTAGAATAGGTCCAGGGTGAGGTGTCTAGGTGATGTGAAAATTAACTTAATTAAAGTAATTAAATTAATTAATAATGTGAGGATGAACATTAATTCAATTATAAGTAATTAAATTAATACAAATGCGAGGTAAAGGGGTCATGGTTAGGTGAACACGTTACGTTAATTTATTGAAAGGGGACCAAGGGGATTGTGACCCACATTTTGTGTCTACACACCTAATCATGCTTACTTTCTATAATCATGATTTCTCTAAACCCCCAAATTAATCCCACTTCTACGGTATAAATAGAACCTCACTCGCCCTCTTTCAGGATAATATTGAATATCTTGTTAGAGTTCTTACATCCTTTGAGCATAGAGCATCCTTCCAACCTCGTCCTAATGCCCAAATAGCCCCATTTTGATCATATCAAATCTATTATCCCCTTTATCTGTTGGTGCAAAGTGAGTTGATCTTGTTGCAGAGAAGGCCTTGCTTCGGTTGGAAGGAAACACCTACATTTCACACAATCAGGGCTCATCAAGGGTTCATTTTAAGAAGCCTTTGGTAAAATGGAGGTGGAAAATCCCCAACGAATATACTTGGAACCACTTTCGCGTAAAGGTAAATTTTCCATTTTTTGAGAATTGATTTTTACTTGCTATTATTTGAGTGAGAGAGACTGCACCGAGGAAAAATTCTACAAACAAGATGCATAGTTGACGTGCATCAAAAAACTTTGCTGACAACAAAGCTTGTTGATGCACGCGACAACAAATCTTGAAAACCCTAATTTTTTCCTATACATACCCTCCCACAACTCATTTTTGCATTTACACTTCTTGAATCCCGAATTTTCACGTTTACAGGAATTAAGCTTATGTTCAAATCAATCTCAAGTACAATGACATGTAGCCCAAGCTCAATACTAGGATCTATCAAAAAATCTAGTCAACCCACAAGCCCTATCTAAGGGAAAGATACTCTACATGAACTTGTTGTGCCCCCACATTCATACAATTTTGTAGATGAACACAAAATACAAGGATTTGCTGGATGCATGTGATTTTGATGGGCTCATTAAGATGCCCTAGTTTGAAATTGATCATGATATTCTAAATTACCTTCTCTCCTCATACAATAAAGAGGATGATTTTTTTATTACTGTGGGATGACGGTTGTATGTTTCAATTCGGTGTCAATCCAACTGATATCCATCGGTTGATAGGCCTTCCATATAAAAATTCCCCCATTGTTATAACGAAAGCAACCCTCGTCGAAAAATAATAAGTACTTAGAATCTACTTTCGGTTTCCATGTTGATTGTACGTGTAATTTGTTTTCAATTTTCATTTGATATTTTCAGTTTTTTATTTTCATACAATTCAAATCAATATTAATTCCAATGAATTTTTGGCATTTGCATCTCATGTCAATAAATCAAGATGTGGTGTGGATACACAAGGAATTGCACACCACTTTCTTGCTGCTATGATTTCTTTCTTTCAAGCCAGAATTATTTGCAAGGTCGGAAAATAGATATACCAAACTGGGCTATTGCATACATTCTTGCAACTATCGGAAAGCTAAAATTTGATTGGTGCACCTTTTTATCCAATAAAATAAAAACTGACATTACAAATGCATCACTTTTAGAAAAACCACTCAATCACTCCACAAACTATCTCCTTGTCCTTTATTATGAGGCTATTTTTAATTTAAAAGACAAACCAATTCCTACTTGCACGGAGATGAGACAATGAAGAATTTGTCAATTCCATTTCAAGAAAAACAAGTATAAAGTTTATATTTTGACATTAGACTAACATTATGTTCATTTGGTATCTGATTAAATATTTCCATTTGCAGAAAATATTTTTGGAGGCCCTTCTCGTGAAAAAAGTGGCATCAAGAGGAAGAGGCCAACAACACGCTGAGGCATCGACAAATTTGCAATCTGAAATGGAATTTCACTCATCTCCAAACCGCCAAGTGTTTGCATTAGTTAAATGTCAAAGACATAATACCCTAACATTTACTATTTACAAATTCCCATTTTCTATTTTCAATTTACCATTTACCATATTGAATTGACATACAATTGATTGTTGCTGACATTGCAGGGACTTTGGACAATACACATGCTTCTCAACGTCAACTGTCTTTGCCATCTCACTCAATTCAGTTGCATGCAATTATTTATTCTCAACAACTCCGCTCAACAATCCCGACCAGCCACACACAGCTCAAACAAAACCAATTACTACTCCAACACGACCACCTCAAGCACCACGAAACGTTACCCCTCAACAATAAGGTATGATTTTACTAGTTTAGTACAAGTTTTGAATAGTTTTTGCATAGTTTAACAATTTTTCAAATGATTTTTCTTGCACTTTTCAGACATAGTAGTCCTTTTCCACCGTACAAATAACGCCACCACCACCTTCTCCACCAATACCATTGAAATTTCCAACCAAAAGTTTGGGAAAAAATAACATTGGTAAACACATGCCTGTTCCTTCGGCCCCTAGTGGGACACTAAACATTGCCTCCTCATTTTGAACTCCAACCCTCTCTCTCGGTGGCTTTCCAAACACAACGGGCGTATCAGTTTTAAATAATATAAATTTAGATGAAGATTACTTGGGCATTGATAGCAATGACCCAACAATATTTTTTAATACACGTGAGATGATTCAAGGCCAACAGGTATACTTCTATTTCAATATAATTTATTCAAATTTCATTACATTTCACTTTCGATTTATTTATTTGAATATTGATTTATTTTATTACAAATAGGATCAGGCCACCCGAGGCAAAAAGAGGTAGTAGTTGATGATCAACCCAAAAGCCCCCATACCTCTCCAAAGGACATCATCTTCTTCAGATATAGATGGTGAACAATTGCTACCATTTCCTTTAGATAACTTAATTGGTTATGATTTTCAATCCCATGTCCAAGATTTTATTGTACCTCATATCAGTCAACTCATAGAATGGGAGAGAAGGGAAAAGTACTAATCAATGAGATAATAAGTCATTTTGAAAATTATTGGCAAAGGGATAGTTTATACGCTGCAGTCCAAAATCAACTCTGCAAAGATGGATTCCTTACTTACCCAAGTAAGAAGTGGAACTGTCACGTATAACAAAAATTATAAAGACGATATTTTAGATAAAGCATTAAATAAATTGGAAAATATTAGTGTTGAAGCCCAAACATATTTTAATAAATGGTCTAAGGACAAGGATCTGGTGGCAATTGCAAATGCCGAGAGAGATAGAGTGGTCGTAAGTATTATCTCTTTGAAACAATATTTTTTTTTTAATTTGAAATTTTCTTATTTTAGTAATATGTATAATTGAGATCACTTTTTTTTGTGCAGTTGAAATACAAAAATTTGAAGAGTTAAGAAAAGGTATTTTAATTTCACTTGGAAACCAAGAAGAATAGTCTATCTGCAACAATGAAGATGAAAGAAAATATTGTTTTAGTTAACAAACAAAACAATACACTAAAGTGGATAATTAAAGAGAATGGCTTTGACCTTGAAATTTTATTCAAAACTAAGGCAACTACAGATCCCAATTTGCTATCCCATGGAGATGTGACAAAGGAATAATAGAGAATCATAAAGAATCTAGAGAGTGTTGTGGAAGATTTGATTAGTTTTAGGATTATTCAAGCCATTGGGGTAAGGGGTACAGGAGGGGAAACCATTGAGGAAAGGAGTACATGACTGGAAGCCATTGGGGAAAGGGGTACACAAAATTGAGGGTTGAAATATTGAAACTTTAAATTTAAAAATTTGAAATACTTTATAATCTAGATTTGAAAATTTGAAACTTGAGTGTGATGGTCATGTCGTTTGAAAATTTGAAATACTTTATTATCTGGATTTGAAATTTGAAACTTGAATGTGATGGCGTTTAAAAAATTGAAATACTTTATAATCAGAATTTTATATCTTGTTATATATTATATATAGAATTTCTAGATTGTATATGGTGTTTATGTTTCATTTGAATGTGATGGTGTTATGATAATGGTTAATTATTTGTTTTAAGAAAATATGGAATGTGGTATGACAAAGACATCTTAATACTAATAGAGTTAAATATTCTTCTCTCTACTTCTAAAATTCAAACTCTGTATCATGTTTCTTTAGATTTAAACCTTCTCATAATCTTCTCTCTACTTGTAATGATGATAACATTAGTGATGGATGATGACATTAGAATATAATCATAGATAAGGATTATGATGAATTGTATGTCTCAGAATCTTCTCTCTACTTGTAATGATGATTGCATTAGATGTGGATGATGACATTAGAATAGAATCATAGATAAGGATTATGATGAATTGTATGTCTCAGAATATTCTCTCTACTTGTAATGATGATTATATTAGATGTGGATGATGACATTAGATTATAATAATATATATGAATTATGATGAATTGTATGTGGATGTAGATTTAGCTTCAAGCGCGATAGAGACATTTAAACCTTCTCAAAATCTTCCTTCTCTCTACTTGTAATGATATGATGACATTAGAATGGATATAGATGATGATGAATGATGTTAATGGATAATTGTTTTAAGAAAAATTGGAATGTGTTAGGAAAGACATCTTCTCTATACTTGTAAAATTTGAACTCGTATTAGGTTTCGCACATTTAAAACTTCTCAAAATATTCTTCTCTCTACTTGTAATGAATCAATGATATGATGACATTGGATGTGGATGATGACATTAAAATAGATATGGATGATGATGAATTGTGTGGACTTAGATTTAGCTTCAAGAATGATCATGGATGATGATAATGGATAAATAATTATTTTAAGAATAATTGGAGTGTGTTAGGAGTCTAGGAGTAGGACAGAGACATCTTCTCTCTACTTGTAAAATTCAAACTCTGTATCAGGTTTCTACACATTTAAACCTTCTCAAAATCTTCTTCTCTCTACTTGTAATGAACTCTGTATCAGGATTCAGGTTTCTACACATTTAAACCTTCTCAAAACATTCTTCTCTCTACTTGTAATGAATTAATGATATGATGACATTAGATGTGGATGATGACATTAAAATAGATATGGATTATGATGAATTGTGTGGAAATAGATTTAGCTTCAAGACGATCATGGATGATGATAATGGATAATTGTTTTAAGAAAATTTGGAATGTCTTAGGAAAGAGACATCTTAATACAAGTAAAATATTCTTCTCTCTACTTGTAAAATTAGAAATATGAGTCTATATCAGGTTTCTTCGCATTTAAACCTTCTCAAAATCTTCTTCTCTTTACTTGTAATGAATCGATGATATGATGACATTAGATGTGCACGATGAAATTAAAATAGATATGGATGATGATGTATTGAATGTGGACGAGATTTATCTTCAAGCACGATCTAAAGATGAAATAATGATTGAGTAGATTAAGGAAGAAACATAAAGATTAAAGAAAATGCAAATGATAACTTGTACATGTCTAGACAGTAGAAGTCTAGAAGTATGGAAGAGTATAACAATGGAAGAATATGCAGATCTAAACTCTGAAGGCCTTACAAATTAGTATTCAACAAATGCATGTAACAAAAAAATTTTTAAAACAGAATTTGGTATTTGACAAATCCAAAATAGTAATTATATAAAACAATTTTTTATTTTATAAATAATTGTATTTAAATAAATGTAAATATATATACCTATAACATCTTTAATGATAACAAGAGCTGAAACAAAATATGATAAAAAGCCTCCTCAGTCAATATTTGCATCTGTAGAGTTAATATGAAATTGAATAAATAACCACAGTTAAAATGTAAGGTGACAAATAATAAAAACAAGGTCAAGGAGATACATGCTTTAAAGTCAAACAATCCATTATCAATAACTTCTTCAAAGTCGAGTGTGACGATGCACCAATTCCACTCTCATCATTGGGAATAGTTGTACTTGTATCTGTATTATTTACACCTCTTCTTTCAGAAAGGGAATTCCAATACACAATTTCTCTTTTGAAATGAAAGGTTTCCATGGAGTAGTGAGAAACATAACACCTCATGCAACTTTCTAGATTTTTATCCAAGTCAAGTTTCTCGCTTTGATTTTATAAATGATAAAGCACTGAAAACCCTTTTCGTCCTCCATAGAACCCAAAATCATTGTTTGGCATAACTCATATAATCTGAAATATTCACTGATGTCTTCTTGTAAGACAATACTTTGATAGATTCCTCGCTAGAGCCTTGTAATAACACCACTCTTAGAAGGTTTTTCTAAATTTTTATATTGGTTCCTCATTGTTGTTGCAAAATTTGTTGATTGAGACTTTAATAAATCAACATTCAGTATACCTTTGATTTCCATACCCTTGACCTCTGAAGTATTTGTGAAATGTTCCATTATTGTACCCATGGATTTATGGAAATGCTTTCTTACAAAGTCTGCACGAGCACCTTCAATATTCCAAAAATTAGGATTCATCACACCCATTGCTTCAAGAATTTTATCTTTGGAGAACCTTTCTTTAATTTTTGATGATAAGGATTTTGATTTTTTTAATATTTATTCTTGTTTCAACTGTAACAGACTCAAAGATATTATGTGTCACATGAACATATTCTCTTTCCGATCCTGTAATATCTTGATGTTTTTGTAAAATGTGCAGTGGTATGTCCCTCCCATTAACATTGATGTAGAGGTGATTGTGGATATTAAATATCGATATAGTTACTTGGGATTTTTAAGATCTAATAAAGCTTTCCAATTCTTGAAAATAGGTGTATCAAAACTATCTTGGGAACAATACAAGACATCAAGACTTTGACATACCATTTTTCTCATTCCTATAAAATCCACAATATAGATTAATCTCCCCTATGCATGCTTCACTAGTGTATTGATCTCCTGAACATTGAAGAATACCAAACAATGAAAGTAACATCTCCAAATTAGTTAAATGGAACAACAAGTCCCTCACCCTATCAACTTCATGACGATATTTGTGCATGTAACTAACCAACGAAGGATACTCCTCATGAACTTTGCATGCAGGTTCATACAAAGAAATCCATCTCGTCTCAACATCCTTCAAAAGTTTTTTTCCATCTGTAATTCCAATTGTGAATTTATAGAATTCAAGAAAATGCTTTGGGATGCTTTCCATATAGGCATGAATTTATCTTATAAGGTCTTCTACTTTAGCAACATTTTCGTAGTTGCTTACCATTTTATACGCTAAATTCATTTTGTGAGCCATACAATGAATTGCTAGCATATAAGGGGCCACTATTGTTTGTAATCTAACACAAAACCCTGATCGGTGACCTTGGATGAATAATACACCATCTACTCCGACGCATACCAACTTCGTAACAATTTCATAATAAGTCATTCCAACAATATATTTCAAATGAGAAAAAACTATTTTATGTAGGTTTTCGGCATTACACTTTTCAACCATTTTCATAACACCCAAAGATAGATGAGGTGTCCTTATATGATTTTCTAAAGTATAGACGTGGATACTTACCCATTCAAGGTGTTGTCGACTATTGTCACTTCATCAATAGAAAGAGAGATAAACTTTGGTTTTTTTACATTCTCTTTCAAATATTCCTTATCTATCATCGAAAGGAATTTTGCCATTTCCCATGCACTACTGTCAGACCAATGAGATTGAGGAACATTGGGCATTCAATTATATTGATACAAAACTTTGAAATCAAGGAAATCCGAAATTGGTCTTCCTTTCTTTAGTATGTGAAATAAAGTAGAGAACTGTATGAGTTTTGCATGCAAATTTGTTTGATTCATCTTACCAATTTTCGATGTGATCGTTCGTCCCTTTTCAACGAGATGTTTGTGTTTTTTACGCTCTTCTTCATAATCTGCGTGTTTAACATGCATGCATTCTTTTCAATTTTCCACTTGTGTGTTTTGATTTTCTAGCCATCCTCCTTATTACAATCAAATATTTTTTCCACAGTGTTTTTCTATGGTGTCCAACTTCAATTGCACTTTTTTCTGCTTTCCTAATTTCCACATACATATTGTACATGTACATTTAGATGGGATCTCTTTTGAATTAGATGTCTTTATAGGTTTGATAAACAAAAATTGGCAACCCAATAAAACTTGTATGTCCTCCCAATTGTCCACATATTCTTGTTCGTTTTCAATGTTTTACTTTTTTGAGTAGAATTTTGAGCATTATCACAATCACCTGGTTTCCTCTTTCATGAACTAGAATTTGAATTGGATTTTTGTGTTCCATTTTAATGAGTATTTGTATGTACGATATCTTGATGCACTTTTGGTTGCACCCCAATAGGAAGAATATCTTTAGGATCTGGCATCTCAACAGGTATATCTTCAAGATCTGGCATGGTATCATCATAGGTGTCATTTGGTTGATACTATGCAAAATGCATGTCCACCTCAATATTACCTTCCACATAGTCTGTACTCTGATTCATTCCAGTGGAAGCTATATGGGTGCTTTGGTGGTTGTAGTATCTGTAGTAACAAAGTTTCCAAAATACTTGAACAAGGACTTCTGAGATTTCTTAGTTACTTTTTGGTTTTCTCATTCTGAGCACTAGCACCTTCCATTATTCTGAACCGAGTTATGCATTATAAAACACACTAAGTCACACATAAGAGAAAATTGAGTCATGTGTCAACAAATACATTAAGTTGCGCATCGAGAAAAACTAAGTCACGTTTCAAAAATACTCTAAGTCACGTGTCGCAAACACACTAAGTCATGCGTCGAATAAGACCGAGTTGCACGTCAGAAATATAGTAAGTCATGCATCAAAAAAAGTACAGTAGTGCATCAAGAAAAGTAGTGTTAGGCGTCCAACAAAAAAAACCCCCAATCGCACGTTAGCAATATCTCCTTGTCGCCCATCCATAGAAAAAATCCTTGTCGCGTGTCAGAGAAAAACTCTGTCATGTGTCAACCATGGTATAGTCATGCATCAAAAAGATTAGTGTCAAGAATAAAAAATAAAAACCTTGTAGTTAGTCAGAAAAATCTCTTTGTCGCCTGTCTATAGATAATATTTATAGTCGCACATCAACAAATGGCATCTGTCACCCGACTGCAAACTACTAACAACAATCAAACATGTAATGTGCTCTGGTGCTTAGAGTATTCAAGTTCACGGTATTTGTAAGGTACTTGGTGGTAGTATACTACCCGATGAATCACCTAGGTTTTTATAGGAGATTTTTTCAAATGTAGGAAAATATGACCCCTAAAAAAATATACTATAAATTTTAGGTGAATAGACACCGACTTGCTCAGAAAAGTTCACCTTTTAAAAATTTTCTAAAATAAAAATTTCACCATATTACAAATATTTGTCACTAAAATTATCCATGGGTTCATCCACACTTCATTTCCCATTCTGATGTTTGCTAAGGAATCACGAAGGATAAATTATATGACTAGTTGGTTACTTTCTTGTTATGATTGTATTTTCCTAGCTCACATTTTGGCATGCCCGATGGGACTTACCCATGACTTACTATTTTAGGTCTTGCAACTTGTTACTTTGTCCATCATTTACCTATTGGTATTTGTTGTCATAATTTCATTTTCCATTCCATATGGCATTATTTGGATAATGTTTACATTGTGGGAGATATTATTGCTTTGTGGCATATTATTGTGTATGTGCAGGTTCGGATAATGATGGACACTTTTCCCATGTTGTGAACCTCTTCGAGAGGAGTTGTTTGTTTGGCCTTTTCTTTTTTGTTCACATTTCTTAATAACCTCTTTTGTGTAGTCATTCTTAGATCCATTGGTATGGGCATTTGGTTTCTTTCTTTTTGTTCTTTTTCATCGTGTTATTCTGCTTTCATGCGCAGTAGTGTACCCAAAAACAAGAATCTGACTAACTTTCTATTTTCCATTTTGCTAACCATGCGAGATATCCGTAATCTAAAAATGCAAAACATCTTGATTTATAGTCATCGTTTCGTGATATTTATCATAACGCTTTGCTTTTAATATCTAACTCATTTGCAAGTTGTAAGCGATTGAATTTTCTCTCAATTTGCATTATAAATTTGTTTTATTTTGATGATACTAGAGCACAAAAAAAATTGTACTTTGATTTCTACTTGTCATGCGAAACCAGTCCAGAAAACTTAGATCTTAATGTTACAACATATATTGATCTAGATTCCTAAAAAAATCATATTTTTAGATCTTTGTTTACACAAAAAAAATCATTTTAATGTTGTTGCTATTAAGTTTGGGGTGATACGCAGTTCTATAGCCTATACTATCTTGGTTATAATAGTGTTATCTGGATTTGGTGTTCTTTCTCATTTTCTGGTTTATACTAATTCAGTCTGTTATTCTCTCTATAAACCCGTGAAAACAAAACAACAAAATTAATATTGTTAAATAAAATAAAATCAAACACAAAAAAATAGATCCTAAGCTACCCCATCATGGACTCCTAGCCCCTATCCAAGCTCCCTACCCCATTTCCCTTTGGCCACTTGACCAAGCCCTTACACCCTAAACCCACATCCCCGCAAATCCCATCCCTTCCCAACGCCTAGTCTCTACCCCATAACTACCTTACCACACATTCCCACTCCCATACCCAACTCATTATCTTATCTCCCATTGTCAGCCCCCCCTCACAACCCACCTCAACCACTCAACCACTTTCCCTACACTACATAACCTTGTCCCGATCCCCATATCTACTTAGACTTCAACCTTCCCCAACTCCTACCCCCAAGCCCCTAATCCTTCCCAACCTCGAGCCCATCCAAACTCATCCCCACGAGCCTCCTTGAATTTTTGCATCCCCCTTCTAAGTAGACTCCGACACACACTACCCATGTCCCTATCCTCTACCCACTTCTCTCATGAGATAAAATCACCACCCCATCTGGTCACTCGACCACACAATCTCCCATCCCTACAACTCTACCCGATCCCCGATTCTCATCATCCTACACGTGGACTTACACCCTCCATGTCGAATTAACAAATATTCTCCCATCCACTTCTACTCAAACACCCATGCTCGGCTTGGACTTGGTCTCCATGCCCACCAGATCCCAATTTTGATCCTCAACTCCTCAATATGAGCCCGATTGTGTTCCTACAAAGGCCATTCATCCCCGACCCCAACACCCAAAATCCACCAAAAACTCCATCCGACTCGAATCTCACCCTCCCATAGCCCAATGCACACTCACTCCTCCCACAAAACCATACAATTGACACACTAGACCAAATGTGTAGAGCACACTCTACCTTATCGAACAATAATTAGGTCACGACCTCAAATTTTTGAATATAAGTTTTTAGGTTTTTGGGGACCTTCCATTCTCTTTAATATTCACCACTTAATATTAACTTAGGACAATGTTAATTTATGATATTTCTTAAGATTAGGTTAGGTAAATCCGTATTAAGTTTAAGATTTTGTTCTAAGCCTTAGCCATTTGACTACCCATCTTAGTTAATCTTCGGTTAATTATTATTTTAAGCGTTTAATTTAATCTTAGATTCCTATAGTTGTGTATTATGTATTTTTGATAATGGGTTTTCCTTTCATTAAATAATTAGTTTAATTTACTAAATCTATTGCTTCTTATCGCTATTTACTTTGTCTATTTTAGATCATTAAATTGTTTACCTACGTCCATTTGACATTCTTCCCACTTTTCCCGTTTTTATTCTATTATCTCGTCTTTAAAAGATAATCATCCTAATTATCAATCTAGGCCACTTTTGAAACCAAAATCATTTCACAAAATTTTTTTAGGCCTTTTTACGAAACCATAAGCATTAAAACAAAAAAAATCAGGAATTTTTCGCAACCCAAATATTTCTTCATTAATTTTCTTATTATTATTTTAAGTAGGCCCTTTTCACAAACACAAAATAGGGCTTCTAAATTATTTTTCTCACATTTTTGACTATATGCACTAATCGTATTATTTAATTTCTGCGTGAATTCTTCAATAATTTGGTTACCTTCCCTCATTATCAAAGATTAATTTTTAAAACATATGCAAAACCCAAACCCTTATTACCTATATTTTTCAACACTTCACCAATCATGCACGTTGTGAATTAAGGGTCCCTAGACATTTGGAAAATCTTGGTATCACTTTTTACTCATTTTGTTATTGTCTAATCATCTTGCATTGTTATTTTCTGACACTTTTTGGTGAATCTTGTCAACATATTGTCGTCATTCTTTTTTAATTTTTATGAAGCTAGTTGATAATCGCAACCCTTGTGTGTGTAAGATATTTTCTCACTTACCACAAGTGACCTTGAGAACCAGAAACACGAAGGTGTTGTCTTTTCTACTTCTCTCCTTTTTTGTTTGCATTTGAAAATAAGAAACTGGTAACCTCTTGTTGTGCAATAGACCATATCATTTGAAATTTAATGTTTTAGCTAACTTTGTCTGCAGGACCCATTTCCTTATTTTTTTCTATCTCTAACTACCATTTGAATCATTATTTTATTTCCTTGCATTATTAATATTTGTTTGGTCATTGGTTATGTATGATATTTTCCTGCGCCTTCGAGTGATTTGGAAAATAAAAAACAACCACACTCATTTTCTAACACTCTGTTTGTAGGAAAACTTCTAATTTGTTCTTTGTAGGATGACATCACCGAATTTTGCAAAAAATAAAATAAAATTTAAACCTTCTCACAAAATTACCACCATTAAAATAAAATTTCTGAAGCTCAAAAAAATTTAGCACGCTCGGTATCTTGTCATTTCC
This sequence comes from Taxus wallichiana var. yunnanensis, assembly GCA_018340775.1. Lineage (NCBI taxonomy): Eukaryota > Viridiplantae > Streptophyta > Pinopsida > Cupressales > Taxaceae > Taxus > Taxus wallichiana. The sequence continues at coordinate 362,171,574 of CM031242.1, forward strand.
TAAGTGATTTATTTCAAGTTTGAAAGAACTCCACTGATAATCACATCATCATTTGTTTTTGCACATAGTAGAGGTGGATTTCATCACCACTGAAACTACACCGGTGACATGGACTTCACTACCATGCACCACCAACATTCACATTTGCATTTACACTCTGAGATCTAGTCTCATCACAATGTTTGGTATTTACAGTGCCTCTTGGAAGTGTTTACGGGTGAAGCCGCCACGAAAACTACTACACTTAACGCTTAATAAAACTGTAACAACAAAACATGGGCATCATCCCTGTAAATATTTAGGTAGTAATAAGGACACCATACACACATTCATCCCCCATCACCTTCCGCCTTTTCCCAAAACCTACCTTGGATGTGGTGATTCACTCCAAAGTAGGTAAGTAAGAATTGGTGAGTCTTTTTGGAGTGATAAGAGCCTACATCCGCCATTCCACATCATATTGTATGATTACATGAAACAATGATTATTCCCAAAGGATCTACCTCTTGAGCCAAAACAATTTATTACACATGACTTGCGTGTTCAAATCCTAGTGTGTTCCACAAATCTATTCTCAAAGTTCAATACTAAACAAAACAATGAATCAATCAAACAACATCTAAATGTCATTGATTTCATAAACTTAGCCAATCCTTCATATATTGTTTCAAGCTATATCAAATGAATATTGAGTGAAATTCACTCCTTGTCTCATCAATTTCAATCTTGTTTAAAGCTTCATCTAACAACCATATCATTATCAAAACTACTTTAAATTGATATTAAGTGACTTACACTCCCTATCTAATCAATTTCCAAGCTTTTTTAAAGCTTCATCCAACAATGAATCCTTCATAGCCTGTTTCAAGCTATTTCAAACTAATATTGAGTGACTCACCTTCACTTCTTATCTCATCAATTTCAAGCTTGTTTAAAGCTTCATCCAACACTGAATCCTTCATAGCCTATTTCAAGCTATATCAAACTAATATTGAGTGAATTACGTTGACTCCTTATCTCATCAATCATCAAGCTTGTTTAAGCTTCATCAAAAAAAAATCCTTCATAGCTTGTTTTGAGCTATATCAAACTGACATTGAGTGACTTGTTTGAGTTCACTCCTATCTCATCAACTATCAAGTTTATCTAAACTACATGTGATAAAATCCCTTCATAACTCATTTTGAGTTATATCACAACTGTGTTGAGTCAACTTGTTTGAGTTACTCTTCCTATCAACAATCAAGAGCTTGTTTAAGCCAAATCTAAAAACATGACACAAATCCCTAATAGCTCATTTTGAGTTATATCACAATCATATTGAGTTAAATTTCTTGAGTTAATCTCCCTATCAACAATCAAGAGCTTATTCAAGCCAAATCTGAAGCAAACCCATTATAGCTTACACTTAATCACATTTTCTCAAACTTCATAGCCTCTTTTATAGCTTAATCAGGCACACACCTATCTCATCATGGTATTCACACGTAGCCAAAAAGACCCTCTAAACCATGAAAATGATGATGAATAAGTCACGCAACCAAAAATCACCAATGAAGAACAAGAACAAGTAGATAAGGTGATAGAGCAAAACAAGAATGAATACCTACTACACATCCTAGCCATGGGGGAAAAACTACCCCCTGACTTCGGGAATGAAAATATAAACAAACTTATAGAAAATGGTGAATCGAGTCACCACAATGAAATACCAAATAACCCAAATAACTCTTCAACCGATGAGTTATTTACCAAAATCCAAGAGTTAACAAGGAAACTTGAGCAAGCAACTTCTAAAGCTGAAAGGTTACACGATCACAATCCAGAACCACATACTCACGAAGTCCTTGATAACCCATCCCACGACTCTCCATTCACACAAGAATGGAAACATATGAAAGAAACCATTCAGGGGTTAAAAAAGCAATCAAAATAGTTCAACTTTGAAGAACTATGCCCCTACCCATTTGATATGGAAATGTTACACTTACCATTTCTGTCATCCTTCAAACTCCAAAATTTGATAAATACAAAGGAAAGGGTGACCCCGTGAACATGTCAAGGAATTTTACATGCAATGTCAGGAAGTAGCTTATCATGACATATATATTTTACGATTATTTCCTAAAATTTTAGGAGGACATGCCTTAGACTAGTTCCTTCATCTTCCCAAAGGGTCAATCACAACATTTGTAGACTTATCGAAAAATTTGTTAAACATTTTTCCTTCAACCTAGACTCAGAAGTAACCATGCTCGATCTTTGCAACACCAAGAAAGGCCCAATGATAATTTTTCATCTTTTTACAACATGGTGAGGGATTGCAAGCAGATTTCCTTGCTCAATACTAGAGAGACAATTGGTTAGCATATTTATCCCAAACCTCATTATAAATTATCATTCCACATGCAGATGCACTATTTAAGTAATTTTGAAGAAGTCATTGAAAAAGGGACATAAATCAAGAAAGTCCTCATTTCTAAGGGCTTACTTAAAACACCCTTTAGGGACCAACCTCCTAGGATGCCCCTCAAAACTAGGACAAATCCAAATTATTTAATCAAAACAAAATATAGTCAATGATGGCATTATTGATTCTCACCATGTTTGAAACATTCAAAAAATCCACCCAACACAATTAAATCCAAAAACAACCAATTTTCATCCCTAGAAAGGAATATCCTCTCGTGACAGAGAAGACAATTCACTCCACTTGGAGAAATCTATCTAGCATCTTCCATCACTTAGAAAATGCCAACATGATCTCATACCCCATCATCAAACCCTTCAAGAAGGGAAACCCAAACCAATTGGTATAAAGACAATGAATATTGTGATTACCATCACATAAAAGGACACTCTACAGATTGATGCATGCAACTCCACCATTATGTCCAAGACTTGATCAAACGTGAGAAATAGAGGTTGAAAATACCTCTGATACAAAGACCCCCAATGAAAAAACTCAACATGTTCAAAAACCCTTCCCTAACCATGATGATAATTTGAAGGACAAGGGCCAATCATCAAACAACGTTGAGTATGACTCAGTCATCTCAACCATAGACTATGACCAAGATCTAGTGGCTACAATAAAGATCAAAACCAACTGTGTGGTCACCACTAGATGAAAAAAGTGTGGATCCCCACTACAAAAATAATCCACTACTCATCTCCCACACCACCTCCTAATCCAATGTCTAATTCCACCACCACTTCCACTCCCAACCTACACCTTCATTCAACATCATAAAACAATTGGAAAAGACCACAACACAAATTTCCATCATGGAATTACTAAAGTCTTCTCCCACATTACAACACATCCTTACACAAACATTGAATGACGCTCATGTCCCAGAGGACATCAACTCACAACAATTCTAGGATTTAATAACGAATCTTTCAACACCCAATCCTATTCTATCATTCGGTCCCACTGACCTTCTTAATCCTAACATTGCTAACAATCATTCTTTATACGTCGAGGCTTATATAACTCATCACAAAGTCAAGCGTGTATTAGTCAAAATGGAGCAACATTGAATATTTTCTCCATGAAACTCCTACACTTGCCTAGGTTACACCAAAAATGATTTACAAAATGATATCATAACCATTCATGGGTATGATAATAGTGAAAGAAAGTCTAAAGGAACAATCACATTACCTCTCAAGGTTGGACCAGTCACTTTAGACATGCTATGTCATGTGGTGGACGTAGAAGTTGCATATAATATTCTCGTTGGTCAACCATGGATTCATGCCATGAAATTGTCCCATCCACGTTCCACCAATGTATTAAATTCCCCACTTGACAAAGAATTTACATTGTGTGCCGATACCCAACCCTTCAGTATTTGACGCATTCCTCAAGGACGGTATAAAAATGCTCACTACTATCCATCGGCAAGATAAATACGCTCCACCTCACATAATCCCTAACAAAACATGTGTCGATCCAAATACGCTTCCCAAACATACTCTAAACCATCATCTTCTAGTCAACCATCATCTTCTAATCAACCAACGTCTCCCAATCCATTCTCTTCTACTAATCAACCCTCTTCTCTAAAACCAGTCCCCCTTCCACTAACCAATCATCTTCTTCATCTAACAACCTTCTTCTCTAACAATACCTCTTCCGTTAAGATACCATCCCCTTTGGTTAATCAAGCTTCATCCTCTAATCCACCCCCTCTTTCTTATAACCCATTCTCTCCATCTTTCAAAACTACCAAACTACCTTCCCCACCATGCGAGGTACCTACTAGTTCCCCCACACATATTCAAAATCATTGACAAAGGATGTGGTGAATACCAATTCCAAGACATTGATAAACTCTTTTTACATCAAAAATCCCCACAAACCTATGGAAAACCCAATACTCTTGCATCTTAGAATCCATCCCACTTACAAATTGGTCAGTCAATTTGGAAAAATTCATTATCTAGACAATGAACATATTCCAAGTTCTTCAGGATCTTGGTTATACGATGATGAATTCACTTGTTATGAGTCCCCTCAATTTACCAAAGCCCATCGAATGATGAAAAACATGCAATGGAAGGGTAAAGGACTCGTCCAAATGGACAAGGTCATTTAGATCCAATCACTTGCACCAAACATCATGGTAAACACAACCTTGGTTTCAAGATACTTAATGCAACTCTCATATTAATCTCAGTGACAATGATGACACCAATTCTGATAGTGACACTGGGTCTATGCACAACTTTTTTGAAGACTTGCCAAAAAAATCTCTACTTTGAACATTTATCCATTAATGTCATTGATTTCAAGCTTCTTCATCCAACTCTCATAGACCATGACCAATTACATCATGTAGCCATGGACATGTTTCAAAATGATGAAGCCATTGAAGAGTTTTTGAACTCACAATCAAATTCCCATTTCCGACCATAAAAAGGATTTGAGATTAACCTTGATGAATTTTCCTATTTCGGTGAAGAAATAGAATATTTGGATCCTCTACCTTTGGAAACCTCAGATAAGAAGCAAAAACACAAAATTTCCCATAGTCAAAATCTTGTCGCCACCTTATCCAAAAAACATATCAATAAAAGGACCCAACATCACAAACAAAACCCTATGCTAATTCCCCTGAATCACCCAAAACCGATGACTTACATCAACCACTAGCATCATTTTTTTGAAAAGGATACATCCAAAATGTTGATTGAGGAAACCAAAGATATTAACATCGGTACTCTCGAACAACCAAAAATTTTACAACTTGGCATTAGTCTATTTGACCAGAATGTGTAGAGTTCACAATGCTCCTCATTAAATTTCAAGACATTTTCACATGGACCTACAAAGATATGTCAGGCTTAGATCCATCTCTCATAGTACATCACCTTGTGGTGCATCCAGATGCAAAGCATGTAAAATAGAAATTATGTAAAATGCACCCAAGGTAGCATTGCTTGTAAAAGCCAAACTTAAAAACTATTAGAAGTAGACTTTATCCGAACTATCGACTATTCTGAATGGATATCCAACATAGTTCCCATAGCCAAGAAAACCCTCACATTAGAGTATGCATAGATTTCCACGATATCAACAAATCTTGTCCAAAAGATGACTTTCCCTTGCCAAACATAGACATGATTGTTGACTCCACAACAGGTCATGAAATGCTCTCCCTAATGGATGGATTTTATGGCTATAATCAAATACATATCATTGAAGAGGATCAACACAAAAAATGACATTTACTACACCATGGGGCACCTTTTGCTTATAAGGTCATGCCTTTTGGATTGAAAAATGTAGGTGCCACATATCAACGAGCCATGACAATCATCTTTCACGATATGTTGCATGATATCATGGAAGATTATGTTGATGACATATTAGCAAAATATAAAACATGGATAAGACATCCAAGTGTGTTGAGATGCATCTTTGAAAGGTTGCGTGAGTATAAAGTTTACCTTAATCCAAATAAATGTGTATTCGGGTGACTTCTGGAAAGTTATTAGGATTTATTGTCTCATGAAGAGGTATAGAAGTTGATCCCACAAAGTCAAATCCATCATGGAAATGCCTCCTCCCCAAAATCTCAAACAATTACACAGTCTCTAAGGAAAAATCCAATCCATTCGACGTTTCATATCATCAATTAGCCGATAAGTGTCATCATTTTAATCAATTGCTTAAGAAAGATGCATAGTTCCAATGGAATCAAGATTGCCAAGATTCTTTCACCAAACTCAAAGAATACCTTTCCATCCCACCTGTCCTTATGTCACCAATCATAGATAAACCCATGCTTTCTTTATACATCTACCACTGAGCATGCCATAGAGATTTGTTAACACAACACAACGATCAAGAAAAAGAACAGGTTGTTTATTACCTTAGTCGAACACTTATTGAGCATGAGGTAAATATTCCCAAATTGAAAAAAATTATGTTTGGTAGTCACTTTTGCATTCCATAAGTTACGTCATTACTTTCTTAATCACACAACTAAATTGATCACTAAGGTTGATCCCCTCAAGTATCTCTTGTCTTGACCTATTCTCACGGAAGAATGTCTAGTTGGGTCATCCTACTTAGTGAATTTGACATCAAGTTCATTCCTCAGAAATAAATTAAAGGACAATCCCTCGTAGACCAACTTGTTGAGGCACCTCTTCCTAGAATAGAACCACTTCATTTTACATTTCCTGATGAAGATATTTTGTACATAGACATCGTGCTAGCCTGGACTCTATTCTTTGATGGATCTTGTAACCTCCATGGATCAGGAGCTGGTATTTTTCTTATCACACCTAGCACATGTTATCCCCAAGTCATTTCATTAGCATTCCCATGTACCAATAATATCACAGAGTATGAAGCTCTCATACATGATTAAAACTCGCTATATCTTGGAACCTTAAAGAGTTGGTTGTATTTGGTGACTCTTTACTTATCATTAAATAGTTACTAATGAGTACCAAGTCAAGGATGAAAAAATTATTCCATATAAACACATGGTAGATAGCCTCCAAATTATTTTCAATTGATTAGTTTTGACCAAATCCCTAGAATTCGTAACAAATCCATAGACGCCATGGAAACTATTGGATCTCTATTAGAAATCACATCCAATCAACCCCAAGCACATTTTCTCAGAACACCTCTTAATGCCTACATTCTACTCTACTATGGTATGTGAGATCATGGGTCCTAATGACCCTTGGTACCATGATATTTATAATTTCATCCATGACAAAGTGTTTCCTACCAACATGAAACCAAGTCATAAACGTACTTTAGCACAACGTGCCTCTCATTACACCATTTTAGTAGACACTCTCTATAGAGGTCAAGGTTACGATGGCACCACCCTTAATCAATAGGAGGCCTCTATTCTAATTGAAGTCCACTATGGTATCTGTGGAGCGCACAAACTGAATGGCTTTAGCCAAGAAAATCTTGTGTGTTGGGTATTATTGGCCCACCATGGAGAATGATGCATGCCATTTTGTCAAATGATGTCAAGCTTGTCAAAAACATGAAAACCTTATCCACACACCTTCTCAAGCATTGCAATCAATCACCACACCATGGCCCTTCTCTCAATGGGGGCTTGATCTCATCGGTAAAATCAGACCAACATCATCATCGACAAACATATAAGTTCATTATTACCACTATCGATTACTTCACTAAATGGGTAGAAGTTATGCCTCTCACCTATGTTATCTAAACCAAATATCAAAGTTCATTTTTAACAATATCATTTGTCGATTTGGCATTCCATCCTCTATTGTCACAGATAATGGAAAATCATTTAAAAACTAAGATGTAAAATACCTCACCAAACGTTTCCATACATCAAACTTAAATGGTCTACTCCATACTACCCCAGGGTAACGACCAAGTAGAAGCAACCAATAAGACTTTAAAATCCATCATGGAAAAAATTGTTGATACACATGGATGAAATTGGCACACTCAAATTTACCCTACTCTTTGGGCTTACCACACACCTACAAGAGCCACCCCATTTTCCCTTGTTTATGGTTACAAAGCCATTTTACCTATTGAGGTTGAACTCCCATCCTTGAGAATATCCCTTAAAGATGTAATTAATGAAGATGAATATCAACAATCACGACTTAATGAGCTTGAGTTTCTTGATGAAAAATGACTTAATGCCCTCAATCATCTTCAAGTCTATCAAAACCAACTGACAACACAGTTATCATAAAAAAGTATGACCCAGAGAGTTTGAGGTCATTCTCAATCAAAAGAATACCACTAAAGAGCGAGAAAAATAAGGAAAATTTGAACCTAATTGGTTAGAACCCTATGTAATTACAACTAAATTTGGCTCTGGAGCCTATAAATTGGCCATTGAAGATGGTTAGGAACTTGATGAACCAATGAATGCAATACATTTAAATAAATTATATTCTTGAGGTGCTCTCTATTCTGGGAGACAACTACTTGTACATTGTTCCTTCTGTCTTACTCATCTCCAAATAATTTAAAATCATTCATTCCATTGGTAGATATTTTCATTATCAAAATCACATCTTCATATTCATCATCATGAGACAAGTGTTAATATATATCCTATTAAGTTTTGTGAGTATCATACTTCTTATAATATCTCCCACTTTTAGTTGCTTTCGCCTATGGTCATACCTAGAAGCTTACTGATGGTAATATATCCCCTTCAAAGAAGTTATCTCTTTCACAAAAAAGCTCTAAACTTCTTTACCCGACTCATTTAATCGTCCTTCTCCATCTTTAGTGTTGAACCCTTACATCCTATTAGTCATGTGGGGCTAAGATTGGGGTTAGATGTTCCTTCCCAAATTAAAAGCACTATTATAAAATTCAATAAATCAAATAAATTGTGAATAATTCATTGTTACACCTTTCATCCTTCACAGTATTTGGTGTTGAACCCACACTTCTTACTAGTAGTGTGAGACTAGGAATGGAGGGAGGTGCCCTTACTCGTCTACGTCTTGTCTTTGGTGATAAACCCTTGCCTCTTACTGGTGGCATGGGGCAAAGCGTAGAGGGTCATTCATAAATCACAAAGCATAAAAATATTACAAAAACATTCAAAAAAAAATTCAAAAAATAAAAAAAAAAAATAAAATTACTCGTTTATGTTTTGCCTTCGGTGATGAGCCCTTGCTTCTTATTGGTAGCATGGGGCAAGACATAAGGATTATTTAGAAAAATAAAAAAATATCATAAATTTAAAAGTACTTACAATTATAAAATCTTCAAGAAGTATTCTAGATGCCTAAGTGAAGAGAGAACTACCCCTTCACCTTATATCTTACCAATCAAGAGGCCACATAACTTCGTTTAAGTCTAGTACATGACCTATAAAGAAAAATTCATTTTGAAAATGGTTCAATAACCTTAAGAAGAATTGATTCATAATTTCCCAAATGGATTATTGTTAGCACTTGTCTCTGTATTTATTATATGCATCATGCGTCCTTGATTCTCAGTGATGAGCCCTCGCATCTTACTAATTACATGGAGTTAAGAACAAAGTCGGACTTATTTTAATCATGTCATCACCAAAATATCCTACCAATGGAGTCAAAATTTTTGTATTATTCAAGCACAAGTTACCACGAGGAACACGGTACATAGACGATACCCCGGTTTATCACTTCCTATAAGCGGTTTGCATTCTCGTTTATCTCTTCAAAATCTTAAATCTTGTTGCAGGGCATATTCATCCCTCTCGTCTACTTGCTTTACTAGGAAAATACTCTTATAGTACCCTTCCAAAGAGGGGAAAATGTAGACACCCCAATTTCACACCTATCCTAAATCAATTAATTTCACCATTCCATTTCCCACAAAAATGCACATTGAATTAATCGATGTTAATTGATTAATTAATCTGTTTCAACCCCTAAATTAAACCCAATCTTCCCCACATGCCAAATATTCCCCATGTCCCCCCACTTGTGAATTAAATATTCAACTTTAATTCTAGGCCATTCCTCATGTCTCCCACTCACCTAATCATGCTTACTTTCCATAATCATGATTACTCTAAACCCCGAATTAATCCCACTTCTAGGCTATAAATAGAGCCTCACCCCCTCTCTTTCAAAATAAGCTTGAATATCCTGTCAGAGCTCTTGCATCCTTTGAGCATAGAGCATCCTCCCACCTCGTCCTAATGCCCAAATAACCCCATTTTGATCATCCCAAATCCATTATCCCTTTATCCATTGGTGCAAAGTAAGTTAATCTTGTTTCAGATAAGGTCTTGCTTCGGTTTGAGGGAAGCACCTACATTTCACACAATTAGGGCTCATCCAAACTTCATTTCCCATTACAAGGTTTTACAAGGAATCACAAAGGAGAATGTATTTGGATAATTTTTTTTTTCTTGTTATCAGTGTATTTTCCTAGCTCACATTCTGGCACACCTAATGGGACTTACCCACGATTTATTATTTTTAGTCTTGAACTCATTACTATATCCATCGTTTTCTTACTCGTATTTGTTGTTATTATTTAATTTTCCATTGCATATGTCATTCGTGGCTAACGTTTACATTATGGGAGATATTATTACTCTATGGTGTCCTATGGTATCTCAATGCGTAGTTTTGATAGTGATGGACACTCGATTGCTACACGTCGTGAACCTCTTCGATAGGATTCGTTCATTTGGCATTTATTTTTTTCGTATATCTTAAATATTTTATTTTGTGCAACCATTTTAAGGTCCATTGATATTTACATATTTTGGCTTACTTATCATGTGTAGGTATCAAAAGTATAAATACGAATTGACAACTAATAACTCTTTTTATTTGTGTCGTTTTAATTTATATAATAATGCAAATATCCATAGTATGAAAATTTGAAAAATATTAATTTGCAGTCATTTTTATTTTTATATTCTTAAAAATACTTCTCTTTTAGTTTCTAACTTGTTTTGCAGGAGGGAAGAAAAACAAAATCCGTAGTATAAGTCTATTTTATTTCTACAATATAAGGGAAAAAAATTGTTTTAGTTGTTGTTTCTTTTCATTTGGTACATTACTTTGGTATAAATAATATTTTGTAATCTATATCTGTCTTAGGACGGGGGTTTCATGTTTTGATTTCTTGGTTTTGTTATTGAGATATGTATAAACTTGAAAAAACAAAAAAATCATTATTATTAAATAGAAAAATAAAATAAAAACCCTATCTTAAACTACCTATCCCCTCCCCCCTTTCCCCTTTCACCCTACTAGCTCGGCTAGCTCGCACGAGCTAACCGGTCTCTCATCTCACCCATCCTCGACCACAATCTCCTATCCCGACCCCTTGACCTCATAAATCTCCCCTCTCACACTCACCGATCCTTGACTCCCTTGTCCACTCGGCCAACACAAACCCATCCTGTGGCCACCCACGATCCCAACCCCCGTGTTGAAACACCCATTCCCTAAAAACATGCCGAGCCTAACCCCCACGACCCATCCTAGTGCCATGAGCCGCTTCCAACTATCCACACTCATTGATCCACAAATGTCTCGCGCCGCCTACGCCCATGCTCAACTCTCACACCCATGTCCCAAAAACCCCAAACCTTACCACTCGACCACACTTCATAGCCCATCATGATCCACACTATCTCCCCCCAATCTGACCCACTCGCCTCATACCCCCTTCACATATATCTCCCTCACCAATTCCTTGATCGCCCTACCCACCAATCCCAATCCGTTCCCACACACAATCCCTATCCCTATAGACCCCGATACCAAGCCCTCATAACTCCTACAATCCAACTAGGCCCAAAATCTCCCTTCAATACACCTCGCTAATCATCACATCCCATACTCAACCACATCTCTCGATTGAGCCAATCATTCCAAAAATTACACCGTAATAAAACATATCAAAAAAACAAACAAAATTACCAACCACCATATCTTCATTTTGCAAGGTTTTTATAGGTTTAGGTTTTACTCTTTCTCTTTTTGTCTTTTGTAGCTTATTAATTTAGTTCATACTTCATTTGTTTTTCTTTTATAGTTCACATTAGTTAGTATTTATTTAGTTAATCTAATTCAATTAGAGGCATACCCAATCGTTATTTTGTTAATTAAATTAGTTTACTTCATTCTTTAGTTCATTTGTTAATGTTTTACTTTTGACATTTAATTAGTGTTTAGTTACTTAAACTAATTTTGTTAATTAGTTAGTATAATTATTTGTATTAAGTCAATTAAGCTTGTTCAGATTCCCTTTGTCTTACCCTCATAATTTTCTTCAATTTGTGATTAATTGACAACCTATTCATTTAGGCCTTTTCGAAAACATAAATTTTGTTAATGAATTAAGTTTAATTATCTAATTCACAACTTTTCCAACACAATAAACCTTTAAATTTTTCCTTTCCATTTTTTCTGACATTGCGTGACTAATGCGTTTGTTAATTTTGTAGGATTTTATGACATTTCGACCACCTTCATACGCTGTCAAAGACTACATTTCGAAACCCATACACGACACAAACCTCTTTCGCTTGAATTTTTTCCAACCTCTTTTTTGCGAAGATAGTTGCTAATCGAAACCCCTCGCATGTATGCTCTTCTCTCACACTTGTCATAAACAAACTTGAGAACCAAAAATGTGATGGTTTTGTATTTTATCATTCTTTTTTTTTCATTTGAAAATTAGAAACTACTAACCTCTATCGTGCGGACCATATCATTTGAAATTTAATATTTTAGACTTTGTTTGTAAGATCCATTTCCTTATTGTTTTCTGTCTCAAACTTTCATCTCAATCGTTATTTTATTTCATCATGCTATTAATATTTTTATGATTGTTGGTTGTGTATGCTCTTTTCGTGTGCCTTCGAGTGATGAAGAAAATAAAAAAAACCATGATCATTTTTCTAAAGCTTTGTTTGTAGGATAACTACTAATCATTTATGTGGAGCACCTCACTAGAATTTCACCAAAAAATAAAATAAAAATTAAACCTTCCATAAAATTACCATCATTAAAAGAAAATTGCTAAAACAAAAAAAATAGCATGCTTAGGTATGCTATCATTTCCCACCAGTGATTTATTTCAAGTTAGAAAGAACTCTATTGATAATCATATCATCATTTATTTTGCAACGTAGTAGAGGTGTATTTTATCACCACCGATGCTACACCGACATGTGTAATTCACTACCACGCACCACCAACTTTCACATTTACATTTACACTCTAAGACCTAGTCTCATCACAACGTTCAGTATTTACAGTGCCTCTGGGTAGCGTTTTACGGTGAAGTTATCATAACTACTACTACGCTTAACACATAATACAACTATAACAATGAAGCCTGGGCATCGTCCCTATAAATCTTCGGGGAGTAATAAGGACACCATACACACATTCATCCCCCAACACCTTTTGCCTTTTCCCAACACCTTCCTTGGACGTGGTGATTCACTCCAAAGCAGGTAAGTACGAATTTGTGAATCTTTTTGGAGTGATAAGAGCTTGCATCCACCATTCCACTACATACTATATGATTTCATGAGACAATGATTATTCCTAAAGGATCTACCTCTTGAGCCAAAATAATTTGATATACACGACTACTTGTTGTTTGTAAAGAAAGTAGTTTAACATCATTCTTATCATAAAACTTGGATGATACCACTGTTTATGTTGTAAATTTCAAAATCCTAGTCGTGTTCCACAAAACCATTTCTCAACATATTCAATACCAAACAAAACACCGAATCAATTAAATGATGATCAAAACATTACATTAATTAGCCTACTTCAGCCAACAATGAATTTTTCATAACTTGTTTCAAGCTATATAAAATTGACATTGAGTGACTTGCGTTCACTCTTTATCTCATGAATCGTCAAGCTTGTTTAAGCTTCATCCACCAAAAAATCCTTCATAGCTTGTTTCAAGCTATATAAAACTGACATTGAGTGACTTGTTTGAGTTTACTCCTTATTTCATCAACTTTTGCATTGATCTAAACCAAATCCCACAAAAATCTCTTCATAGCTCATTTTGAGTTATATCACAACTGTGTTGAGTCAACTTGTTTGAGTTATTCTTTCTATAAAAAATCAAGAGCTTGTTCAAGTCAAATCTACAAAACGTGAAACAAATCCCCTAATAGCTTGTTTTGAGTTATATCACAATCATATTAAGTTAACTTGTTAAAGTTAATCTCCTATCAACAATCAAGAGCTTATTCAAGCCAAATTGAAGCAAACCCATTATAGCTTATGCTTAATCGTGTTTGCTCAAACTTCATAGCCTCTTTTATAGCTTAATTAGGCACACACCTATCTCATCATGGTATTCACACGTAGTCACATAGACCCTCTAAACCCTAAAAATGATGATGAAGAAGTCACACAACTAGAACTCACTCACGAAGAACAAGAAAAAGTAGATAAGGTGATAGAGAAAAACAAGAACAAATACCTATCACACATCCTAGCCATGGGGAAAAACTACCCCTTAAATTTGGGACTGAATATCTACACAAACTTATAGACAATGGTGAATCGAGTCACCACAATGAAATACCAAATAACCTGATAAAATCTTTAATCGACGAGTTATTTTCCAAAATCAAAGAGTTAACAAGGAAAGTTGAGCAAGTAGCTTCTAAAGCTGAAAGGTTACACGATCAAAATCCAGAACCACATACTCGCGAAGTCCTTGATAACCCATCCCCGCTCTCCATTCACACATGAATGGAAACATATGAAAGACACTATTCGGGGCTAGATAGTTCAACTTTGAAGAACTATTCCCCTACCCATTTGATACGGAAATGTTATGCTTACCATTTCCACCATCCTTCGAAACTCCAAAATTTGATAAATACAAAGGAAAGGGTGACCCCGTGAACACGTCAAGGAATTTTACTTGCAATGTCAGGAAGTAGCTTATCATGACATATATATTTTACAGTTATTTCCTAAAAGTTTAGGAAGACAACCCCTAGATTGGTTCCTTTATCTTCCTAAAGTGTCAATCACAATGTTCGTAGACTTATCAGAAAAATTTGCTAAACATTTTTCCTTCAAACTAGAGTCCAAAGTAACCATGCTTGACCTTTGCAACACCAAGCAAAGGCCCAATGAGAATTTTAAATCTTTCTTACAACACTGGGAGGGATTGCAAGTATATTTCCTTGCTCAATACCAAAGAGACAATTGGTTAGCATATTTGTCCTAAACCTCATTGTGAAATTATCATTCCACGTGAAGATGCAATGTTTAAGTAACTTCAATAAGTCATTGAAAAGGGAAATAGATCGAGAAATCCCTAATTTCTAAGGGCTTATTTAAAACACCCTTTAGGCACCAACCCCTTAGAGATGCCCCTTAGAACTAGGACAAACCCAAATTTTTTAATCGGAATTGAAACAAAGTCAACAACGACGTTCATCGATTCTCGCCATGTTTGAAACATTTAAAACAATCCACCTAACACAATTAAATCCAACAAACAACCAATTGTCATCCCTAGAAAGGAAGCTCCTTCTCTTAATAGGAAAAGAAAATTCACACCACTTGGAGAAAGCCTATCTAGTGCCTTCTATCACTTATAAAATGCAAACATGATCTCATACCCAATCATCAAACCTTTAGAAGAAGGGAAACCCAAACCGAATTGGTATAAAGACAATGAATATTGTGATTACCATCACATAAAATAACACTCTATATATCGATGCATGTAACTCTACCATTATGTCCAAGACTTGATCACAAACAGAGACATAGAGGTTGAAAATACCTCCGATACAAAGACCCCCAACAAAAAAATCAACATGTTCAAAAACCCCTTCTCTAACCGTGATTATAATTCAAAGGAAAAGGGCCAATCATCAATGAACATTGATTATGACTCATCATCTTGACCATATACTACAAACAAGATCTAGTGGCTACAATAAAGATCAAAACTAATTGTGTTGTCACCACTAGATAGAAAAAGTGTGGGTCCCCACTACAAAACAATCCGCTACCTCATCTCCCACACCACCTCCTAATCCACCATCTAATTTCACCACCACTTCCACTCCACAACCTACGTCGTCATTAAACATTGTAAAACAACTAGAAAATACCACAACAAAAATCTCCATCGTGGAATTTCTAATGTCTTCTCTCACACCTTTGCAACACATCCTTACACAAATATTGAATAACACTCGTGTACCATAGGACATCAAATCACAAAAATTCTAGGATTTAATAGAAAATATTTAAACTCTCAATCATATTATATCATTCAGTCTAGTTGACCTTCTTAACCCCAACATTACTAACAACCATTTTTTATACATCGAGGCTTATATAAATCATCACAAAGTCAAGCGTTTATTAGTAGAAAAAGAGAAAAATTGAATATTTTCTCAATGAAACTCCTATACTATCTAGGTTACAATGAAAAATATTTACAAGACGACATCATAATCATTCATGGGTATGATAATAGTAAAGAAAGTCTGAGGGTACAATCACATTACCTCTCAAGTTTGGACCGGTCACTTTATACATGTTGTGTCATGTGGTGGACTTAGAAGTTGCATATAATATTCTCATTGGTTGACTATGGATTCATGCCATGAAAGTTGTCCCATCCACATTCCACCAATGTATTAAATTAACCCACTTGGAAAAAGAATTTACATTGCATGCTGATACCCAACCCTTCGATTATTATAGATTCCTCGAAGGGTGGTATAAAAATTCTCACAAATTGTCCAATCAATAGATAAATATGCTCCACCTCGCGTACTCCCTAACAAAACATGTTTCAATCTAGATAAACTTCCCAAACATACTCCAAAACCATCATCTTCTAGTAAACCATCATCTTGTAATCAACCAACGTCTCCTAATCCATTCTCTTCTACTAATCAACCCTCTTCGTCTAAAACCAATCCCCCTTCCACTAACCAATCATCCTCTTCGCCTAGTCAACCTTCTTCATCTAACAACACCTCTTCTTCTCAAGTTAAAACAACATTCCGTTTTGTTAATAAAGATTCATCCTCTAATACATCCCCTTTTCTTATAACCCATTCTCTCCATATTTCAAAACTACCAAACTTCCTTCCCCGCTATGCGAGATACCTACTAGTTCCCCAAACACACATTCAAAATCATTGACAAAATATGCAAAGTGAATACCAATTCCAAGATGTTGTGAATAATTTTTACATCATAAAATCCCCACAAACCTATGGCAAACCCAACGCTCCACATCTTAGAATCCATCCCACTTACAAATTGGGTTAGTCAATTCCAACGAACGTATTCCAAGTTCTTCAGGATCTTGGTTATACGATGAAAAATTCACTCCTTTTTATGAGTCCCCTAAATTTACTAAAGCCCATCAAATGACAAAACAAATTCAATGGAAGGGTAAAGGACTCCGTTTAAATGGAAAAGGTTGTTTAGATCCAATTACTTGCACTAGACATCACGATAAAGAAGGCCTTGGTTTCAAGAGACTCAATGCAACTCATGTATAAATATTGAGTGACAACGATGACACCGGCTCTAATAGTGATGGTGGGTCTACGCACAACATTTTTGAAGATATTATCAGAATAAATCTCTACTTTGAAAATATATCCATTAATGTCATTGATTTCGAGATTCTTCATCCAAATCTCATAGACCATGACCAATTACATCACATAGCCATGGACAAGTTTCAAAATGATGAAGCCATTGAAGAGTTATTTGGAACTCGCAATCAAATTCTATTAGAACATAATGATTAAGTGGTCTGGCCAACCCTTAATGTATATGGGTCCATCACTAATATATAGGTTAATATTTAATAATATAAAATATTTATATTTCTATTATTAAATATGCTAACCTAGGTATATACTTTAGGTTAAATATTTAATATCATGAAATGATTATATTTCTAATATTAAATATTATAAACCTAGGTGTATGTGTCAACCATTTTAGGTTGAAAAGGTGGGTCGAGAGACATACCCAATCACCTTATATAAAAAGGACTTTAGGTCTCCATTTGATCTATTTCAGGAAATATATAAAAGGTGTGAAAATCAAGTGATTTGGTTTTACCCTTGGTAAATAGGGTTTAAAGGAGGAGGTGATATTATTGGATGTAAAATAAGTTATCTGAAGTAAAAGGTTATTTTCAAAGTGATTTTTACCCTATTGGGGTTTTCCACTATAAATACTGTGTCACCTGTGTTATTTATTTCATGTAAGTATTTCTTTATTTACTTATGTTATGATGTAATCTTTATTTAAATATTTATCGTAACATTATGTAATATGTAAGTTGATTAAATCAGTATTTTTAAAACTATATATTAAAAGTCTTAAACCATATTAAAATTACATGGGATTAAATGAAGAGTCAACATACCATATTCCAAGCCTAAGTTTAAATCATATTTAAACTTAACTTATAAATCTAGGCATATATAGTTTTTATATAAAAAAGAAACAAACCTAAGTTTGAATCATATTTTATATAAATGGTTATTTTAAACTGCTTAAAATATAAATAAACCTATTTAAAGGTTTTCTTTTATATAAGAGTGGGAGTGGAGAATAAAATGAGATAATATCTCGGTATAAATGTGAAACTCTCAAGTATAAATAGAGAATTAAAAAAGGGGCTAGTTTATTGGGGACAATATTTCCATACTTTTAAATGTGTGCGGGGTAGAATTAAGAGTAAATAAAGGGAGGAGACAAAGTTCATGAAAATAGGGATTTCAATTTATTTCATTGGTCGGGTGAAATTACTTGTCCCCTATGTAAAATATGCAGGTTAATCTATACTCTCATAAATTTACTTGCACATCGTAAAATTCTTTTAACTTTGGTCTATGTCTTTTAAAACCCTTTAATAAGGGTTATATGTTTTAAATATAAAAACAATATACTATGGTTTATAATTTTTATGAACTATATGTTATTTTTGAATTTTAATTTTATAAATTATATACATTTTTTTATAAAAATGTATATATTTTTACATTATAAATTATAATAGGTTATTATAATGTGTTAAAATATAACCTCCCTAATATTATACAGAAGAAGAAATTCTAGAATTTCACATTTTGGAAATACACAAGTTTTGACTTCATTAAATTTGACGGTCAAATGACCGTCATGGTAGACCAAACATAAGACAATATGACGGTCATTTAGACGTCAAATTTAAGCTCATAGGTTCCAGGAAACTTTAACTGTGTTAAAATTGACGGTCAAATGACCGTCACAATAGACCAAAAAATAAGCCATTATGACGGTCATTTAGATGTCAAATTTAAGCTGGCCAGATTTTTGTCTACATTAATTTTTTTTCAAAATTTGAAGTTGTTATGCATTCTTAGGGGTCTCTTCTTCACTTCTATATGGTCGGAAATATTTTTATATAAATTTGGGGTATAATGCAGAGCCCTTTATAATGTGGGTTATTATTTTGATCATGGGAGGTTAATTAGTATGCATTGTAATGACATAATTAGTTATGATCAAATAGTTTCTTTAGATATGTAAAATTTAGATTTGATTCTATTAAAAGTGTTATTTTTATCGATAAATATGTATCTAACTCTGTGGTACATTGTATATTATAATGGGGTGTGTTTTATAGGTTTAGGAAAACAATGACGTCCAACTATTTCTGTCTTGACAAAACCCAGATCCTGAATGAAATCAACTACAACATTTGGGTCAAAATAAAATTTATAGCGAGAAAACTCTGGATGATTATTTCTAGATCTGAGGTTTCTCCCACCGGTCGTCAAACAACTGTAGATAACATGAATGCATTCTTGCAATGAATGTAAGATTCTTTTTCTATGCAATGTGAATGATGAGTACCTTCTACACATTGGTAATATCGAACATCCGAAAGAGGTATGGACACAACTAGAATCCATGCATAAAGGATAATTGATATATCGAGGATAGTAATGAGAGTATAATAGTGAAGGAATTCAAATAAATGATCGATATACTTTTGATGATTTCTCTTCGCATCTTGTTTTATATCTCTCGAGTTTGAATAATTTAAAACTATGGCATGAAAGGTTAGGACATGTTAATTATCGAAGCTTATATGAAATGTATAGATATAGTCTAGTGAAAGGTTTACATGTGTTCTCTTCTTCTCTTGAATTTACTTCATTAAATGCTTCTAAATGATGGTTTTGATTACGATTTAGTAAATGGTAATGATGATGTTTCGATCTTATAGATGTTTCAAACTCTTATCTTCATAGATAAGAATTTAAATTGGGCTCAATCTATACATTAGAAAACTCAAATCCTATTAACCTTAGGAAAATGACCAGAAGCCATCATATGTACCATGCATTAATTACCTTGTATGAACCTGAGCCATGAAGTATTATAGGGTCTAGATGGATATACAAAGTAAAATATAATGGTGATGGTAGTATTAACAAACATAAAGCTAGACTTATTGCTAGAGGTTTCACTCAAAAACTTGGTATTGATTATGTTGAGAAATTTCCTATAGCTAAAATGAGTATTGTTAGGGCCTTATTTGTAATTGCCACTCAATTTGGGTGGGAAATCCACCAAATGGATAAGAAAAATATTTTTTTGAATTGTGATTTAAAAGAAGAACTTTACATGTTTCAACCTAAAGGATTTGAAGAAATTGGTAAAGAAAACTATGTTTGTAAGTTGAGAAATCCTTGTATGGTTTAAAATAAGCTCTTAGAGCTTGGTATGTGAAAATTGTTTCCTTCTTTAAACTGTTAGGTTTTGTTAATTGTTTTTCTAACAATGATATATTCATTAAGCAATAAGGCTCACATATTATCATTATATGTATATATGTTGATGATTTGCTTATGTCTGAGTGATAATTCTGATTTAATTCATAGGATTAAAGAGAAATTGAAGCAATACTTTGAAATGAATGAGTTAGGTCTCTCACATCATGTTATTTGTATGATTGTATTTCATTCTATTGTTATTTTTTAAAACACAATATGCAACTATTGTATTGAAAAAGTTTCTTATGATTGATTGTAAACTATTTTATACTTCAATGGAAGTTGGAATAAATATTGATCATAAATCTACATATGAAAAATGTTGATCCTATTTTATATACGTTGTTAGTTGATAGTTTGATTTATCTAACTATAACTAGATCATATATTTCCTATACAAAAAGAATTACTTCAAGGTTTATGCAGGAACCTTTTTAGAGATCATTGGAATCTTGCAAAAAGAATTTTTAGATATTTGAAAGGAACAATCAATTATGGGTTGCATTATAATAAGAATGAAAATGCTATCTTATATGGATTTTATGATTCTAACCATACTTGATGTTGTGTTATAAAATATATTGGATATGTGTTCAAGTTTTTTGGTGTAGGAACCATTACTTGGAACAACAAATACAATCAACAATCTCCATTTTTTCTATTGAGGAAGAGAAGTACAATGGAAGAAGTAAAGAAGCCATGTGGCTGCAACGACTATTGGTAGAGATACACATGGAAGCTAAAGGAAGTATTTATCTTCTATGTGGTGGTCAGAGTTGTATTACTCTTGATTAAAAATCCAGATTCAACATCAGAGGACAAAGAACATTGAGATACACATATGCTTCACCCGTGAGAAGGTGCAAAGTGATGAGATAAATCTCAAGTTCATATTGACTAAAGAGCATGTTTCTGACATCTTCACAAAGTCCCTGAGTGTTGCAAAGTTTTGTCACTTTCATGAAAAACTTGAATTGTCGGAGTTTCCATTGATGGGGAGTGTGCATAACAATTTCACCTTCTAATGGAACTTGATGTTTGTAAAAATACCTTCGGGCATTTGTAAAAGACCTCAGAGAAAGTGTAAAAAGACCTTCAGGCATGTATACCTTATTGAATTATTTTTAGAAATAAGTGTAGAAAAATCTTAAAGGCGATCTTTAGTAAACTCTTTAGTGCTATTGATTTTACTGGTAAACATCTAGTACAAGCATATTGTTAAGGAGGTCCTTGGTTGTAAAATACTCCTTTATGCTTGGGTTCAATAACCTTTTATGAGAACCCATGAGAACATGTAAAACTCACAAATCATACTTAGCCACTAATCATGGGATGATCTTTGGGATTCCAAATTCTTTTGTACCAAAAAGTAAATTGAGTATGATGGTGTAATTCCTTCAACCGATATGCTAGCCTAAAACCTTTATGGTTTAAGGATTGTAAATCCTATAGTGTACCACGAAAGGTAATCTATTGGCATATGTTATGTTATCCCACTTAACATTAAGGGGGAGTGTTAGAACATAATGATTAAGTGGTTTGTCCAACCCTTAATGTATATGGGTCCATCACTAATATATAGGTTAATATTTAATAATATTTATATTTATATTTTTATTATTAAATATGCTAACCTAGGTATATATTTTATGTTAAATATTTAATATCATGAAATGATTATATTTCTAATATTAAATATTATAAACCTAGGTGTATGTGTCAACCATTTTAGGTTGAAAAGGTGGGTCGGGAGACATACCCGATCACCTTATATAAAAAGGACTTTAGGTCCTCATTTGATATATTCGAGAAATATATCAAAAGTGTTTAAATCAAGTGATTTGGTTTTACCCTTGGTAAATAGGGTTTTAAAGGAGGTAATCTTCTTGGATGTAAAATAAGTTATCTGAAGTAAAATGTTATTTTCAAAGTAGTTTTTATCCTATTGGGGTTTTCCACTATAAATACTGTGTCACCTGTGTGTATTTATTTCATGTAAGTATTTTTTTATTTACTTATGTTATGCTGTAATATTTATTTAAATATTTATTGTAACATTATGTAATATGTAAGCTGATTAAATCCATATTTATTAAAATCCTAAAATTCTAGCAAATTCCCCTTTAGACCATAAAAAAAGATTTTAGATTAACCTTGATTATTTTTCCTATTTTGGTGAAGAAATAGAATATTCGGGTCCTCTACCTTTAGAAATCTCATGTAAGAAGCGAAAATACAAAATTTCCCATAGTTAAATTCCTCTCGCCACCTTATCCAAAAAGCATATCAATAAAAGGACCCAACATCACAAACAAAAATCTGTGTTGATTCCCTTGAATTTCCTAAAACCGATGACTTACATCAACCACTAGCATCATTTTTTGAAAAGGATAAATCCAAAATCTTGATTGAGGAAACCAAAGATATCAACATCAAAACTCGCAAACAACCATAAATTTTACAACTCGACATTAGTCTATTTGACCAGGAATGCGTAGAGTTCACAACACTCCTTATTGAATTTCAAGACATTTTCTCATGGACCTACAAAGATATGCTAGGTTTAGAGAAATCTCTAGTAGTACACCACTTTGTGGTGCATCTGGATGCAAATCCTGTAAAATGAAAATTATGTAAAATGCACCCCAAGGTAGCGTTGCTTGTAAAAGTTAAACTTTAGAAACTATTAGAAGTGGACTTTATCTGACCTATCGACTATTATTAATGGATATCCAACATAGTGATCATAGCCAAGAAAACCCTTGACATTAGAGTATGCACAAATTTCCACAATATCAATAAAGATTGTCCAAAAGATGACTTTCCCTTGCCAAACATAGACATGAATATTGACTCAGGATAGGTCACGAAATGCTCTCCCTAATAGATGGATTTTACGCTATAATTAAATATGTATCGTGAAGAGGATCAACAAAAAAATTTGTTTACTACACCATGGGGAAATTTCTGCTATAAGGTCATGCCTTTCGGATTTAAAAATGCATGTGCCACATATCAACGAGCCATGACAGTCATATTTCATGATATGTTGCATGATATCATGGAAGATTATGTTGATGACATATTAGAAAAATCTAAAACATGGATAGGACATACAGGTGTGTTGAGATGCATCTTTGATAGGTTGTGTGAGTATAAAGTTTACCTTAATCGAAAGAAATGTGTATTCGGGGTGACTTCTGGAAAGTTATTAGGATTTATTGTCGATGAAGAGGTATAGAAATTGACCCGCAAAGGTCAAAGCCATCATGGAAATTCCTCCTCCCTAAAATCTAAAAAAATTATGCAGTCTCTCCAGAGAAAAAAATATAATCCATTAGACGTTTCATATCACAGTTAGCTGATAAGTTTCATCATTTTAATCAATTACTTAAGAAAGATGCACAGTTCCAATGGAATCAAGATTGCCAAGATTCTTTCACCAAACTCAAAGAATACCTTTCCAGTCCACTTGTCCTTATGTCACTATTATCCACAATAATACCATAGTTATTTCAATAACTTACATCACATTATGGCTCTTAAGGTTTCATATTATAGGTTGTGTGCACTTCAACTACCTCTTTGACACATCTCCGTGGTTGAAGATTCCTCGTGCACCCTACGTACTCCTTCCTTTCATGCCTTCTTCCTTTTTCTTTTCCTTTTCCTCTTTATTCCATGCTTTCCTATTGTGTGCACTTTCTACACATTCACCTTCTTCTCAACATTATATGCACCTTGTGTGTCCCTAGACTTGATCTCTAAATCAGATAATTCACCGGCATCCTCAAGCGCCCTTCCTCATGCACTCCTTTTTCATGCCCCCATAATTACTTTATAATTTTATCTCGACTTTACGTTACTTTGGTAGTTGTTTTTCCCATTCCTCCCTCATGTGTTAATTTTGAGTGCACCCTTCCTCTATTTTCCTCCCACGCCTTACTCTTTTGTGTGCATGCCTTTGCACCTTCTTCTGCACCCTTACATACTTTACATGGTATGTGTCAGAATTTGAGTGTGATGCATGCAACCAACCAAAGCACACCAATAGAGCACAAAATCCTTGCAATAAATTTCTAGGTGACACGTGGCAAAAATGAAAAAATAGATGTACAGTTGGCCACTCTTCCATCAATCGGTCGTCTGCTACGTGTCTTACGTGATCGGTTAGCACTTCAAATATTTTGACAGTCATAATTTTTGCTCCAGTGCTCGAGATCCTTGTGTGCCCGACATTTTTGGAAATATGTTGATGTCATCTATAGTGCAGAACATTCAAATTCAAATTTTAGCAAGATTTTGTAGGTGAAAAGTTGGAAAATTTCTATCATGCCATTAATGAGCATATATGATTGCTCCAACCACTTGATTTGATATAGATCTCACCTCCTTCCTTCTCTTGCACACCAATAAAACATGGGGAAGCACATTAGATATATTTGCATGTAGATTTGTAGGCATTTAATGCTTGTTGTGGGTGGTTATGTTTCAAATTCAATTTTTCCCCCTCTCCTCTTCTTCCTTGATCTATAAATGTAAGAGAATTACTCATTGTAAAGGGTTGGACATTTTTGGATTTGATATCATTTGATAAGGACTCCATATTTTTGCATTTTGAGTCGCAGACCTATAGATTTGGTTCATACATGTGGATATCACCTTCGGACACCATTGTAATCGACTATGAATACCTGAATTAATATGAGCATCGTTTTGTGGCTATTCTCTACCTTAACATGCATATATTATTCTTCCTTTCCTATCTCTTGCATTATGTGATTGCCGTATCACTTTAAATCTCTTGTAGCTCCATTTTCATGTTGTGTTTCATGAAATCGATCGTGTAAATGTGTTCTAGTTCATGTTATGCATGCCTAGCCTCCCTTAACACCTTTCCCTTCGTTTTCACTCAGAAAATATAGTGTTCATCCCCTTTTTGGTGCTATCACATTCCTTAGTGTAGTTTTCCATTTTCATGTTATTATATCCGTGGTCCTTTGGCATGGTTAGCTTAGTATTCCTTTCCAACATTAGGAGTAGTAGTAGTAGTAGTAGAAACAAGAGGAACCGTATTTCTTTAGAGGTCATCTGTCTCAAGCACGCAAAGTCTCACACTTGGAGATATTCCCATTGTTGACTCAAACAACTTGATGCTAACAGAGATCCGAGACACATGTACACTTTTGATGAACCAACAGTTTCCTGCACGCTTGGTGGGACCAACATTAAAACCTTAAATTTCAGCATTTCTAAATTCTGGTGTGTGACTTAGTAATTTCCAGCCTTTAGAGGCTTAATTCAACAGATCTGGTGACTCCCAACACTTCTATATATTCTATTTTAGTAGCTAGATCACATTTTATTAGAAGAGTGCATGCCAAACAGAGTGATGTAGTTGAAGGATCTTTCGCATATCTCTAGATTTTTCCAAGAAGCATGTGTAATAGAGATCCTCCGCGCACATCCCCATCTCCAAAGCATGCAACACACATTCCACTCCTCCTCACAACAAAAAGAAAAGTATGACCTCTACTATGGCACTTTAACCACCTCCTCCTTTGAGGAAATTTTCTAGCTTCACTTAAGGAAGCCCGCTCAATCTCAACGTGTAACATGTTATGCCAAAATTGTGCTCAAAAGTATTCCATACTTCACTGGTGAAAATTAAGTCACCCATGTTGAACATATCCAGGATGTTGCAAATGTATGCTTTGTCTATCTGATCATGCATGATGATGTAGCAGTTAGATTCCTTGTAGCCTCATTCAAAGGTGAAGTGCTCTAGTGGTACTGAGGTTTGATACCTGCATCTATTACCACTTGGGATGAGCTTAAAACCACTCTATGCAACTAATTTTAGGAAAAGTTAGATCACCTATATTTTGTGGAGCAATCTTGATACAACAAAGAGGGCACCCAATGAGCAAATGGTGATTTCAACATCGATTCCAGAAGACTTGGGAAAAAATTCCTTAAATGGTAAGGCCTACAACCCAACATGCTTTCCTGTATTATCTAATGGATTTGAGCAATTCCATTTAAGTCATGATTCAATCCATGTGAGGAGGAACCTTACTTGCTACATACAACATTGCAATAAGGGCAGAAAATAGTCTCATCTAGGCGGGAAAGTTAGCACATTGGTTTCCTATGTCCTTGTTTTTGGAGATGTCTTCTATGTCCCATCCTTCCACCACTCTGTTCTAGTGCGAGCATGCAACTAGTTTCATCCACATCCTACTATCCCATGCAGCAGAAAGAAGATGAAGAATTGAAGGCCTTGATTAGGAACTTGTCCAATAAAGTCATATCCTTATAAAAGCAACAAGCATAAGCCAACAAAAGTAGTTCTAATCAGAGCCTAGCCAAAAGAGTCGGTCTTGGAAGAGCCGAGGTATGACCAAAACCAACAAAATGATAGATGGCATGCTAATGCACATATGCCCTTGCAAGTTGTTCCTCAAAGCCAACCTCTTACAATGCCCAACACAAGTCAAACACTAGTTCTAGTTCATAACAACATGGCTCAAGAATCAAAATGGTGCTTTCCTTGCAACATGCCTCATAGTCAATATCATAATACTACACATTATTAGGCCTATATGATCCATAATGCTTCTAACTGTGAACTTTTCATAAGCACAAATAAGACCGAGAACCAAGAAAATCCGAAGTTCCTCCTAAATCCTTTTTTTTTCTTCTTTGGTGTTGAAGACTTCGTGCAATAAATCAAGCTACATATGAAACAAAAACAGCCTGCACACCAAGGTTACGAGATAACACAAGGTAGAAGAAGAGAATGCTCGAGTTTGGTGCATAGGTCTTAATTCCTGCAACACTAGCTGATCCTCAAAAGTAGAAGGATGCAACTAAGGCATCTAGTAGTAAAGGCATGCAAGTTCCTACGCACGAGGTTCCGCACAATTCTCCTCCCATAAACACACACCCCCTTTGGTAGGTCAAGCCTTTGCTCTAGCTAAGGCTCTTACCTCTACACTTGAACAATCAAAGAAATATGTTGTTGTGCCTCAAATGCACAAATCAATTGGCCTCCCATTCAACATTGTAGAATAGATGAAGAAGACTAATGTGAACGTCACAATGTGGGACATGCCCTGGCTATCCAATCTCAATGTGACTTGTTGCATGAAGCTCTGGCCCAACTTCCACGTGCTGATCCATTTGTTCAAAATCCACATGACACTGCTAACATATGACAAGTAGAAGATAAGAAAGTAAGTAATGTTGCTAAAACCCCACCCTTCTATATGTCCTTGATCATAGGTAAACACCTTGTGCATAATTGCATGATTGAATTAGGTGCAAGTACTTCTATCATGCCAAAGAAAATAGTTGATGTCCTAGGTATGAAGTACAACCCTTTGTCCAAAGGAGTCCTACAACTTGATGGCTCAATTGTTACAACCTTAGGAGTCATCAAGGATCTTGAGTTAACCCTCCATGCATGTCCAAGCCTAACAAGAACTCAGGATGTGTCAATCATTGACCAAAATCCTTTGTTTTACCTATGTCTGTCAAGAAATT
Organism: Taxus wallichiana var. yunnanensis; assembly: GCA_018340775.1. Lineage (NCBI taxonomy): Eukaryota > Viridiplantae > Streptophyta > Pinopsida > Cupressales > Taxaceae > Taxus > Taxus wallichiana. Next base: position 362,199,956 of record CM031242.1, read on the forward strand.
TACTGCCAAGGTGAGTGGTTACTTGTCTTCTCGGTCTTATATGTTACTCAAGACAAGGTATGGTACCCGGTTTACCATACAAGCTAAGCCAATACTTTCCTATCATGTAGAGTCATATGACTCATCTCCCCTCTAAGCCAACTGCCTAATCTAAGAAGAAAAAGTTTCAGATTCTGAAGAGTAGCCTATCATGCCTCCTATTCCTAACTTAGTCTTGCATGAATGGGCAGAAAGGCACCATAAATTTGATGTATATGACAAGGAGCTAGAATCTTATGAAACTGGGCTTGGAACTTATTGCATCCTTGAAGAATAAGCTTTCTTTGCCACACACACTCAAACACAATAGAGAAAATCCCGGTCTATGGGGAGTTATACTTTGATGTATCTTAAAGGAGAAATGATGTGGACGTAAGAGTTGTTATCATTTCTCATGAGGATGAGAAGTTATTCTTTGAGCACAGGTTGCAATTTTCCTTCTCCAACAATGTGGTTGAGTATGAGGCATTGGTGCATGGTTTTTTGATTGTGGAAAAGAAAGGGATTAAGGTGGTGTAGATATTTGGGGACACAAAAATGGTTATCTAATAGGTCACCAACAAGTGGGAAACCAATAATAAGATCCTCAAAGATTATAAGTATAGGGTTTGAGACCTCCTTGAGAGATATGATGCTCTAAATCTGCAGGTGATACCGTGTAAAATAAACAAAGAAGCTGATTAGATATCGCGCTTGGTTTGTAGTTCTCCCTAGCTGAAGACTTTGTCAAAGGGAACGCACAACATATAAAAATGGTGATTAGGCCATCTATTCTGGAAAACAACATGAACTAGAAAGTTCTTTAAAGTGACGCATAGATTATCCAGTTCATCCATAATGAAGCTGAGTTCTCATCAAGCATGTAAGTTGACTTACATGACAACTATGATGACCAATTGATCCATCTAAAGACAAACAAGTTTCCTAAAGGTCTAGTCACCTTAAAGAAAATATTTATCCATGATGATGAGTTCAAGGGTGAAGAAAATAATATGTGTACGACACAAGAAGATTGCCTTTCTAGTTACTATTGCGCACATGAGAAAGGAATTATTGCTTGCTCACTAAAGCTTGCATGCATTGTGAAAAGAAAACATTCATCTCTTTATGCCAAAAATACAAATGATATATTTTTATGGGAGTATGAAGACCTTAAAGGTTTTGATCCAAGTGTTTCTCAACACTCTATTAACCTTGATCCTAGTATCAAGCCCATTAGACAAAAACAACGACTAGTCAATCCGAAGATAGAGCCCTTCATGAGGAAAGAGTTGTCTAAAATCATTGAAGAATAGATCATATTTCCAATAAAATACTCTACCTAGGTCCCAAATCTAGTTCCAGTATGCAGAAGAATGATGAAATTAGACTTTGTGTCAATTTCAAAGATTTAAACAAGGCATCCTTGAAGGATCATTATCCTTTTCCTTCTATGGAGTAGATTCTATAGCTTGTGGCTGGCACACAAAGGTTATCTATGCTAGATGGTTACTCTAGCTTCAATCAGATCCTGGTCAAGGAAGAGGATCAGTTCAAAATGGTGTTTACAACCAAGTGGGGAACATATGATTATCAAAAGATGCTGTTTGGTCTATCAAACTCAGGCACAATGTTCCAACGTGCCATGGATATTCCTTCAAAGTATGCATCAACGAGTTCATCTTGGTTTACCTAGATGAAATTATATTCTTATCAAAGTAGGGTGCAAATCATATGACACATCAGGAGAAAGTATTTGAGAGGTGCAAAAATTTTGGGGTATCCCTTAACCCTAAGAAGTACAATTCTACAATGGAGCAAGGCAAACTATTGGGCCACATGGTTTCGAAGGATGGCATTGCAATCGACATTGAGCATGTTTCAGCCATCCTGGATCTTTCCCTACTGGTGCACAAGAAAGCCTTATAGTAATTCCTTGGAAAAATCAATTTTTGGTAGGTGCTTTATCCTTAAATTTTTAGAAATGGTAAGGCCCATCACCCTAATGTTCAAGAAGGACGCAACCTTCGGATGGACAATTGTAGGAAGAGAGAACTTCAATAAAATCAAGCAAGAAATTACTTGCATGCCAACACTCATCAACCTGGATTATTCAAAGGAATTCATCCTTTATGCTTATGGTGTTGATGCAAGTGTTGTTGCTTATCTGACACAAGAAAATGAACAAGGACTTGAACAACCAGTGGATTTCTTCAATCAGACACTGAAGGATTATGAAGTGAAATATAGTCACATGGAAAAATAGGTCTATGCCATCATGCCATGCTCAATAAGTTCAAGAGTATGCTCACTACTAATCATATCAAGGTGCTAGTCTCTCACCCTAGCGTCGAGACTTCATTATGGGGGCAGAAATCAATGAGAAAAGAGAAATATGGGTGACCAAAATCATGGAGTATGATGGACTATCAAGGCCATGAAGCCAGTAAGAGATAACGCGCTTTGCAAGCATTTTGCTAAGGATGTGAAGAATGAACATGAGGCTTCTTTATGTTTGGATGAAGATCTCCCACATGTAGAACTTGAAAAAAAAATCCTTGCATGTGTGAGAATGGATGACGGACATGATCACATTCCTTTTTGAGGGCGCATATCATCTCGGATTAAACAAACCAAAGAGAAGACATCTAAGGCTGAAATCTATTCCTTATGTTCTGATTGATGGCCTTCTCTTTAAGAATAATCTTGATGGCATGTTGTTAAGGTGTATTGATGGCACATAGATTGAAAAGTGTTAATAAAATTTCACAATGGATTCTCTGGTGGACACTTCTCTACCAAGACTACAATAATGAAAATCATAATGGCAGGATGCTTTTTGGCATACCCTATTTGTAGACATGCACAAGTGGGTCATGAAATGTAAAGAATGAGATTTCTTTGTAGGTAAGAAGAAATTTGCATCACTTCCCCTCTGACCAATCCAAGAGGATCGACCTTTTTCCCAATGGGGTCTTGACTTCATAGGCATGATCAATCCTCCTTCAAGTGCTAGCCACAAGTGGGTGCTGATAGTTATGGACTACTTCACTAGATTAATAGAAGTTGTCGTGCTCAAGGAATCAACTGAGCCAATCATCCTTGACTTTCTCGAGGGATTGTTACAAGGTTTGGTGTTCCTCAAACCATTATCTCACGATAATGTGAAGGCCTTCCTCGGTATTAATATTTCTAGTTGGGTGCTTGATCTGGGAATTTATATGAAGAATTTTTCCAACTACTAGCCTCAAGGTAATGGTCTAGTAGAGTCAACAAACAAGAATCTCATCAGAATCATGAAGCACATAATGAAAATTAACCAAAGACAGTGGAATACAAAGGTCTTGCGTACACTCTAGGAAGACATAATTATAGTGAAGAATGTAATAGAACTTCACCTTATACGCTTATCTATGGAAAGGAGGCTACACTTCCTTTGATACTTGAGTTGAATTCATTGTCACTTTCCCAACAACTAGAACTCGAGGGTGCAGACTAGAGAGAAATCAGAATGGTAGAGCTAGATGAACTTGAAGAATTAAGGAACTCTACCATGATCAAGCTAGAATAACATTAGCAATCAAATAAGAAGTGGTTTGATAGGAAGGATGGGCCTCAAGATTTCAAAGTTGGGGACTTGGTCTTAAAGTGGGATGTTAACATAACTAAACCAGGGAGCCATTCAAAGGTTGATGCACTTTGGAGTGGCACATATGTTATCAGTTCTTGAAAAGATGTAAATTATTTTGAGTTAACTCATCTTGATGGAGACACGCTACAAATCCCAAGTAATGGGATCTATCTCAAACCCTTCTATTAAGCTTTCCACATCATTTTTAATATATTAGAGTAGTTTCAATTCCTCTAAGTGTGCTATGCATGCATTATTTTGTTTGTACATAGTTCTTCTCTCTTGCATGATTCTTACGCACACTCTTTTGTTTCTTCCAAGATAACAATCATCTTCCAAAAATTTTCAACAATTTTTACAGGATTCACAATAGAGTTTAGAAAGTGTTTCAAGTGGCTTCAAGGGAAATTATTCAAGGTTCTAATCAAAATTTCAAGGTGACATAGCGACCCCATGCCTAATGGATGCTCCAAGCTCTTGTTCTCCTTCATCTAGTAGGTAGATGGCCCCAAAAGTTGACAAAATATTATCCACAATAATTCCCATATTTATTTGGATAACTTACATATCATTCTAGCTCTAAAGGTTTCATATTACAGGTTTTACGCACTTCAGCTACCTCTTTAACACATCTCTAGGTTGCGTATATTCCCCACACGCCCTACATGCTCCTTCCTTTCATGTCTTCTTCCTTTTTCTTTTCCTTTTCCTCTTTGTTCCATCCTTCCCCCTTGTGTGCACTTTCTACGCATTCACCTTCTTCCCAACTTTATATGCACCTTGTGCACACCCTAGAATTTCTCTCCTTTTCTCCCTCGCATGCCTCTTTCTCACGTGCCCCTTTCTCAAGCCCTTGTGATTACCTTATAATTGCACCTTGACTATACATTCCTTTGGTAGTTGTTTTTCCCATTCCTCCCATGTGCGTCACTTTTGAGCGTGCCCTTTCAATGTTTTCCTCCCACACCTCACTCTTCCACAAGTATGCCTTTGCGCCTTCTTTCTCGCACCCTTTTGTGCTACGTGGCATGTGTCATACTTTGAGTGTGCTACATGAACCAACCAAAATGCACTAACGGAGTGCTAAATCCTTACGAACAAACTCCTGGGTGACACATGACAAAAATGACAAAACAAATGTACAATTGGCCATTCTTCCAGTCAATCAACGTGTCTTACGTGATCGGTTAGCACTATGAATCTTCTGACAGTCATACATTTTTCTCCAGTACTTAGATCCTTGTGCACCTAGCATTTTTGGAAATTTGTTAATGTCATCTACAATGCAGAAAATTCAGATTCAAATTTTAGCAAGATTTGGTAGGTGAGAAGTTGGAAAACATCTATCACACCATTAATGAGCATATCTGATTGCTCCAACCACCTGATTTGATATTGATCTCACCTCCTTCCTTCTCCTATATGCCAAACAAACATGGGGAAACACATTAGACATATTTACATGTGGATTTTTAGGCATTCAATGCTTTTTTTTTTTTTGGTGGTTGTGTTTCAAATTCAATTTTTGCACCCTTTCCTCTTCTTCCTTGATCTATAAATGTAAGATCATTTCTCATTGTAAAGGGTTGGATATTTTTAGATCTACTAGCATTTTCTAAGGACTCCATATTTCTATATTTTGAGTCACAGACCTCTATATCTAGTTCATTATTGGACTTCAAACACCATTGTAATCGACTGTGCATACCTAAAAGTAATAGAAGCATCATTTTATGGCTATTCTTTGGCTTAACATGCCTATATTCTTCTTCCTTACCTCTCTCTTGCATTGTGTGATTGTTTTGTCACTTTAAATCTGTTACAAATCCATTTTCATGTTGTGTTGCATGAAATTGATAATGTAAATGTACTCTAGTCCGTGTTACACGTGCCTAGCCACAGATAAACCCATGCTACTTTATACATCTACAACTGAGCATGTCATAGGATCTTTACTAGCATAACACAACAATCAAGAAAATGAATGCACTGCATATTACCTTAGTCAAAAACTTATCGAGCATGAGGTACGATATTCGCAAATAGAAAAATTATGCTTGGCGGTCTCTTTCGTATTCCATAAGTTACATCATTACTTGCTTAATCACACAACTAAATTGATCACTAAGGTTGATCCCCTCAAGTATCTCTTATCTCGACCTATTCTCACCGGAATAATGTCTAGTTGGGTCGTCCTACTTAGTGAATTCGACATCTAATTCATTCCTCGTAAAGCAATTAAAGGAAAATCTCTCGTAGACCAACTTACTGAGGCACCTCTTCCTAGAATAGAACAAATTCATTTTACATTTCTTGATGAAGATATTTTATACATAGACATCGCGCCAACTTGGACTCTATTCTTTGATGGATCTTGTAACCTCCATGGATCAGGAGCTGGTATTTTTCTTATCACACCTAACAGACATGTTATCCCCAAATCATTTCAATTAGCATTCCCGTGTACCAATAATATCACAGAGTATGAAGCTCTCATAGCAGGATTAAAACTCGCTATATCTTGGAACCTTAAAGAGTTGGTTGTATTTGGTGACTCTTTACTTATCATTAAACATGTTACTGATGAATACCAAGTCAAAGATGAAAAACTTATTCCATATAAATGCATGGTAGATAGCCTCCGAAGCTATTTTTGATTGATTAGTTTTGACCAAATCCCTAGAATTCGTAACAAATCCGTAGACGTTATGGAAACTATTGGATATCTATTAGAAATTGCATCCAATCAACCCCAAACACATTTTCTTGTAGAACACCTCTTAACGCCTACCTATAATCTACCTAAAACTACTATGGTATGTGAAATCATGGGTCCTAATAACCCTTGGTACCATGATATTTACACCTTCATCCACGATAAAGCGTTTCCTACCAACATGAAACCAAGTCATAAATGCACTTTAGCACAACGTGCCTCTCGTTACACCATTTTAGTAGACACTCTCTATAGACGAGGTTACGATGGCATCCCGATCGATGTCTTAATCAAGAGGAGGCCTCTAGCATTCTAACTAAATTCCACTCGATATCTACAGAGTGCACACAAACGACATGGATTTAACCAAGAAAATCCCACGTGTTGGGTATTATTGGCCCACCATGGAGAATGTTACATACCATTTTATCAAATGATGTCAAGCCTATAAGAAACATGACAACATTAACCACACACCTTCTTGAGCATTGTAATTAATCACCACACCATGGCCCTTCTCTCAATGGGGGCTTGATCTCATCGGTAAAATCAGACCAATGTCGTCTAATGGACATAAGTTCATTATTACTGCTACCGATTACTTCACTAAATGGGTAGAAGTTATGCCTCTCACCTATGTTACCGGTAGCCAAATATCAAAGTTCATTTTTAACAATATCATCTGTCGATTTGGCATTCCGTCCTCTATTGTCACAGATAATGGAAAATCATTTAAAAACCAGGATGTAAAATACCTCGCCAAATGTTTCCACATTAAAATTAAATGGTCTACTCTATATTACCCCAAGGTAATGACCAAGCAGAAGCAACCAATAAGAATTTAAAATCCATCATGGAAAAAATTGTTGATACACATGGATAGAATTGGCACACTCAAATTTACCCTACTTTATAGGCTTACCACACATCTTACCGCACACGTACGAGAGCCACCATGTTCTCCCTTATCTATGGATGTGAAGTTATTTTACCTATTGAGGTTGAACTCCCATCCTTGAGAATATCCCTTAAACATGTAATTAATGAAGACGAATATCGATAATCACAACTTAATGAGCTTGATCTTCTAGATGAAAAAGACTTAACGCCATTAATCATCTTCAAGTGTATCAAAATTGGTCAGTAACACAATTATCATAAGAAAGTAAAACCTAGAGAGTTTGAGGTTGGTGATCTCATTCTCAAAGAAAATAAAAATAATACCACTAAAGAACGAGAAAAAGGAAAATTTGAACCTAATTGGTTAGGAACCTATATAATTACAACTAAGTTTGCCCCTAGATTTTATAAATTGGTCACTGAAGATGGTCAGGAACTTGATGAACCGATGAATGCAGTACATTTAAAGAAATTATATTCTTGAGGTGCTCTCTATTTCGGAGATAGATGCTTGTACATTTTTCCTTCTGTCTTACTCATCTCTAAATAATTTAAAATTATTCATTCCATTGGTAGATATTTCATTATCAAAATCACATCTTCATATTCATCATCATGAGACAAGTGTTAATATAGATCCTATTAAGTTTTGTGAGTATCATACTTCTTATAATGTCTCCCATTTTTGGCTTCTTTTGCCTATGGTCATACCTAGAAGCTTACTGATGGTAATATATTCCCTTTAAATTAATTCTCTCTTTCACAAAAAGCTCTAAAATTCTTTACCCGGTTGATTTGATCATCCATCTCAGTCTTCGGTGTTGAACCCTTGCATCCTACTAGTCATGTGGGGCTGAGATTGGGGGTAGACATTCCTTCCAAAATAAAGTGCACTATTGTAAAATTCAATAAATCAAATAAATTGTGAATAACATAATTGTCACACATTTCGTCTTTCACATTCTTTGGTGTTGAGTCCAAACTTCTTACTAGTAGTGTGAGGTTGGGAATGGAGGGAGGTGATCTTAATCATCTACGCCTTGTCTTCAGTGATAAACCCTTGCCTCTTACTAGTGGCATGGGGCAAAGCGTAGAGAGTCATTCATAAAATGTTACAAAAGCATCAAAAAAATAACAAAAAATCAATTTTTTTACTTGCCTATGTTTTCCCTTTGGTGACGAGTCTTTTCTTCTTACTGGTAGCATGGGGTAAGGCATAGGGAGTCATTACAAAAATACAAAATATTATAAATCTGAAAAAGTGCTTACAATTATAAAATCCCTAAAGAAGTAATTTAGATGCCTAAGTGAAGAGAGAACTATCCCTTCACCTCATATCTTACTAATCAATAGGCCACGTAATTGTCTAATTCTAGTACATGACCTATAAAGTGAAAGTCATTTTGAAACTGGTTCAATAACCTTAAGAAGAATTGAGTCACAATTTCCCAAATGGATTATTGTTATCACTTGTCTCTAGTATTTATTATTTGCATCTTGTGTCCTTCTTGATTCTCGGTGATGAGCCCTCACATCTTACTAGTTGCGTGGAATCAAGAATGGAGCTGACTTATTTTCATCATGTCATCACCAACATATCCTACCAATGGAGTGATAATTTTTGTATTATTTGAAGCATGAGTTACCACGAGGAACATGATACATACGAACGATACCTTGGTTTATCACCTCTCATAAGAAGTTTGCATTCTAGTCCATAAATTCCCAAAAACAATATAAAATCCCAAAAAATCAAAAAAATGTTAGAAAATCTCAAAATCCAAAAAATCCAAAAAAAACATTAGAAAATATAAAAAATACAAAAACATTTGAAAACTCTTCCAAATCCCAAAAACATACAAAAATCTTAAAATTACCAAAAATTCAAAAATCCTAAAAATTTGCAAAACCATCAAAAAGACCAAAAACTTAATAATCAACACAATTCATCCTTTAAACTATTATCCCCCAAAAACTTTCCACCACCTTATGACTATCATGTTCAAACCACTTTCCCTCACGTGAATCCTTACTTGGGGTGAATCTGGCTCTCATTGTTTCCTTGTTTGAGGACGATGACCCAATCCATTCTACGCCCTTATACCCTTTCTTGGGGGCACATATGATCAATCATCACTGTGAAACACATTAGGGACATGTTTTCTGGTTCTTGTGTTGCATTATTAGTTACAAGTTTATTCATTGTTTTCTTATATCTTGATATATAATAGGGGGCATCTTGATTTTATGTATCCTGGTATTTCCTCTAATATACTTCTGTTATGTGATTACATATCGTACAGGGCATCATACCTTCTTAATGGCCTCTGTCTATGCTCTCTTACACTTACATATCATACCGAGGCATCATACCTTTCTAATGGCCCTTGTCTATGCTCTTATGCATATTACAACGTAGTCATCCTAACCTTCTATATCACGATGCATCTTATTATGTGCTATATTAAAATTAAGATGCTTTCATCCTATGAGTATCTTCCTGCATGATCGAACACTTACTTTGTACCTTATTCTCAAGTTTGGGAATACTACTTGATCACTATTGCAGGTTTGTGAATCCTACTTGAGGATATTTCTCAAGTATCATAAGCTATCCAACAACTCCTTATCCCCCACCATGGTCACCTATATTTGATCTGTTCATCCTCACTCCTCATTTCTACCCCTCCGCCACTTATCCCTACATCACCCTTATCGCCATTCCTTTCCCCCTTTCACCACTATGTGTTCTTCAATTTCACTCTTCTACTTTCAGCTTGAAAATCTTACTTAATCACCCCTTCTATGTGGGACTCTTGGTTGAGGTATACCCTCTTCCTAAGATCTTCTCACTTTGTAGAAACTTCTCCACCATCTCCTCTTTCATCAAACAACAATCACCACCACACACATCTTTCCACTCCACCTCTTCCACTTATCATTCCTGCCTCATCACTCTCACCATGTGGGCATCCCAATTAAGGATTCCCCTCACACTCTCCATCCTACACCACATATGTTCCTCCATCCATTCATGTCACACTCCTTTGTTTCCTTCCTTGTTATCACCTCCTCTCACCTCTTATTCCACTATCACTTACACCATTCACCCTTTTCTCATTCTTCCGAATATCCATCTTCTGCTTGGTAATCTTACTTACACACTCTCATAGTATGGAAAATTCACTTGAGGGTTCCCCTTCAGTCCATATTGTCATACCCTCTTCCCACCAACTCCATCAATCACTTACTTCTTCCCATCATTCTTCTTCTTCATCTTGGTGATCTTACTTAACCACTCATGCGGTATGGAGATATTACTTAATAGTCCCTCTTAAGGATGCTATGTCATCTTGCACTCCCCCATCACTCCACATTCTCACCATCCACATTTTAGCGTCATTCCCCATCATCGATCTATACTCTCACCTCCTCTTTCATTCTCACAAACACCACCTTATGCTTTCCCACTTTTCATCTCCATCATCCCTCACTTGGAAATATTACTTAACCACTTCCATCGCATGACAATATTACTTAAGGGTCCTCCTTAAGTTGAACTTGTCATTCTAGACTTCTCCCTCACCTCATTCTTCATTTCCTCCATTGATCGTTTCTTCCTCCTGGTCTCCCCTACCAACCACATTTTCCTCCTACCATTATCCTTTCTCAACCTATCATATCACCGAGTGTGTCTACTATCATCCGCCTATAATCATGTTCCTTTCCCCATTTCCCCCTTCTTGATCCATCATCCTTCATACCGTTTCCTCCCATTATTTTCATGTCTTATTTCTTCATCTTCACCTCATTCATCCTCATCCTTCGCATCCTCTCCTCACCTTCACCTTGTCATAATTTATGACTCACCTTTTCTTCTGTCTTCTTATTTAATCTTGTTGAATTCTCCCACATATCTACCCCCATGCTTACCCGCCATTCTTATCACTTCTTCCCCTAACATTATTTCATCATCATATTCCATTTCTGTGCTAATAATTCTTGGTGGAATTCCCCTAAAATTCACTCATCCTCATTCTACGCGGCCTTGGTCACTCTCTTTGACGTTCTTCATATTTTATTCATTCCTTCCTTCCTCTGTGCCCACCAATCATTATCGGTGGACTTCCCTAACGTCCCTTCATTGGTGTTTCCTCTTCCATTCCTCATTTACTTTTTCCCTTTCTTCACTTTTCCTCTCATCCTTCCCCACTAATAATTATTGGTGGACTTCCCCTAATGTCCCTTCACTGACATTCCCTCTTCTCTCCTTCCATTCTCTTTTTCCTCATCATCTCTCCATCACCCTTGTCCATGCTGATAATTATTGGTGGAATTACCCTAACATCCCTTCACCATTGACATCTTCTTATCCCCCATTCTCTCTTCCCTCCCCTCCCTTTTCTCCACTCCCACCCTTTCTTGTCACTTCTTCCCCACCTCTCCATCTTCCCTTCACCCTCTTCAATATCTTTACTGTCTTCATCATACACCCTCTATCTATTTTCTTATCATCCTCTTATCCTCATCTCATGCATCTCCACATATTTTCCAATCCGTGTCATTCCTCCCTTCTTTCTTCTCTTTACATTCATTATGCTGCCAACTCTTCACCAAATATCTCCTTTCTTAGTTTCCTTCCTTCTGCATCATTTTCTCTATTATCCTCCCCTCCTTCCCACTTCTCGTCTTATTTCACTTACTTTGTATCATATTCTTCCCCTTTTCCCCTTGCACTTCCTTCTTACTTACCCATTGATAACTGTTATTCAATGTTATCCCATATTTTTATCATCCCACCCTCCACATACATTTCCATGCGGTTTGTTCCATATTATTTACCTTGGTCTTCCTCACGATGACCAGGTTCCTTCAATCTTCTCCATGTATCCGCTCTATCATCTCTTCTTCCCCCATCATTTTCACCTTCCTCCTACCCTCCCCTTCCTTTCTCTATCACCCCTACCTTTTCAATCATTTTGTACCAGTTTCTCTTCTTTTCTCTGATCTTCTCCACATCTTCCTGGTCCCTCATTATTTCTTTATTTTCTCCATTCTACCGCATATTTCATCTTCTTTAAATTCTTCATCATCTCCTTCATTTTTCCATCCCTCTCTCCCTTTTTCTTGATTTTACCCCCTACTCTCATCTCATCTTCTCCTTCTTGTTTGTCTTTCCTCATTTTCCATACCCTTTTCTTCTTCACCTCCTACTTCTATAGTTTATTTATTTTCTCAGCTCTATCATATCTTTCATTTTCCATCATTTCTCTCCCTTCATCTCCTTCACCCTTCTTCATTATTCCACTCCCTTCATTTTGAATATCTCTCTCCCTTTTTCATAATTTCACCACGTGCTCTATCATTTTCTTGTCTTCTTCTTGTTTGTCCTTCATCATTCCCTTCTTCCCCTATCATCCCTCTCTCTTATTCTCTTCCACCTATTTCATTTATTTTTCTCCTCCTCTGTCTCTGTCTGCTCTATTCCATACCCTTGTCTCCTTCACCTTTGAATTTTATTGCTATTCTCATCACCAACCACTACTCATGTCCATTAATTTTTCTCTTTTCACTCTTACTCATTACGTCCTTCAACACATCCTCACACCTAGCATTCAAGGCCAATTGAATCCTTTCCCCATTTACACAGTATAGTCATTCCATTCTCTTACACCCCATTCTCGTCCTCCTTTCCACAAAATTAATCTCTCCTCTTTTTGAGATATCTGTCATATCTTCCATCCCTGTTAACCATCTCGAGGGGGCATCATCACATATATCCATAATCACATCTTCCCATGACATTTTTTTCTTCGAGGATACCATGAAATTCATCACCTACCACCTTTTACTCTCCCTAAAAAACATTTGCTCTACTTTTTCTTAGAAAAAGTAGATTGAATTCTTCCCCATTATTATAAGTGAAAGTTTGTTTTACTTCTTTCTTAAAGAATGCTTTCTCTTTTCTTGCTCTAATAACTTCTTATCGAAGTAACACCTTCCTTAAGAAAAATCTATTCAAAATATTCAATCTCACATCGCTGGGAATATTCATCCATCTCGCTACTTTCTTTGAATGGAAACTACTTCCATAGTACCCTTATAAAGAGGGGCAAACGTAGATACCCCAATTTCTCACCTATCCTAAATCAATTAATTTCCCCATTATATTTTACACAAAAATGCACATTGAATTAATTGATGTTAATTGATTAATTAATCCGTTTCAACCCCTAAATTAGACCCAATCTTCCCCACATGCCAAATATTTCCCATGTCCCCCACTTGTAAATTAAATATTCAAATTTAATTCTAGGCCATTCCTCATGTCTCCCACTCACCTAATCATGCTTACTTTCCATAATCATGATTAATTTAAACCCCCAATTAATCCTAAATAGAGCCTCACCCCCTTTTTAGAATAAGCTTGAATATCCTGTCAGAGCTCTTACATTCTTTGAGCATAGAGCATCCTCCCCACCTCATCCTAATTCCCAAATAGCCCCATTTTGATCATCCCAAATCTATTATCCCCTTTATCCATTGGTGTAAAGTAAGTCGATCTTGTTGTAGAGAAGGCCTTGCTCCAGTTCAAAGGAAGCACCTACATTTCACACAATCAGGGCTCATCCACACTTCATTTCCCATTTCGAGGTTTGCTAAGGAATCACGAAGGAGAAGGTATCTAGTTAGTTGGTTACTTTCTTGTTATCAATGTATTTTCCTAGCTCACACCTACTATGGATAATGTATGTGATGTTTGTAAGTATACTCACATAATTAACACTCTCTCCCTATTTCTCCTATTCCCCTTTACCTTTTTCCCAAGAAAATTCCTCCCTTGTACACTATACAAGAACTTTTCCATAAGTTTAGTGGAGTATTTCTATGTGATCCTCAGATTAACGGATACCCCAAAATTTTAGGTAGTTTAGATTCAATAATGGTAGCCTCCCAATACCCAATAAGGAGGGGTTTAGTCTCATGACCATTGGTGAAAACCAATAATCTAAACTGCAACAAATTATTTCACCAATAGGTACCCAAAGTTGTCACACATATACCTGATACTACAATATTGATGGATACACCTTTGGACACACCAAAAGAGTTGTCTAATAAAAAGAGGTTACAAATCCAATACTTCCATATTATGATAGAAGTCAAGGTGAACAAATTGATACACTAAGTGATCCTTTTACGGATATCCCCACTTCTCCACCACAAGATCATATTGATTTTAATTCAAATCATGATATTAGTTGTAACAAGAATATAAATGACCATCTTCATATGCCGCTTATTTGTAAGGTGACATATATTATGTATGCACGAAATTATCTAAATATAATTATTGATTTACGACGACAACGTGTTTATCTCTACAAGAATAAGAACATACAAGCTAAATCCTAAGTTTGTTTATAAAAACATTCCACCACCACAACTCCCAACCCTATTGGGGAAATGTTCAAAATAATCTCAAGGATAACAAAAATTCATCACTACCACTTAATTTTGATGATAGAGATGAATTTGATTCTACCTAGTCTTGTGAAAACTATAAAAACTAAGCATTACATGTTTATCAACATCTAGATACTATGCATAAATTTGAAAAAATAGAAAAATAACACCCCATTGAATCCATCTCCTCATTCTCTTGACACGTTCTTATGGTAAAACACGTGTTACTATTCTATAAATTCAACATATCAGCTATTCACGCATCCAACACTACATTCTCACTCATAACATACTATAGCTAGCAAGCCTATCAATTTCCACCTCAATCTTCACTCTTGGGTTACATAAACCAATGTTTCATACCTTCTCAATTGCCTAGGACCACATGTGGATCTCTCTTCCTTATTTTCCAATAATAGGTTTCCTTTCACTATATATGCCCCTACATACTTTTGCAAGGGTCACATTTCCAATATGTTTTGTTAATCTTACTAATCACATCCCTAGTCATCACATGCTATGTCATATCTCTTCTATCATAATGTGTTTCACACATAAATATAAATCAATATCAATAAATTGTAACCTCTTCAAGACATGATGCTCTACTCACAAGTCTAAATTCAAGGTCTTCTACTTCACACACTACACATGGATCTCGCTCGCCTAGTTATACTCTCAAGTATTCATTTATAAACATTACTACTATTGTACTACTTACATTTGAGTCACAATCAAGGCCTTATCGTCCATCCATTTTTCTAGTTTCTCCACCTCCTTTGGAGGATCTCATTGATAGCTCAATCCTACCCTTATTTCGTGTACATAGCTAAGCAATTTGAAAATAAAAAACATTAGCATCATTTCAAAATATAAAATCAATACATGTACAATTCAGTTGATTTTTAGAGCTTTACAATATATATGGTTTTTTCACTTTTGTTTGATACATAGTATGTTTCTTTCACGTTTACACACATGTGTTCACGAGGTACTTTGATCACTAATGCAATAAATACATAGAGTTATACATGATGATAAATGTTGTCCAACCATTAAACCATAATTCTTATACTTTTGAGGCATCTATTTTATGCCACATCCAGTGATATTGTTTTATTTTAGTTACTTTTTACTTCCTCATCATGCTTGATTATATATATCATGTACATGTTATCTTTTGAGATAACAAGACTAACATATGAGCCTTGTGAAGTGTTAACATATCTTGTTTCAATTTTTTTCACCTATATTGGCTACTATATCATGTTATCATGTTTTGACACTCTTATTTATTACATACTTGATTGTGTGTGTGGGTTATTGCTAGTTTATTCTCATTGCTTGTGTCCTATGTTTCTTAATTTTCTTGTGACACCATGGGTGTCCTATGCTTTTGGAATTATGCCTATCTTGTTTTCTCTTTCTTTTTCTTGTTGATGATCCATGCGGCTTCATCCTTCATTGTATTGTAACACTATAGGTGTCCCATGTTTGTAGATTTATGCCTTTTGTGTTAAACTGTTTACATATGTGTTACATATTATATCACTATTATTTTACTTGTCTTCTCCTACATGCATTTGTACTATTGTTATTATCACATATATTGTTTCTATCTATTTTTATTATTACTTTGATTGCAATCCATGGTTACTAACATGTGCCAACACCTTCCCTTTTGTAGGTACAAGTTCTTCAATGTGACCACATCTTGAGCATCCTACACTCTCTTATAGTTTCTGATACATCCCGTGAATAAACACACATATTTAATTTTGATCCAAGTGCTCAAACATGGTTTTCACACATGCATCAAAAGAGAAGGCATTCATCTGGGTATATTCTTCACTCATAATAGAAACAAGTAGAATCTTATGGTAACATATAGGTACAAATAGGGTACAAGTAATTAGAAATATACTAAAAAAATAACACTTAGACAAAAAATCACATGTTAATAATCATAAAGATTTCTCAAGACTATATGTATAGTCCTAAACCCTACCACACATTTTTTCCCAAGGGAAGTCACATCAATGTTCTCAACAGATTTCAAAATTTCAACTACATTTATAGGTTTTAACACAATTTCAAATATAGTTCACTCGATTCAATCGGTACATGGGGCATGAAGTACTTCACTCCTTTTTCACCATGGCATTCAATTTCTACTACAGTTTTAGGAATCTTGGGGGCATAAGTCTCCTTCCTCCATCAACATTTTAGTAAATTACAATTTCTACTCAATTGTGTATCATATGGAAAGAGCATGGGGAACTCATTATATTTCCTATTGTGTTTCCTTTATTTATAGAATTAGGCCTATATCATTCTAAAGGTAGTGTGGTCTATGAGGTTATGGAAGATATTGAAGTGGCTAAGTTCTTCATAGGTAGACTTTACTTTCCTCTTGCACTCAAAGGGGAAGATATCAAAGTTGTTGAATAACTTTGATACCCAGTCTTATTCCTTAGTGGGGTGTTTCAAAATTCATTCTTCTTCTTCTTTCCTCGGTATTTCATTTTCGGTTGCATTCCCATAACACTCTATTTTCTCCTTGGAAAAATTGGGGATTGATCACCCCAACTTTAACGAATTGAGCAATGTAAATCTTCAAGCACAAGTAAATCACAAGAGTTTATCCCGTTATAGAATAAATAGGTGTATTCCTTGTTTACTTATTTTTCATTTCATTTTTGTGTAAATACAAATATTTTGTGTTACACTTTACATTTGAGTTAAAACCCAATTCTTTATCATGGAAATTAACTACACAATATGTTGCGATTTCATTGTGAAGCATGCCAACACCACGCACAACAAGGAATCTACAAAAAAACTTCAAGAAAAGATAGGATGTATCTACATACTCAAGTATTTTTTCCTTTAAGCATGTAATTTCATTTCATACTCAAAGGGGGAACGTAGACACTCAAATATGGCAATCCACTCTTTTACGCTTCTAGTTTTGACTTGATGTAATCTTGCTACGATAAATACAACCTTCTCATGCCTTCTTAGCACATTATGAGGTATCTCATTTATATTTTTATCCTTACACACCAACATGTCATCAAATTATGGGAACAAAATGCATAAAATATCTAACAAAACATCAGTTTACAAGTTGTAAACTTCAAATTGCATGTCGGTAGGGAGATTATATTCATCCCTCACTAACTTGTATGATCTTGGGCGACATGTTCTCCATTTTTTTTTCAAATTCATATTATTTTTTGGGTATTATAATCCCTTTGGGTTAGCATTTCTTATATAAATCATCTACATAACTTTATATAAATAAATAAACAATGCCTCTTTCGCTAACCTACAAATCCTATGGTGCTACATTGATACATGCACTTCCAACACTTACAAAAGGAACCTAAGGCTCCCTAAATCTCATAATAACACATCTACAATCATTACATAAGAAATATTTGTAGGTATAAAGCTTCATAATTGGTCAAGCTATCAATACCCCTCATCCACAAGAACTTAGATATCCCTTCCCCAAGTATTTTAGAAATATCCAAATCAACTCAAGCATTTTCAAAAATGGTTGTCAAATCTTGTTGCATTCATTTAGATATCACATGATAGGTGCACAACAACATGTGTTTTGAGGCCTCTTTAGAGTAGTGCCAATGTCGATAGTGCATGGGGGTTTCCATAACCCAGCTAATGTGTTTTTAGGGATTACAATCCATGAATAGGGGTTGAGATCATTTTTAGAATATTCAGAGAGCTTCACAAAGATGATCAAAAAGTAGGGTTTGATAATGAAAATAATTCCTAACAACTAACAAAGTGTTGGGAAGTTATAGAGACAGAAACCAAACATCCAAGACTATACGAAAGGTTAAAATTCATACATACAGCTCTAGTAGAAGTGTAAAATCCTAACCTGATTAGTTTCCAGTCACATTATCCTGAATGAAGCATTATTAATTTCAAATCTTTGCATTTTAGAAGTGCATCCTCCCATAATTTCCTAGAATCTTCGTAATTAACTAAGTACACTCATTCCTTTATGTTTTCAAGTTTGTATCTTGTTTAACATATTAGTTATAAGTATTGATGCATTATTCTAATATTGGTAATTAATGTTGGAAGTTAATTAATCAAATTAATCACCTGTTGCTAACCCTTACACCCTTTAATGTACTTAATTCACTAAATTATTAAATTTCACATTATCTAAACTATGGTGTAAAGGCATTTTTTGTAGAGTTTATTGTATATTTATGGAATTCATATTAGGCATTAACATCAATATATTTATTGTTAGGATTTCTTCTATCAACCTCAATAGTGGGAGGGAGAGATACAATATTGCACTCTAACAACTTCTATATAATAACTTGAAGAGAGAAGGGAAATAATGTGATTTTATACTAAGGAGGTGCTTGTAGTTGAAGCTTATTAGGTTGAGATAAAACATTAAAAATAATTTTACCATCAAATCTTTGATTATTGGGTTTATCTTGGAAATTATATTTTCCTTGCAATGTATTGGGAGCATTGGAAGTATACTTAAGTTTGTTCATAGATAGTATTATAGCTTCTCATTTTGTAAGGGTGTGGCATAGCTCATCAAAAGAAAAGAATGAAATTTCTCAAAGATAATATATTATCTCAAAGGAGTGAGTAGAATCTAGGTGAATAGATTTTCCAAGTCAATGTTGGATATGATATTATTCATCTTGGTGAACATAGTCTTGTAATGTAAAACATAGTCACTAATAGGATCATTGGAACCTTATTACATCTTGTACATTTGATTATGAGATATCTTGTCCACAATATTAATAGAAAAGTGTTAAAGGAACTAATTATCCAATGGGTCAAAAGCACACAAAAAAAGTAGAGGAAGGTCATAGACCATACACATAATTCTTAAGACTATGAGAAAATATTAGTGAAAAGTCATTGTAAAGCATAATATAAGAAATCTTGATGCAAATCACAAAGGTGTTTCTTGGGATTTGATTTCCCACCATTAACAAGAATATTATGTGATAAGAAACTAATATGCAAGGGATAAGAGACCATGAATAGTGTAAGTGGATTATGAATTAATTGGGTGGAGTCCATGACATTAACGAGGCAAGAAGTCCATTTTTCTAATTAGAATACCTTACCTTGCAAGTTAAGGATAAAATGTTCAAGAACTTGTGTAGGTGAGGGATGGTATGAGTCACATGGGCATGCACATGAATAGTTGGAGCTTATATGCATAGATACAATGTCATTATAAAGGGGGAATATAGGATTCACTCAAAGATATATGAATAATATATGTGGGAATAATAAATGTGGCAGTTGATAAAGATGTAGCATTAGACTAAATACCATCAAATTAAGAGTTTATAGAAGCTTGGAAATACTTTTGTCTTCTCTGGAAATACTTTTTTCTTCTCTAGAAAAAATAGAAAATAATTAATGTGGCACACATTTTTAGTAAGGAAAGTGGAAAAACCTTGTGCATAAAATTCATTACTAACATATTCATCACTGAGTACCCTCTTGGGAAGGATCAATCGAGACTATCATAATATATTGAAAAAAATGCTGAAATTAATACATATTTATCCATGACATGGGTGTTATGACTTGCTCACAAGTAAAAAAAAAAATCCATGAAATCAAAGATATTAAGGAAATCTAATTTATCTTGTGATATTTTCTCATTATGATAGGAGTGGATACAACCCCAAACCTTAAGATGAAAAGTGAGATTAGTTACAAGATGATGAACATCTAACATAGGGGACGATAAGAAAAAGGATACCAATAAGTTAGATTAGAGGATGGGACATATCCCTTAAGTCCGGCATGGGAATAGAATTGGTTAGAGGGATAATAGCCCTTGCCAACTAGGAGATTATACCCTTAAAATTACCATCATGCGATTAGGGAACATGGAAATTCCCGTGAGAATGAATCACAAAGATGAAGTCAACGGATGCAAGAAAAATTAACATGGGTGGAAAGTGTGTAAGAAACCCTAGGGAAAATAGGGTTTATACACAAAACAAGTTCACCAAATGATTTAACCAAAATTGGAGTTTATTAAAAGGGGGTTGGTAATAGGTTTTATATTCTGATTTAATAATTAAATAATCAATGAGAAAAAAAAAAAGACTATAACTCCAAAAATAAACAATATAAACAATAGGATACAATTTATAAAATGATAATAAGAGAGTGCACTTAGTTGATATAAATGTACTAAAGGAAATCTAGGTGTGAAGATTGGTTGTATATGCTAAGGGAGATATGAAGATTCTTATTTTCTAGAAGTGAATTTAGAGGATGATTTGGGATAGAGCTATATGGATTAGGAAAGAGTCTTAGTATGGATTGGTCCTCTTTTATACATTTTAAGAACCTTGTGTGATAGGGTTCTACAAATTTGAGGTTCTCTCCTTTTGTCTAGAAAGATACTTCCTGCCAAGGATTAGGGTTTGCATGATTACATAACTTCTTGTAATAACTATTAACAAGTAGATAACCCTATATGTATATAAAAACTTCATAAAACAATTAGATAAAAATGAGAAATATGTGTGTGGTCGGATTGACCTTGGTGGTCACCTCTCTTGAACTTGTCTAGGTGTTGCACTACATCCCCTCAAGTAGGATAAAACCTAGTGTAGCTCTCCTAGTGTTGGTTCAAGTGTGAATGCAATGCTAAGAAAACCCCATAATGTGCTTTTGATTCTCTTGACGTAAAAAATAATAGGTGTAGCTATAAATTTACGAGATGTAACCTTCCAAATTTTGTATAAATTCTTAGCGAATGCATACCTAGAATGAATTCTCTATAATCTTTAGATGTTTGTAAATGTACAACCTTGGCTTGACCTTGAATATGGTTTCTCACAGATAGGGAAGATAAAATCTTTGACCTTGTTGAGTACTTTATACCTGATGTATGGGATTCTCCTAAGGATGTGCTATTATTGTATATAGAGAGATGAGATCTTGAGAGTGATTTGGAATTACATTTGCAAGACTGTCTCTTCAAATTCCCTGATGAATTCAAATCATGAATTATAGTTTCTTATATAGATGTTTATTATTACTGATTCACACTAAAGATAGTCTAGGGGATAAGAAATAACCTAAAGAAAGATATGAAAATAAATTAAATACTTGTTGGATGGTAAAATAAAAGGTTATACAAGTATTAAGATCATATAGTTTTGGACAGAAGTTCATGTAATTAATCTATATTTTTGGGCAAGATGCCTAGGAGTTATGGTATGATTTAAATTGATGTATTTGGGTATATTGACAAGTGAGTATAGTGTACAACAAAGTATTTCATTAAATGGGGACACGAATATGACACTTTGTCTCGTGGTACATGCATAAGTAATAGTGTAGGGATGAATTCAAATTTTTCATTTTTGAATGATACATTTCCAAATGTATGTATCTACACCAACTAAAAAATAGAATTTACAACTTTAATGTACAATATTTCTTGTCAAAGAAAAATGTTCAATTTTTTTCTAAGGCCAACATTTTTATCCTCCACTCATGCAATGATCATTTTTCAATTGCACATGATACCCTACTCAACTAAAATATGATTGAATGGGGATTTTTTTGAAAAATTTGTATATATAAGGAATCTCACTCCATCTATTCAAAGGACATCAATCCCTTACATATTTAAGCTACATACGAGATTGAAAAACAAACCCAATTCTAAAATCAATTTCTCAAGCACATCATCCTTCTACTAAGTTAGAATACATCATGCATGGCTTTCAGGCAATTATCACATGATATGTTATACACCCAAAATTATTTCCAAGTTTTAAAGGTCATTTTAGGAAATTTTTATAACATATTTGCAAAAATTCATTGAGAGTAAGAACCACATATTCCTAAAACCCTTTTAAGGTAGTACTATGTAGGAAACACTTGCTAATGGGGAATTCTAAGGCGAGTCGACTAATTGAACTAACCCCCTTTTAGGTTTTCAAGTAAAGGATGAAACTAGGGTTTTAAAGAAAAAACCTAAATAATTTAAAGAAGTGAAATCGTAGACATATTAATATAAAATATCGATCCTAAGATAGGTGAATATTGTGCCTAAGTCGAGTCAAGAACAAATTTATATAGGATAAAACCACCTAGAAAGGAAAAATCCACATAGATGCTTTGTCCAAAATTGGTGAATTCATCTTTGAAGACATTATCAAATCACAATATAACTTTGAAAATATCCATATTTCTGCCTACAAAACCTAGATCTATCATCACATCCATCATATCATCTTACAAAAATAATCAATTGGAACATTCCCTTCTAACCCTAACCCTCACTCCCTCTATCTAACTCTCTGAGGTTGAATGATTTGAATGTTGAACAATGCGTGATTTATGATTTATAGATATATTATGTTTACTATTTGTTTGATTCTAAGTCATATTAACACATTTTAATAAATAATATTAATTAGGAAAAACCTAGTTTTGATATTATAAAATCATTATGTAAAAAAATTGTATACTAAATATGAGTTATACTAAATATGAGTATCTATGGGATGAGAAAGTGATAAACAATAGTTGTGACCTCCACTACAAAGGAAAATCATGTCACTTCTTCTCGGGTAAGTAAAGAAGATGTATGGATTCAAAGGTTGGGCACAAATATTGGGTTTTTTGAGAAGGATATAAGGATATATTGTAGTAGTTAAATAAAAATATATCTTGTAAAGAACCTTACATATAATTCTTAGCTAAAGCACATTGACATGTAGTACCATTTGGTAAGGTAAATAGTTGAAGAAAAGAAGATATTAATAGAGAAGTTTGACATAGATGAAAACTTTACAAATTCATCAATAGAGGTTGCATTAGTACTAAGAATGTTTCTTTGTACACGAAATCAATGGGCATGGTGATTAACTAAAATTAACTAATATGTAGTATGTGGGAATAGTTAATCTAAGCTATAAAAACTATAATAATGTAAATAAATGTAGTAAAGAAGTATGTAAATGAGATAAACAACTATGTAAAAGGAAATGATAACCCTAATGTGTAAGAGAGAAGAGAAAATAACTCAGCTGAATAACATATGCTCATGGGACTATGTCGCAGAGCTAACCGGAGAATCTGGAAGCAGAAACGATCATGTAGAAGCCCTGAAAAGGATGGGTCTGGAGTATCTAGTTGGATTGGAGAGCACCGGAGATGGACAGGGGGTACCTTCGGGTGCTTTGGTATGTAAACTAGGTGCCCCGGTCTACGCAAAAGCTCTAAAAATGAATCTCACAGGGCTAGGAGGTGGTTCAAAACCCTTGTTATGTGTCGCATTAGATTTGTTGTCATGTAACTAGTGTCGCCAATAATCCAAAATGGTGTAAAGACCTGTAAAAGACCAAAAGAAGTATCAATACCCTAAAAAAAGAAAGACACAAATGAATGGGTCAGACTGACCTCAACTGCCATAAAAGTGGGCTTATCAACTGAGCATTGCACTACATTTCAGACCCAAATATAGTTTTGGTGAGTGTGTGCATAATGTGCCCTAGGTGCTCTTGTGCCAAGTAAACTTTGTGAAGTAGCGAACAATAAATAAATGTAGAAGATCTAATAGCATGTGTGCATGAAATAGAATATAATCCTCCCCTATGAAGTGTGTGATGCAAATGACCTAGCCTTGTGCCTTGTGATGGAGCTATGTGGATGCAAGTGATCTCCAATGCAATAGATGGATGTAAATCTAGATGAGTGATAGTAGTGAATGATTCTAGGTTCCTCATTATGGTCTCATAACTTTATATTTATAGGGTTCTCTTGATCTAATTTCATAATTAACCCCAAAATGGACAACCACCAAAAAGATAAGAAGCTAAAACAACTAGAAATATCCCAAAAGATGATGGGAAAGTGCAAAAGGGACAGGGGTGCCCCTAGTGGGACCACGACGCCTCGAAGACTAATCTAGGTGCCCCAATTGAGGGTAAAATAACACGGGATGACAGAAGCTGACTGGTCATGTGGATGTAAAATATAGAGAATGATGAAATAAAATAAAACAAGATGGCCAAAAGACGAGGGTTAATTAGTAATTTATTCACTCAATAACCTACTAAATAGTAGTATGGAAACCAGGATAAATAATGTCTAAAGTGTATGATTTTGTGACTACATTTTCCCCCAAATTTATGTTGGTGAGCGGAAAGATCAGTAACATAAAGTAGATAGAGATGTGTACCTGATGTCCATCTAGAGTGTAGTAGAAACATGCCGGAGGACTAGACAAAGCATGGAATTAAAAATATGGAGGAGAGTGGAAAATAAAGATGAAAATGCAAAAAAAAAGTGATGAGAGTGAACCTAGGGTGGAATGCGTGTGTGTAGATGCTACAAAGTGTGTGATGTACTTGCATGGTTAGTATAGTGTGTGCTATCACAAAGTGTTGTTTTTGATGTTGTTGTTGTTTTTGTTACCCCCATTTGACTACTTGTTTCTCATATGACCAAACTTACAAGGATAAAACAATCAAGTAGTCAAATATGTATGTATGTATGTATGTGTAAAAACACAATGTAAAAGATGCATGTAAAAGTATGTAAATGTAAAATACGCAAATGAAAAAAATGTAAATGGAACATGTGCACCTGATCCATGTCAAGAAAGAGAGTGTAGAAGGATATCTTGTATTACGAGTTTTTTGGGAAATCTCATGCTACCCTGGCCAAAGAAGTGTAGGGAGAAATCTTCCTCAGTATCTGCTTCCCTAAATGTGTATGTAGAGATCTCTATGTTGTCCTAATTTTTGGGCGATTCAACACCAACAGTAGAATAAGTATTGGGAGGAATTCCAATCTATCCTCCAACCATTAACTACTCCCCCGAATGCTAAGGACACCATGTCTTGTAAAATCCACTATGTACGGGGTTTGTAGACTGGTCTGAACCCACTCGCTGTATATAACTAAACCAAACCGGTGTAGAATCTCTTTGTTAGTATGTAAAAACCCCAAATGATGCCCCCTCTTTGGGGATGCATGCGACATTGCTGATAGGAGAATGTGGCCCCAAAAGAGGACCAACCACATGAACTATACCTTGGAAAGTGCTTGGTAAAAACCAAGGCACACACAAACAAGAAGGCTAGCCAAAGACAAGTGTGAACAAACATGCATATAGAAAACAATGTATAGTCTACGCAAACAATGTGTAAGCTACCAAACAATGTAGGAAACACACAAAAGAAAAAGTAAGCCACACAAAGTGGGCTGAAAATATGGGACATCACTCACGATGTCGCAAGACATGCAAGGTCATCATGGCCACAAACACAAACAAGTGTGCACACCAAACATAGGGCAAAGCCCCATACAAGAAAAAAAGACAAAATCTAACAAACAAGTATGGAAGCCGATATCCTGCATAACAAATATTGCACATGAAGCACCCGTTAACATGTTAGAAATATACTAGTATGTCAAAAGTGTGTATAACCAAGTAATGTAAAGTGCTAAGTACAAAATGAAACAATAGAACCTATGAGAGACGAATGCTAATGCCCCTAGCAACTAGTGTAGGAAGGGTAGAAGGTGAGTATCCATGCTGCATGCAAGATACCTGTATCTATGATCAAAACTAGAAAAATGTATGAACACACATCTATGGATGATATAGATAAATGAAATACAAGTAAGCTAACTAGCATGTATAATAAAGTGACCATGAACAAAGCAAAAGCAAGGAAGTAAGAGTAAAAGCATCCATAATATTCAACATGTTGTGGATGGATGGAATGGAATGAAAAATGGAGTGATATGAGCCACGTGCCCCCAAGTGAATGGAAGTGTATGCAATGAGGTTCATTTAGTTTTCTCCTTAATAGCATCAAGAATGAACCATAAATAAGAGTATGTCATCGAAATGGTTGAAGTGTGTTGTGTGTCTAATGCGCTGTGATGAATATGTATGTGTATTGATGAGATGCAACCTAGAAATGATGTGTGTGTGAACCCTATAGCCAAAGCATATATCATGACTAGATTAACATGTAAGTGATGATTTAGCCTAACCGTATATCACTATGAGATGAATGGATAAGTGATGATTTATCCCTAAGCATATATCACTACAAGATGAATGGATGAGTGATGATTTAGCCCTAAGTATATATCACTACAAGATGAGAAAAAGGAGTGGTGATGTAACCTAAGGTGTATACCACTACAAAATGATAGAATAGGTGATGATTTAGCCTAAAGTGTATGTCACTAGGCTGGAAATGTCGCATGATGAAAGGTCGAATAGTAAATGTGTGATGAGTGTAAGGTCCATTTGATTTGTAAACCCTCGACAGTCGAGTATGGACCGAGGAACTAAAGTGCGTCATAGGGTAGTGAGTGCAACATGTAGAAGACAATGCCATATAGGTGATGATAATGGATGACCATATGATGAGGAGAATGTGTAAATACGCTATGTGTAGAATGAAAATGTAAGATGTGTAAAACATGTAAAATGCAAGGTGAATAAAACATGTGAACATGCGATATGTAGAATGTAAATATAAGAGGTGTAGAATGTGTAAAATGGCATGTATGTAGATGGGATAGTGATGTAGTATGTAAGATGATGCTATGCTAGACTCATATAGGATGCATATTAGTATAGTATGTAGAATATGTGTGAAAAATGCGCAGTGTAATATGTATGGCATGTAGATAAACAAATAATGCAAAGTATGTAAAATAGGTAGTGTAGGATGTAAGACACATAGACAATGGTGTAGATATAATGGTGACTAGTATGATGTATGTTGTATAAGTGTCAAAATGTAGAATGTAGGATGAATGCCGCATGATGTGGGAATAGGTGTAGTGTGTAAGACCTATTGTGTCATGTGTGGGGTTCATGTGTAGTAAGCCCTCAACAATAACGTGTGAACCGAAGCAAAAGAGTGTGTCATTAGGTAATGACGACGCTATAGTAAGAATGAATATGCATATGCTATGAAATTGAATAATGCAAAGATGAGATGTGAGTAAATGCTACAATGATGTATGCGTAAATGCTAAGAATGTGATGTAGTACTATGTAAGAATGATAATGTAAGAATGAGGGATATGTCTATGATGCTAATGTGATGGGGGGGTATGTGTGAGATACTATGCCCCCAAGTGTGTGTGTAAAAAGATCATGTAAATTCATCGAGAAGATCGTCATCCTCTGGGTCAAATTCATATGGATAAGCATTGGTGACCTAATAAGAAATAATGTCTGGTTGATCATGCAATGAACCATTAAGGCATAAGTTGTACATGCCCATGGCATACTCCTCATCGGTGAATGGAGGAAGTGGGAAACCATGTGCATACCAACGAGTGAGATTTTGTGAATATCCAAGAAAAGAACTATTGTAGATAAAAAAATGACCGAAGGGCATAGGAAATGAAATGTCTGTATGACTAGGATCTAATGTGCCTCCAATATAATCAAGCCATGATTGTCCTAATGTGAGTGGAGAAGTAGTAGGCTTACACATAAGAAAGACATCGAGATGAAATACACAAAGGCCATAGGCGGTCAGTAACATGAACCAACCCATGATATAAATGAGAATCATATGGTGGAGGATGGATGCCATCAAGAGAGAATCCTAATCGAGTTAATCCCACGTGTGTACATATGGTTTTTGGTGAAGTAGGATCAAAGGGAATATGTTCCCAATATGAGTTATTCATGAAGAGTGTGCAAGTGAATGGTGGGCATACTAAGGTACGTGGTGCATGTGAAGGTGGATGTGATAGAGTGACATCCATAGACGGACTTGACCCCGATAAAGAATCATTGCAGAAGTAGTAGGTGGCGCAAAAGAAACTGCATCTATCACACAAATGGTACCATCAAGTGGTGGTAAGTGAGGTGGTTATTCCCTAGGTTGGGGTTCATCTGTAATATCTATGCATGGGATAGGAAGATTAGTATTAGGAGCCTAGTCGTAATACTGAAGGGATCATGCGGTCACAAAAATAGTGTACTCAATGCTCTCATGTAAGAATTTTACACAATTATGGATAGTAGAGGTACCATCTTGAATGGCATGAAGGCATGGCCTACCAAGTAGACAATTGTAAGAAATTGGGAAATTAGCAATGAAAAAGACAGTGTGGACAGTCTTAGGACCAACAAAGATAGAAAATGTAATGTGACCAAGAAATAGGATGGACAAAACCATCATAAGCACATAGTGATACACTAGAGGGACTAACATCATGAGCAAAAATACCTAAAACTGCGAGGAATGACATAGGACACAAGTTAAGTTCAAATCCGTTATCAATCAAAGTATGCTTGACAACTACGTTATGAATGCGAGATATGATATGCAGTGGTGGATCATTATCAAAAGTGTGAACATCGTGGGAATATTAGACTTGAAAACTAGGTGTGAAGAGAATGCATCAACAAAGGCTTGATAAACCGAGTTGAGATGCATGTCAGCATGAATACGAGTAGTAGCAAGAAAATGTTGGACTCTATGTAGTAAATCAGGATTTGAAAGTAAATAATCATTGATTGAGATACTCATGATGACTTAACCCTAGGATGCCAATGAATGAAGAATCTATAAGTGTGAATGATCGAGTTAGGTTCACCAAAATGATTAACTAAAATTAACTAATATGTAAAGTATGTGGGGATAGTTAATCTAAGTTATGAACAACTGTAATAATGTAAATAAATGCAGTAAAGAAGTATGCAAATGAGCTAAAAACTATGCAAAAGGAAATTTTAACCCTAATGTGCAAGAGAGAAGAGGAAAGAACTCGAAATTTGAATAATGAGATGCTCGTGGGACTAAGTCGTAGAGATGATCGAAGAATCTGGAAGCAAGATCGACCATGCAGAAGCCCTAAAAAGGATGGATCTGAAGTATCTAGCTAGCCGAAGCTCCTGAGAGGGATCGGGGCGGGGCACCTACATGCCCTCGGTCTACAAACGGGTGCCTGTCTCGCGTAAAACTCGAAACTAAATCTCACATGGTTGGGAGGTGGTTTGAAACCCTTGTTGTGTGTCACATCAAATTCATTGTCTTGTACTGAGTTTCACCAATAATCCAAGATGATGTAAAGACCTGCAAAAGACCAAAAGAAGTATCAAAACCCTAAAAAAATAAAGATGTAAATGAATGGGTCAGAATGACCTCAAATGCCACAATAGTGGGCTTACTAACTAAGTGATGAACTACATTTCGGACCCAAATGTAGTTCTAGTGAGTGTGTGTATAATGTGCCCTAGGTGCTCTTGTGCCAGTCACACTTTGTGAAGTAGCGAGCAATAACTAAATGTAGAAAATGTAATAATATGTGTGCATGGAATAGAATAGAATCCCCCTATGAAGTGTGTGATGCATATGTCCTAGCCTTGTGCCTTGTGATGGAGCTATGTGGATGTAAGTGATCTCCAATGCAATAGATGGATGCAACTCTAGATGAATGATAGTAGTGAATGATGCTAGGTCCCTCATTATGGTCTCATAACTTTATATTTATAGGGTTCTCTTGATCTAATTTCATAATTAACCCCGAAATGGCCGACCACCAAAAGATAAGAAGCTAAAACAATGAAAGAGCCCAAAAGATGGCGGGAAAGTGCAAAAGGGACCGGGCACCCTTGGTGGGACCAGGGCACCCATGGGCGCCCCATTACTAATATGGGTTCCCCAGTTGAGGCTAAAATAACACGGGATGAAAAAAATATGATTGGGTATATGGATGTAAAATATTGAGAATGACGAAATAAAATAAAATAAGATGGTCAAAAGAAGGGGGTTTAATAGTTCTTTCTTCACTCAAGAACCTTCTAAATAGTAGTATGAAAACCGAGATATTTAATGTCTAAAGTGCATGATTTTTTTATTACACATGGTTGTCCATAGATCGAAATCATGTGTCCATTCTCCCTTATCCAAAGTGTTCAACAAGTGGGAGATTATATTGGGAATTTATTTCATAATTTTCATGAATCTACTTGGGATGGTTGTGCATAAGTTTAGTTGCACGATATTATTGCAAAATGGTATATTTCAATGATGTGATGGTTGTGCACATTATGGTTGCATAATGGTACTCATAGGTACACAACACAATAATGCACCAATATTATTTCTTGAGGCATTATTAAACATTTTTCCAATTGCATTTTTCATATTAAAGGTGTGAAGAAAACCCTAAATCTCTATTCTTGAGTTATTGAGGGTGTTTTGTAATGAGTGCCTTAGCCCATTCGTTTTGTTGGTACCTTTGGATTCGTGAAATGCTATCTATTTGATGTGTATGTGTATCGGTACATTGATTCCTTAGGGAACAAATGATGAACAATGTTTGTTGATATATGGTAGAGTGCGCATGTGATATTTATAGATATAATAAAATTTAAGTTCTGACGAACCTCAAGAATGTCATTGCATTGAAATCAATTAATATAAAAAAGAAAGGTTATCATATGTTGGTTTTTAATCCAAAAGGATTTTTCAAGGTGAAACCTTGTGAATCATGTGTGCATTCCATTTTCTTTGTATTGTTTAAGATTCTTATAACATAGCTTAAGTCTTAGTATGTTAGTTTATCGCACATGGGTCTCTTCCCAACATAGCACTTGTTACATCTTTTGAAAGAGTAAAGTTTGAAACACTTGTATTACACTAGATTACCTTTGAGTTGTATTGTATTTTGTTTTCAATATTTGTTTAGATAAAGAGAGTCTAGTTGAGATTGGCATTTGAATATACATCCTATTTTCACTATTTTACAAAAGTTACTTATAGAGTGACACTCCACAGTAAAGATATGAATGCTAGGTCAAGATAGACATCCATAAGATTAAACACAAAAATAGTCTAAACCTCTTTACCATTTATTGCGTTAGTTAGATTTATTGATTATCTTGATTTAAATTTAAATTAGAACATATATAATTTCAATCATCTATTTTATTTCTTCCTCAAAATTAACTTCAAATTTATATAAATTAGCTATCATATTGAAGTTGTTTCTACTTATTCAAATATAAAGAGTGCAATCATTACTAAACTCAATACATCATCCTTCGTTTTAAAAACAAACAAACGTTAGGTATGTATTATGGAGCATCTTTTAATACATATTATAAAAGACAAATGGGCCACATTTAGATTCGGTGCGTTTTAATATCCGATTTGTAGGCGCATTGCTTTTTCCATGTCCGCACAATTATGGTTTTCTATTTACCTGCAGGTATTAACGCCTTACAATGATGGGGCCAAAGCGAATCCTTCCTTTTATAAAGGATAAAAATGAACCAATGGAATGAGCACTCATTCTTCACAACTTTTACCTTCAAAGGCCAGGCATCACTATATTTCCACTTCAATTTTCCTCAATAATTGTAAGAGGAAAATGGAATCTACTTTACATGGTAGCACTAGTCACATACTTGAGAATATGGTACTTTTAATGTTTTTATTAGTAATTAAAAATATATATTATTTGTTAGCGGTTATTTGATTTATTGGTGAAGTTGTTTAGTTTACGAGAGAGTCTATTAGGGATCAATTTTTGTCAAATGTAAAAATCTATGATGTCTCATACAAAGAGTCAAGTGATTGATGCTAAATCTATGTTTTTGTAGATGCCCCTTACTCATATCGGGGTCATGTCATAGGTAATTTTAACAAATAGATACCCCTTACCCATAATTGCTTAACTGAAAATGCTTACTCATTATTATAATTTCACTATATGTTTCTTCCAAAATAAATCAGTATCCACTATAATACTTCGACATTACACACACACACAATATATATATATATATATACACACACACACCAAACTTGTTAACCAATATTGTAGGATTAATTTTGTAAATGGAAGAAGATTTTAGAGTCTAAAAATAATTTCAAAATGTATGGAATAAGTATATTCAACATGGAGTAATCAAAACATATATATAGAGACAATTAAATAATTATTTTTAAGCATAAAAGAAGAAAAGGAAAGGTGAAACAAGCATACATACTCATCCCCACTCTATATATATATATATATTGGGTTTATATATTGGATAAGTCTAAGATGCACTAAATAAGTATATTTAACATAGAATAATAAAAATATATCGAAAGATAATTAAATAGTTATTTTTAATTGAAAATTATGAAATCATAAAAGAAGAACAAGAAAGATGAAACAAACAAACATACTCATCCCCCACACACACACACTATATATATATATATATAATTTCTTTATTCTAATTTTTATATTAGTAGGAGGGTTATTTCTATTATGGTGTTATGTTTATTGAGATATTGATTATGGTATATTGAGTTTATATATTATTATGAGCCAAACTTATAACGATATTGTAAGATTAATTTTGAAAATGGAAGAAGATTTTTAGCAAAGGTAATTCCAAAATACACTAAATAAGTAAACATTTGAGTAATCAAAAATATATTTATAGACTATTGAATAATTATATATAATTTAAAATTATGAAATCATAAAGGAAGAGAAAGAAAGGTGAAACAAGCAAACATACATACCCCACTAATTTTCATATCAATTTCATCTTTGAAATGAATTTATTTTATGAATACTATTTCACTATTTTTGCTGTTTACATATAAGTGGAAATAACATTTTCATGTTTTGAGAGATCTACCTAGGGAGAGGGGCTAGTAGTGGTACACCCTAAGTTAAGGGGTCCACAAAATCAATTGTTTATCATGTGGGGTTGCGATTTTTTCACCAATATGTAGTTCAAATTTGTCTTAACTTATATTTGTTCTTTGGAATGTTTAATTGGAGGGAAAGCCATATTTTGAATTGATTTAAAATAGTAAATTTGAGTTACACTACAACCATGGTGGAAACCAATACTTGAACATGGGTGATAATGATTGAACATTGAATTTTTAATGCTTGTACATGGGTGAGAGGTCTTACATGTCATGATGTGATTGACTACTCTACATAATTATTATGTCAAAATAAATAACCACTAGATAGTACTATGACAACTATGAAGTGGTACTATAACAACTATTGGGTATTGTGTGATCAAGACTCATGTCAACTATTGGACCATGTTCACCTATTTCACATTGACAAAAAAATAGTTTATCAATGGAATCCAATCTCTAATTCATTCCATTTGAAACAAAAATTTCAAGGGTCGAATCTTTTATCAACTATGCATCGAACACTTGTGAATAATAGGCTCTTTCCATTTTGAAGATCATATTTTATGTTTATCAAATATATTTTTCTCAAATATTATTGGTTTTATTATAAAACAATTATTTTTAACAAACTTCAAATTATATAATGACATGCGTCGATATGCATACTAATATTTAAATATTTAATAACTTATCAAAAGGCCCTTGGTCTATTAGTGATGATGTTGGCTCCCATGGAGCCCACCAGGGATCAAGTCTTGTTGAGTGCAAGGCACAGCGATACTTGATACTGAGAGTCAAACGGTTGATGCCGAATCGTGCCCCGGTGACTTTGATGGCGTGGATGCCCCTTACCCGTAGTTGTTTAGCTGAAGGTGCTCATTGGTTTAGTTTCTTCACATACTTTGTATCGTTGAATCTATATGTTCCCTTCGGAACTTAGGCAGAGATGTCATTAAACTATGTAATCCAATGGCCCAATTGGACATTACTCAATCAAAAAAATTTAATAACTTTATTTAGGATATAATATTGCGGGTTAAGAATATATAACAACGCTTCTTAAAAACCATGGTTGTTTATGTGTGGTGGTTAAGCTAAAGAGAAATGCTATGGATTTTCAATATTCCTTATTTACACTATTAGGTGTTAAATTGTGCTATATATCTTTCACTGTTCTATTGTTAATTTTCTATGGAAAGAATATAATATATTTTATAGAAAAGTTAGGCGATTCCAAAATTTTAACTTAGGTGCCAAACTAAATCCTAGCAACTTTGATTTAATAGAAACCCATTAATACCTTCAAGTTAAGGGAGACAATATACTTATATATTTAATACTAACGTATTTATAGATTTTTTTATTCAAGATGCATTATTAAATATTAAAAAAGAAATATTTAAGATATAAATGAATAATAAATTTTTAAAACCATTTTTACAAATAAAAGGTTAAACTTTCCTTCCTCAAGGAAACTACATTTAGTATAATATTTTTATAGGTCAATATTATTTCCATACAAATAATAAAATAGGAAAAATAGGAAATAGACTTGGTAAAATCTATTTACTAAAAGATAAAAATTATAAATAAATGAATTATTTTAACAATTTACTAACTTATAATGTCATTGTTCTCATTTTAAAATTATAATTTTTTAATTTATGTTAAGTTAGTAATATGCTTGGGTGCAAGGGTGTGCCCCGATGGTGGGGCCTAAGTGCTCGCTTGACTAGCCACCCAAGTTATAATGCCCCAGTGCCCCAAGGGACCTGTTACCCTTGCATTTACACAATTGGTTGGGAGGACTCACCCTACATTAGCATGCCACGAAGTGTGCCAGGTCATTGGGTCATTAACTCATGTAGTATTTAAAAAAGTTAGTAATATGCTTAAAATAGGAAGTTAGCATGATATACTCACGAGGTTTTCAAATTGTTTGATATATTAGAATAATAATAATAAGTAATCACAAATTCGTTAGCCCAAATAAATTTCATGTTGAATTTTTACTTTGTATGGAGATTTCAAATCATTTTATTTCTAGAAACTTGATTTTGATCTCAAGTATTTGCAACAACAATTTTGACATCTTTTAACACGTATCAAACTATTGAATATACATTTGATTTTTTAATCATACTTTTCCCCCATTTTATTAATTTTACATTAGCCTAGTCACCTCTATCTACCATTTCTACTTATGATCGCATCTAATCTATACATGAATATCGTAAAACCTACATATGAATCCCCCATTTTTGAATCCCTAATTCTTGACCCCTAGAACATATTGTCCATAATGGACAACATTGTTCACTAGTACTACCTACCTCTTTTGGTATTGTCATTATGTGAGTAATGGTAATTTTCCAAATATGGGAACTTTCAATAGATCATCCTAGGTTTGATTCATGGGTCAACTTACATGGGAAATCATCAAATAAATGCCTATTACCACCTTGTAGATAATTCGATAAAGGATTATAAACATCTCACAACTTCTAAGAGAAGCCCAAAGAGTTAAATATAAAGTAAAAGGTATCAAATTTACCTAGTACCAAATGTTGGTATCCAAATTGATTCTCTTGTGAGGGCTGAGCAGCATCACAAAACTGGCAGGTTGTTTAGAGACAGATAAATCATGATATAAGTCGCTTTGTAGCCGGGAGGGATTTTTTCGACTCTTTGTCACTCAGGCGTTGGAGAAATGGATATCACCTTACTAAGGGTTTGATCTACCCTCACTACTTTATGTTGTGCCTTCAACCAGGGTGAGAGGACCCGTTTTGTAACCCGTGTTGGTGAAGGATATCAAGAGATCCCTTTTTGCAAAATTTTCATGAAAACCTTGAGAAAATATGATCAATACAACACAATCTAACTCTCATGAGTTGCCACACTAGAGAGTGGAGATGTTTCTTGGACAAGGTTCGGGTTATTAAAGACAATAATTGAAACCTAATTGTCTCTGCATATTTTGGCAGTGAAATTTGTTAAATCTTTGTGGATACATAATACAAACAGGGGTAGTTCATGTAGGATTTATCATTTGAGAAGTTTTTGGTGGGAAGTTAAGCAAGATAAAGTTGATTATACTAGATATTTGAGAGCCTTTACAAATATTGGAACACTCACAAAAAAAATGCTTCAAAATATCCAAAATATTCCTTCAACCAAAAGGTGTGTATCAATGGAGGCCCAGAGATGCACGATTTCATACACTCTTCAAGAATTCAACACAAAGGCTCATGTTAAAGACTCAATTAAACATTGGAAATCCCTGATTAGTCACACCTAAGATACACTCATAGGATAACAAACAATCTTTGTCAACACAATGAAAGTAAAGTGATTTTAAATTGTTTATTTCATTACAAGATGAAAGCTCTCCTCACAATGAAATTGCAAATGCCACAATACTACCACGTGGATAAGATCTTGTGTGATTCAGAGGGATTTTAACATAAGATTGCAACAGAACATGAAAAAATATTTGAAAACATTCTGAAATAAAAGAAAACACAATTATGCTCATGATCAACACAAATTCATTCAAGGTTCACTAGATTCATCAGTAGGGGAGAGTTTCTTCAACAATCTCAGAGCTTGTCAATGGCTATACACTTGAAACCATATTGACATGACTAAATCTACAAACACAGGGAAATAAATAGGTTTCTCAGATGGTCTCTCGGGAAAATGGTGTTTTCCAAACTTTCTTAGAAAAATTAACCCCCTATGCAAGAGTATTCTCGTTACATTTATACAATTTCACTCTCTCACTCATCCTAAATTTCCCCCCCAAAAGTCTAAATCTTCAAGATAATATCCCTCTTTATAAAATATTGTTTAATCATGTCTATTCCCTTAAAAATATCTTACTTTATGTTTCTAGGTGGATAAATCATGAACTGATCACGTTTCTCAGTTCCTCAACTATGACTGGGATGCCATGTCATAACTTTTGACAATATTTTTAATCATTCTTTTATTTTGTCGTGCAAGAAATCCCCTTTTTAATAATTCTCAGGTGGCTCCATATGGCTTGATCTGATAAGCAATCCTTTTCACCTTCGAGAATACACCTTAAGGAATATATACCTGCATTCATGCCTCTCAAAAATGAGTGTCCTTGTATGGATTATACCACATATCTGTACTGTGAGTCCAAGTCGACCAAGTGTAAAGAGGAGCCAGTGGAAGCCTCCACGTGTCTCCTTGGCGCAACTGCAAAGGTGAAGTCCAGAGGTAGGTTCCCAAATGAGCGCGGGCCCTCCACATGTTCAGAACCCGAGAGAGTTGCACCGGTCACTGAAAATTCTGAGCATGGGAAGGTCCAGCGGAAGCTTCCACGTGTCTCCTTGGTGCAATTGCAAAGGTGAAGTCTAGAGGTAGGTTCCCAAACGAGCGTAGGCCCTCCATGTGTTCAGAACCCGAGAGAGTTACATCAATCACTGAAAAGTCCGAGCATGGGAAGGTCCAGTGGAAGCTTCCATGTGTCTATTTGGTGTAACTTCAAAGATGAAGTCTAGAGGTGGGACCTCAAACAAGCGCAGGCTCTCCATGTGTCATGGGCCCAAAAAAAGTTGCCTTGGCCATTGAAAAGTCTCAATATAAAGAGGAGATAGTGGAAGCCTCCACGTGTCTCTTTGGTGCACTTTTGATATGGTGCCCAAAATCGAGAGACCCCAAACAATCACGAAATATCCATGTGTCTCAGGCCCTAAAAGTTGTACAGTCATTGAAAAAGTTTAAGAACCAACAAAAGGTGCCACATGCCTAGGGTCCGAGAAAGTTGCATTGGATGCTTGAAAAGTCTAAGTATGGGAAGATCCAGCAGAAACCTCCACGTGTCTCTTCTGGCGCTCTTTCAAAAGTAAAATTCAGGGGTAGGTCCCCAAACAGCGCGGGCCCTCCACGTGGAAAAGATCTTAGTTGAGGTGGGCCTAGGGGGCTTTTGCATTTTATGCCACTCAGAAGAATTGTGTTCTTTTAAACATTCTAGCCCACCCACCTGATTTCAATATAGGTTTAACACGTGGCTTTCCTAGGGCGCTGACAGAGTCGCAACTTATTTTTACACCTTTTTACCTTTTCAAAACAAAGCCAAAAATTCCAGAATACCTCCGGCAACCCGCCTTCCCGTCTTTGATGTAAACTCAACACGTGGCTTTATCTGGGCACTTGCGGGGTCACGCTTCACTTTTATACCTTACTCCCTTTTTCAAAACAAGGCTAAAAGTTCCAAAGTCTTCCTGACTTGCCTCCCGCTTTTTACTTAAAAATGGCCACGTGTCCATTTACGGGCTCTAGGCATTCCTTTTACACTTTTACACCTTTCATCATAATGCCTCAAAATTCCAAAAGGGTCCGCCTTCCCGCAATGGCTCGACTTATGACACGTGTACACTTTTCGGGGCCAAAGTAAGAAATTTCTCCGTTGCTTCATATCGTTGAGTAGCCAATTAGAATTCATCGAGCCACGGGACCAATTGGGCATTTTTTTACAAATGTAACAAAAGTGACAAGTTCACCAAATAGACCTGCCATGTCATGTCCAATTAGAGATGAAGACATATATGCGGACGTTGGGACAAAATTTTGGCAGGAAAACACGACCATGGAAAAATAAAAAGAAGGGGAAACTCCAACATTCACTCCCAAATTACAAACTAGTCCGCACGGAAAGAAACCAGTAAACAATACCAGGCACGACATGATCCATGACCATAGAAAAGGATTTGATGACAACAACCTGATAAAGATAATACTTCATGCATTCACATAGGAGACAGAAAGAATTCAAACCACGTAGACTGAAAAGACTAACTGGTCCGAAAGGGGCAAGGTTAAAACTGAGCACCAACACCAAGCATCAGGGATGATCAAGAGAAGGAACAAATTCTAAATTGTATATCAATTTCATAATCGTGTATCTCATATAGGATCTTGGGATAACTATGTGCACCTTTATTTCCCTTCAATTATGTGGATATATAATGCAATGATCACATACAATGGATGCATGTTAAGTCTAGCACATGCCTACTCTAGGGATTTTTGTCAATATTTTATTGGTTAATTCCTTTAAATAAATAAATAAAATTATACATATACGTACACATTAAAATATTGGTGCCAAAGTATTTCTAGGTGGCGTGAAGCTTATAGTAAGTAGTTATTCAAACAAACTAAAATTATTAATGATCAAATATTTTGGATTTTCAACACTTTCATAGGTATCTAGTTATATATTATTTTTTCTTTTTTACCTTTTTTTTCCATTTCACATATTTTATCTCTTTTATTTTTTTTTGAGGAATTTTATAACTTCAATGTCTTTTATGATATGATCCGAACTAGACATATATATTGCTTGTATTTATGCCCCTTTGAAAAGATAAAAATACAATGTCATTGTTGTAGCTAGTTGTAGACTATATATCATGTCAATCCAATGAAACAACTAAGAAAACAAAGAAAATTCACATCATGTGTTGAATCTGCCATTTTTGGAGTATTATAGTTCCCATCCATATTCACCATTTCTTCTTTAGTCACCAAATTTTAGATGCCCATTTCCCCCAACTTTTTGCTCCTCTAGAAATCTTACA
Organism: Taxus wallichiana var. yunnanensis; assembly: GCA_018340775.1. Taxonomy (NCBI): domain Eukaryota; kingdom Viridiplantae; phylum Streptophyta; class Pinopsida; order Cupressales; family Taxaceae; genus Taxus; species Taxus wallichiana. The sequence continues at coordinate 362,240,042 of CM031242.1, forward strand.
ATCTTGTGTATCTTCTTCATCTAACTAGATTTTTTTGTTTATAATTAAGACGGGTTGTTGCCTTCAAGTCTTGCTTAGGGTGCTCAAAGCCCTTAATCCGCCCTTGTCTAAGATTACTAAATGAGTGATCAATTCTAATGCACCAAATCATGAGTTCTCGTACTAAAATCCCAAAATGTAGAGATAGAAAAGCTAAGGGGTCACCATGATAAGGTGATACATAATATGTGTGATTATACATGCGATAATTTTATTTACAAAATCTGCAATAATATATGAGTAGAAATAAGGGTAGTAGTGTAAAAGGGGGGTCCGAGAATGGTATGATGTAGTGGTAAATCCAAAAAAATAAGGGGTAATATATTTAGAATCCCATGGTCAAACATGTTTTGAAAATTTATTACCAAGTGACCCCAATGAGAAAATCACACTCTAATAGTCGTAAATGACACAAAAGTACCCAAAACCCTACTAACAACCCCCAAACACTACTATCTTTTTGTATTGTCTAGTCACAATATCATGTAGTGAGACATATAGGATTTCTTGGAGACACTTATCTAAGACAAATTCCAGTTTATGTTTCGATGTGTAGTCATCCTTCAAGAATAATTAGATTGGGTCTTTCTATTATACATTATTTAGCATTATCTCTCTACTTTCTTGTTAAGTAAAAATACCTTAGAGATAAAAGGTTAATTATGCATGGTAATTTACCTATAGTAATTAGTTAAAATATTAACAATATTTGTTATATTGTTATTTGTATTTTTATGGGAATAGTATTCCCGTATTTTATTTTCTTGCATTTTGTTGGGTTTGTTAAACCCACATAACGCATTTGCTAAACTTGTTCATATCGGTTGTGCAATGTCTATAAACATTGCATCCTTCTTTGAATTTTGTACTAAACATATTTTGATTAATAAAATATAAATTATGCATGATTTTTTCTTCAACATTTGGTATTAGAGGAGGGAGACTCGAACTTGTGAGAGGTATATGATTCAATCAAGAGATGTTGAGAGGATCCCGTGAAGTTTGAGCAAGAGAGAGAGCTATAGTTTCCCTTTCCTCTTCACAACAACAACCCTTATTTTTTCACGCCTATGGTTGCTACATAATATTGGTAGTAACAATAATTTCTCTACACATTTTCATAGGTTGAGAAAGTCCATACGATTCTAGAATGGGCAAGGAGTCACCCAAACACTACCTCCTACATTAGACTTGGAGATTGTTGTTGAAAATTTAAAAAGAACAATAACATTTTTAAAGGAGAGCCAAAATCTAAAATAAATTGCACACATAGGTGCTTCTCCATTGGATTATTTTTAAGAAACTTTTAGACTATAGTTTTATTAATTTTCATATAAATTAGGGCTGACCACAAAGTTTTTAAGTTTATGTAAAAATAAACTTTAGAATTTTGTTTTGTATAGTCTACCTTAAAAGCTAACTAAATTATTTCTCACAAGCTAGGAGAAGTCAAAAATTAAATTTGGCTACATTATGTCTTTAACAATTATATTTCATGTAAAAAAGAATGTTTGATAAATTTCTCCTAGAACTCATGTTTTTAATGTTTCCGTCTTTAACCCTTAAAGTTACAATTAATTCCATATCAAACAAAACTAGGAGTTGAGACTTAAATTTTTTTGAGCATTCCTAAAATCATGACATTCAAAAACCCTTTTGAGGAATTTTCCACATCCTCTACAATTTTGAGATACAAAACTATAGTAAAATACACAATTTCTCCATCATAAAGCCCCGAAATCACAGCTTAATTGATTTCTTGTAAACTGAAATCCCAAAAGCTAAAATTTTACTGTGTTTATTTAAATTACATTAAAAATATGTGGAAAAATTTATGTGAATTGAATCATCATAAAAATACATGTTTTAATGTTTTCGTGAGTTTTTGAGCAAGAAACAAATAAGAAAACTTCAACAATAACATAGTCTCTATCATGGCTGCAAATGCTCCTAATTTTTTTCTAGGAAATTCCCATCTCTTAAGGCAAGAAAAATATGTGATATGGAAGACCAAAATTTATACTTGGCTTGAATTTGAGGACATATGGAGTTTAATTGATAAAACTCTCACACAACCCGAAAATGATGCAAATGGTCGAGGTAGTTTGACTGCCAAGTAGAAGGAAAAGCTAATCATATTATTTGGAGTCTTAGACGAAGTGAAACCACACGTTCGAGGTGCCAAAATTTCATAAGAATCTTGGCAAAAATTGAACACATTCTACAAGGCAAAAAATAAAAACACCATTATGCACTGTAGAAACAACTTCATAGCCTCACATTGAAAAGTGGTGAGCAAATTGAATCCTTTGGCATGTTGTAACATTGTGATCTTCAATCCAAGCATTATAAGAGCACATAATAGATGAATCTCTTGTACCCATCATCTTGAGAGAAATTCCCCCTCTTACTGATTATTTATGACTACCCCAGAATGTTACAGACAAAAAATGACCTTCAAAATTGGTAAACACGTTGTCATATGAGGATCCCATGAACAAAGAATAAGAATAAGAAGAACACGCATCAAGGACAAAAACAAGAAATAAGGGAAGTACAAGGGGAATTGGAAGAAGAATCCCTAATAGGAAGGAAATGTTGTTGAACAAGAAGATCACTCTAATGATGGAGACTTCTTGTATGCTGCTCAGTCACATAAAGAATCATCTTCACACAATGCCATCTGGTATGTTGATTCAAGTGTAACTCAACACATGACTAGATGCAAGGATTGGTTTTTCACTTTGAGTGACACACCCACCAAAAATCATGTTTCATTGGGTGATGATAGCTCCTATAGTGTCCAAGGTATTGACAATGTTTCTTTACCCCTTGGTACACATAATTGTAAAATAACTAATGTTTTATATGTCCCTAGTTTGACAAAGAATCTACTATCAGTCAATCAACTTTTGGATCACAATCTGAAGATTGATTTTGACTGTAAAGGAGGAAAGAAATTGTGATTGATCATAGATGAATATAGACAAGATTATTACACAAGCTTCAAACGTGGGTCGAATTGGTGTAGGATATTAATTATTCTTTTTATTTATTTATTTATTCAAATTACTCCTACACATGTAGATTTATCTTGCTTAGGTGTTCTTTAGTCTTTAGGAGTTAACTACCACCTTTATTAGCTAAGTGGTAATTACATTCTATTATAAATTATTCTCCACTAGTATAATGGTAATTATCTCCGTGATTTTAGGTGGAAGTTACACTTTCTTCCTCTTATATATAACACCTATTGTAAAGCTATTTTCATTGAGTTGAATACATGATATTGCATTATTAACATTTTGATTTGGATTTATGAAACTACATGTGTATTTTTTTCTACAAGAGATCCCAACATATATTCTAATATGGCATTAGAGCTTTCTTTGGTGAAAACATTTTCCCATTTTTAGTTAGTTACTGCTTTTGGAATTCTTCATTTGCAAAGCTAACAATTCGTGTCCACTTATTTTTAATGTTTGTTTTTTTGTTTTCCTTGGGACCAACTAGACAAATCTTACTTGTTGGTGGCTAAGTGTAATATCAGCTAGGTATCTCGGGGTTTCAAAGTTGGGTCATCTATTGAACCACAAGGTATCTTGAACTGATTTGGCTTTTGTGGTGGCTTGAGTTGCTATATATCAAAGAAACCCATTGGTCTCGTCGTAATCTCAAACTATGTCGATCATTAAGGTCCATCATTATCGGTAAGATGAATTTCCTATTCAAACATGCCTCTACCATAGATCCCCTCCTTTTTCTTCCCCAACATTCATATCCACAACGAATCAACAAATCTAGTAAAGAGCATGTTTTGTAGACATCGTTTTTATTTGCATAAGATATGCATTGTTTCACATAAAATGAGAAACTGTTTATGGGTTTTCTTCACAACACAAAAACTTTGTGGAGACAACAAAAAAATTATGTGAAAGCATATTTTTCTTTTAAAATTTTCTTTTAGTTCCTTCCAAGTTTTTATTCTAAATTGAAATAGACTTTAATAGTGGAAAAAATAAAGGCTTGTAACTTTTAATAGGCAACTCAGATTCGAGTGTATTTTTTTCAAAAGTGCCTATTTTTCCATGCTTGTTCCATTGGAATAGTTTATTTTGTAAAATTCACTAACATTATAAAGTGCAAAATCTGGGTGGGTTTAAATGGATTAATTTAGAGGGGGTGTAAAAATACCATGATTCCTTCTTTCCATATTCATTCTTTTCTTTTATAAACACACAAAAATATGCAAATGGATCCTAATTCAATTGTTTTTCTTACTCCCTTCAACTATCACAAATGGAAGACTTCCATGTTACTCAATTTATGATAAGAATCTCTACATGATAACTATAGGATTGCAAATTGAACCAAAAAGAAATGCAGAGAAAAAGAAATGGTTTTACAAGTGTGATGAAGCCTATGGTTTCTTGTGCCTTTATATGTCACTAGATCTACACTTTCATATAACTACTGCCAAAACACCCAAGGAAGTATGGAAAGTATTGGAAACACTCTTTGGGGAATAAGATGAAATGAATTGGTGTTGTAGACACTAAATCACACACTTTGGGTATATTCTTAGGTCTTGATCACATACCATTATTCATATGATTCATAAGTGAGAAAAGTACTAATTGACCATTGTCTTTGGCTTCTTTGCTTTCTTTCTAGTTTCCTTCATGGTCTTACACACCCTATTGCCCAATTTGATTGTCGATACTTGAGATTTTTTGAGTCTAGACACCAAAGACCAACCGAACGCGGTGCCCCTTTCCTCTCGGGTTCCCCCAACCTCTTTATATCTTGCTCGCATCTTTTAGGTCCTTTCTAGCTATTGGGCATCTTATTTTCTTATGGGTCATCCTTTTAGTGGTTAATTACAAAATTCAAACAAGGGAATAATATAAATACAAAACTACATAACCATAATAATTGACCAAGCACTAAGCCTCTACTAATATTACCTAAGGTTGCATCCAAAGGCATTTCAAGATCATCAAAAAATCCATCTAACATCCATTCAAGGGACAAGGGACTACATTCTTCTGCATACACTTCATAGGAGGGGAAGTTCATTTTGACATCCACACATATATCTACATTGCTACATCTAGTTATTTGTCACTATTTAAGTGTTTCTGCACAACAACCACCTAGGGCATGATTCTTCACACACACATGCAAAACTACATGGAGTTTGAAATGTAGTGCAATGCTCGGTTGTAAGTTCACTATGTCGGGTGACCGTCAGGGTCATCGACTCCCCATTTACATATTTTTCTTTTTAGGATTTGATGTATTTTGGGGTTTTTCAAGTGCTCTTTCTATTTGTAGGTTACAGTGAATCTTGCAAATTAGTGCGATATACATGCGATCAACAATGAAGGGAAGCTATATAGAAGCGAAACTGTAAAAAATCATTTTACGAGGTTTTGAGTAGTCATTGGTGCCCAACAGTGGTCTACAACACCCATGTGCATATGCCTTGATCCAATTGCCCCAGTCCCTAACATTTCGACACTCACATGATTTTCTGGGCTCATTTGCGCTAGTATTCCTTCTGTTCCATCAATTTTCCATCTCGGCACAACTTTAGGATTATTACAAAATCAAATAAGTATCTTATCCCTTCTCTTACACTTAGGGTTTCAAATTCAATTGTTTATTACTTAGGTCAAATATGTACTTTATTTCTATATCCTTACTACGAAATTAGAATTTAACATTATATTCAATATTTGTTAAATCATTTAGTGAACCCATCTCTTTCACGCTTAAGGTCTTCATAATTTCATTGCTCTTATTTTCCTAGGATCTTCTCATCATGGATATCTCTATTCATGATTTATTGCTTTGCCAATCCTAATTGTCGTGCTAAAATTATTACTCTCTTGGCTAATACTCGCATCCCTTCTACTATTGATCCAGACATAGTTTATCGACATTTGTAAATGTATTTTCTCAAAGAACTTAATTTTCCATCTACTATAGCTGATAATATTTTTATTTATGATAATGATTCTCCTCTTTATATACGAATATACATCAATAACTTGGGTGCTTAAGAGGGATTTAGTTGATAATGGATTTTAAATTAATCTTTTTCCCTTATCATTCATTCGAACATTGGAATTTCCACAACAAATCTTACTCCAACTTTCATCTCTCTTTGCGTATATGATTCTTCTATGTGCCCATGCATGGGTATTGTCACCTTACTGCTCATAGTTGGGCCCAAAAATATTCCCGTGATCTTTTTCTTCATCGATACCCCGTTTCATGTAATTTCTTACTCAGAGACCATGGCTTCAAAGAATGCAAGAAATATCCTCTACAATTCATCGGTGTGTCAAATTATTACATGAGGGATTTGAATATTTGATTTCCGTTGATAATACCCCATTCTAATATTGCAACCTATACCAAAATTTGCATTACCTATTCTCGACATCTCATTGTTATACATCTTGTTATTGATCCACAACCCACATAATATCTAGAAAACTTACCTCCACTTGAGGGAACCGTTTGTGTATTAAACACTATTCTATCTGCTCTCGTATCATCCCCTCCTTCTACTAATTCTATGGTGCTTTATCGGGGTATGTCCATACATTTAACGTCATACTACCTTCATTGTCTTCTCATGAGAAATATGCATCTGCACTTCCTCCATTCACATGCACTCTCTTCATGAATAATGCTTACTAGCCACACATTCCATTTGATCCCACTTGCTCTAACACTATTTGCACACATGATGGCTTGGCTCGGCTAGGATTCACGTTGGATGATCTCATCCCTACATTATATGCTCCTCATTTATATCATGGATACATTTGTATTATTGCGTATCTTATGGCCTCCAAGTATTTCATCTATCAATCTTTGTTGCACGCACTCACTCGCACTTTCACCACTTACTCTTGTCAATCATGGCTTGGATACATTGGTGGCATTTTAGATCTTGATCATATCGACATCTCTTTCCCCATGCCCTTTGATCATGTTTTTATTTTCAATGATTCATTTCTCATCTATTCACAAAATCTTACTCAATGATATGCACACAGATTCCCATTAGCACCTTTCATTGACCAATAATATGTAATGGGCATGTAAAATCTACACCGTAATGGCTACTTACTTGATAAACCACATAATATAGCTCACCGGATCTCGATGCATCTTCATTTGACTTCAACCATGAAAATGATGATATTTTAGATGACATTACTAGATTCTTCTACATCATCATACAATTGGGGGCATCATACGTATTATTCTCCCCCTTCTAGTATTATCAGGTGTCTTGCATTTCTACTTGTCCACTCTACACTTTACATATATTATTTCACACGCGTCTTACACATCTTGATAAATTTTTATTGTAATTATTAGATGACACACTCTTGTGCTATGGTTCAAACTTGACTACTGAGGGCTCACTACATTCATGAAACTCACATCATAAACACAACACATTTCAAACTCGGTGCATTCATGACATATATTTCTAGCACACATTCATCGCATTACACTTCCCTATGACATAATCTAGTTTTGTGGTTCATACTCAACTACTGAGGGTCTTAATCTGAAATGAAACACATCACACTCACTCACTCTCTATACTCTACACTTTATCAATCATATCTTTCTAGTGCACACAATTCAAACCATTTCCCGATGATGTATTCTTGTTCTATGGTTCATTCATGACTGCCGAGGGGTCATTTATAAATGAACCTCATCTCATGTATACTCATACACATTTTCTCGGGGTCACACTACTCTATCAAACTCACAGCATTCCATTCCATTCACACTCATAGCATATTGCATATCTTGGTTGCACATTGTTCTTGTTTGCTTATGCTCACATGTTACATTTTGCTTACTATGTTAGATGAATATTTCATATGTCATTATATTTTCTATACACAAAAGCACATTCACTTGCCTTATAATTGTGAATGCTGATTTTACACAGATCATTACATGCAACATGGATGCTTGCACTTTGTACCTCTTACAAATCACATAATAGCGTCTCCTAGGGGCATATACTTTCATACACATCACAGATGATATTGTTTTGTTTTATACTAGTTTCTATTTTCACTAGCACACCACTATATTGGATCATACACACTTTGATATACTTTTTATCTTTATAACATGCTAATGGGTGCTTAATGTGCATTGCTTTCTTTGTAGAAACTATTTGCTACCATGGTTTTCTATTATTCTATGATTTTCATTGTTTTCCATTGTTTGCGTTTGCTTTCCTTGTTGCCTTGTGTGCACGCTATATTATTTTGTCTGCTTTGTGCCTCAATTATCTTGTGACATTGTGAACAATTTCCCATGTTTACAACCCACCTTTTGTGGTCTACATTGTCTTCTTTCTTACTAGATTACACATTATATTTTATATGTGTGTTTATATTATTTGCACTAACACTTGTTTCTAGCCACTTTGTTTTCATGTGCCTTGGTTTCTACCAAGAACATTCCCCCCCTTGTAGGGCATTAGTTTCAAATCAGCATCCAATCCTCCTTGGGCTGCATCCTCCTAGAAATGTCGCATGCACCCCAAACAAGGGGGGAATCATTGGGTGAAATAGTCACCCCATACAACAATTCATAGTCATAGTACAACACATTTCGATCTTGGTACATTATAGTCTTCACATCGGAGAAATGGCCCGAGAATCTTACTTGGGTCTTTGACACAACATAGATTCCAACATCTAGACAAAGACATGAGTGTCTGGGTGCTCTTGACCCTTCTTGGGTGCCTATGACCAAGGGAAGTTACAACATTTTCTCGAGCAACATAATTTTCAGTAGTCTACACAACATTTTTCTTAGTATAGGCACAATCCTCCAATAATTAGCATGCATGTTTTCTCCTTTTCTCTATTCACATTAATTTCAAAGATTGGATTTAAACAAAGTAGTATCATACCATTTGTAGTGATGTATAAAGCATCAAAGAAGAACGAAAAGGTTGAAGAATAACACTAGACCTTTCTCGCTACACTCTTCTATCATGGCATGAGATTGCCCAAAAAAAATTGTTCTTCTACAACATATTCAGGATCCTCTATACTCTTTTCACTCATCACAGATTAGGTGCACATGTTCCTTTTTACATTTTTACATACTTTTTACACACTTTTTACATGTTTGGATCAAATTTTTCATATACACATATTTGACTACTCGTTTTCTCTTCTCTTTTGTAGGTCCATCCTTATGGGAAGAAAAATTCACATCATCAAGCATCAAACAACATTGAAAACATGTACAATGCGACATATACACATATGATTTTTACCCCTAAGGTCACTTCCTCTTCTCTAGCTTCCACGCTTCATATTATTCACTTCACACTTTTTCTTTTCTCCTCGGTACACTTTTTACCATCGATCTACATAGTTATCAAGTACAAATCTCTTATTTACTTTATGTTATTAAGCATTCAGTCAACAACATAAAATGGGGGGAAATGTATGTACTAAATGATGTACTTTGGGTATATCTCTAGGTCATGATCACATATCACTATTCATATGATTCCTAAGTGTGAAAAGTACTAATTGACCACTTTCTTTGGCCTATTTGTTTTATTTCTGGTTTCATTATTTGTATTACACACATTATTTCCAAGTTTGAATTTTGATACTTCAACGTTACTGATTCTGGACACCAATTCCCAACCAAGACGCCAACGCCCAGGCGCCCCCATCCCCTCTTGGGCTCCCCCAATGTCTTTGTATATTGCTCACATCTTTTGGGTCTTTTCTAGTTGTTGGGAATCTTTTTTTCTTATGGGTCGGACTTTTTAGTGGTTAATTACAAAATTCAAACAAGGGAATCATATAAATACAAAGCTATGTGACCATAATAAAGGACCAAACACTAAGCATCTACTACTATCACCTAAGGTTGCATCCAAAGGCATTTCAAGAGCATCAAAGCATCCATCTAGCATCCATTCAAGGGACAAGGGACTACATTCTTCTACATACACTTCATAGGAGGGAAGTTCATTTTCATGCACACATATATCTATATTGCTACATCTAACTATTGCTTTCTATTCAAGTCCATTCGGTACAAGAGCCACCTGAGGTATGATTATTCACACACACAAACAAAACTACATGGAGTTTGAAACATAGTGCAACACTAGGTCATAAGCTCACTCTTTTGGGTGACCGTCTGTGGTCAGTTTGACTCCCCATTTGCATATTTTTATTTTTAGGATTTGATGTGTTTTGGGGTTTTGCAGGTGCCCTTTATATTTACAAGTTATAGGTGAATCTTGTGGACTTAACACGATATACAAGTGATCAACAATGAAGGACATCGATATAGAAGTGACACTTTAAAAATCATTTTCTAAGGTTATGAGCATTCACGGGAACCCAACAGTGGTCTATAGTTCCCAGACACACCTGACCTATTCCAAGCACCCCAATCCCAACATTTCTGACACTCTCACAATTTTTTGGGCTTATTTGCGATATTATGCCTTCTTGTTCCATCAATTTTCCAGCTTGGCACAACTTCTAGATTATTGTGAAATTAGCTAAGTATATTATCCCTTATCTTTCACTTAGGGTTTCAAATTTGATTGCTTATTGCTTAGGTCAAATTTGTACTTTATTTCTATATCAATGTGTTGTTACTCTCAAATTAGAATTTAACATTTATATTCAATATTTTTTAAATAATGTATGAACTAGAAAATGAGCTTATTATTCTAAGCCCTAGAAATTTTGACACACTTTAATACTTATTCATAGAGTTCAAATATGTGAGAATGCAACCAAAGGAATGTGTAATTGACAAAACAACTCATAACTTATTCTTTACGTACTTGGAAAAATTGGTCCTGACTAATCTATTTTTTTCTCTACTTTCCATGCAATGAAAAGAGTACTTAGAGCACAATGGAAAATTCCCTCCTTTGATGATTTTTTTGCTAAACTGACTTGGGAATAAGATAAATTGATTCACTAGGTACACTGAAGTCCTCTAAATCACATGCTCTATTTTTTAGACACAAGAAACATAAGGCTTCCAACAAAGAGAAGAAAAATAATAATAAGGATCATGAGAACAAGAAGGATCAAAATCCTCCCACCTCAATATCAAACTCTAGAACATCCTCTTCCAATATTAATTCCAAGAAAGATAGGATAAAATGTGGGTATTGGATAGGCAAGCATGATGTAATAAAATGTTTAAAGAAGTAGATTGACCAGCTCATGAGTCTTATTGAGAAGAACAACATAGGTTTCCCTAAGTTTATCAAACCACCTTCATCAACCCATGAATCCTTTGAGGTAAATGATAATGGAAAAGGGAAAGAATCAAGAAAGGAGAAAAGGGAAGATCCCTAGTTGCAATTATACAACCGATTCCTACATGGGTTACTTATTTTGGTGCATCACATCATATGACCTCTTCACACATGGAGTTTGCTTCCTTAGAGCCACATGACATGTCCACTATATGATCGGGTGAATAAAATTCTACATAGGTTTTTTTGGAGAGGGTTTATTGAATTGAGTGGAGGAAAGTTTGATAATTTTCCAAGTATTCCCTCACTATCAACTAATCTCGTTAGTCTACTAGATTTCTCACCTTGGTCGTGGCATGTAAGTTGATTTCACTTCAAATTTAGTGTATGTTAGAGAGTTACATAATGAAACTATCATTGTAGTGGGCATAGTTGATCATTAAAATCAGAAATATTCCTTCTCTCACTTTTTCTGTTCTTCAAATTCTTCATTGGATTCACACAATACTTGAATACATTTTAAATCTTGAGCACATTTTTGATGATGAAGAATTGCCTTATAAAGCATGAATGGTTATAGTAGTGATGGGGACCCACCTCTACCATCTCCTTGTCGCCTTCCATATTTTGAGGAGTTATTTCTTGATCCACCTACTTTTGGTCCACCACAAACTTTTCAAGGAGTAAGCACCTCGATTCAAGACACATCAAAAATTAGGAAGTCTAGAATATAGTTACAAGGCCTTCCACATTCCTTATTTGCTACTTTGCTTTAGATACACCATCCCTTCATAGAGAAATTATCTCTTCTACTTTGTATAAGGAGCATAATTCTTTATATAGGAACCACACCTTGGTTATAGATCCTTTAGAAACTTAGTGGATTCATTCCATTTTCCTTAATGATCCACTCTTCATGACATCTACTTCGATTCACAATCACTTTGGGAGGCTCCTTTTCTAGATATATTGTGGCTATAACCAATGTATATATATTAAATAAATAGAAAAATTAAGATAAAAACATGGAATTTTTTAGTTGCAAATATTTATCATTTGGTGAATATTCCATTTTAGGAAAATTTGAAAAGGCGAGTTTTTTTGGAGCAGGTTAGTGGCATGTTCGCCTAAAATTTACAATATATATATTTTTTAGGGGTTGGCTTTGCCTACATTTGAAAACATCTCTTATAAAAACCTAGGTGATTCGTCGGGTAGTATACTACTAACTTACTACTATTTTACTGAGGTACCGACATATCAAGTATTGTGAACTTGCAGGGTAGGTTGTTGACACATGACAAGAGGTTTTTATGCATGGAAGGAAGTTGTTGACACACAACAAGAGGTTGATTGACGAGAAAGTCCTATGTTGTTGATGCATGAAAAGATAGTTGTAGTTGTATGATAGAAAAGTTATTATCATGTGACAAAAATCTCCTATCGTGTGACAATAAGGTTGTTGTCGTAACAAAAACCTTGTTTTCATGCGTTAGTGAGGGTTCGGCCGACCAACACCCTTATTGACGCATGAAAAAAGGTTACCGCATGTGACAATAAGTTTGTTTTCACGTGACAAAAACCTTCTTGCCACACGATAGGAAGTTTTCAGCCGCATGATAACAACCTTAATGCTTTGTCATATGACTACAAATCTCTGTTGTGCATCCGAAGCCTTTCTCATGCACAACTTGAAAATGAAATCTTCTTTCTAGAAAACAAATTGCACAAAACTCCATAAAATTTGCCATGTTCACGAAAGTGGTTTCTAAAATATTCACTAGGAATATTCCACCTTTGATTTCCCATAGGTCTCTTAAAATGAACCCTAGATAGAAATATAACACTAACTAAATCTTATGTCTATTCCATGAAGTAACTACATAAGGATAAAGCATATGAAAGGAAGCTAAATAACTTGCACAAACATTAAAAACATGAATGCAAACATCCCTTCCCGGTGTGGATGTTATTTTGACATACATGGGTATTCCTTATAAGCTAAACACAAGACACGAATGATTAAGGAGTTTGATAACGGAAAAATATCCTAAAAATGACACAAAACCCATGTTTGAATCCTCTCTCACTACTTTAACAAGTATGGAGTTTTCTCAAGTTGGAAGCCTTCCAATATTAGATATGCTCTTATGAGAAATGAGTATGAAAGTATTACAAGGACATGGTGAACTTTGGTAAGGAAGTAATAGGTTGCTTTTATAGCTTTCCATTTTGAGAAAAACATAATATCTAGTGAATGTGGGATAATGGAAGTGTAGAATTAGGAGTGGATAATATTGATTAGAAGTGACTAATTAGAATTAGTGGCCCATGGAGTTAGAGGGGGTTTAATTAATCAATTGGGATTAATTAATAGGTCAATAATATCTTGTAGAAGCTGATGAGTGCATTGTTTGGCTCATTGATATCATTTCTTCAAGCTGAAAATACTCTTTTTGATATGACTTATTAATACATGGGGATGTTTTGTGTAGTTATATCTTAGTAGGTTTGATGCATTTTCCTTGCTATAGTTTATGAAAACCGATTATCACATGAACCTCCTACTAACTGTCTTTGTGAGATCAAACGTGATGATGTGTGTAGGAAATGATGGATGTTGCTGGTAGTTATGGAGCTCGAGTTCGAAGAACACGGCAGGAGACTGTTTCCACCAAGTTGACCTATTAGTTTGGGCTTGTTCCTAACTGCCCGTAGAAATTTATGTGTTTTAATTAGTATTTGGTGGACAGTGTTTAATGCCACCTGATATGGTGAGTCTTGTAACTAATAATATCTATATGAAGACTTCGTCTTGAACTTGTAGTACTACTTTTTGATATACTGAAGGAGATTATCTGCATCCAGTTCTTGATATTTTTTACTGTCTATGTTATGAAACTTATTCTGAGTTAATGAAAGTCATGATATTTTGAGAATCAAAGGTTGTTAATCCCTCTATCCCAAGGAAGAGCAAGGGCCCACTCGACCAAGGAGATAAGAGGTTATTTTGAGTTCATTTATGCATACAGTTCTTTGATTGGATTTACTACAATTGTTGTTTGAGAATCTTACATGCGTGCTTTGATTAACTATATCTGTTTTCTTCATTACTGCTTTCATTTAGAATAGATGCTTCATTATGCAAATATGGTTAACAAGTAATCTCGCTTTCTGCTAAGTTTCATTTATACAGTTGTAATTTCATTTGTTAAGAGTAGTGTGTGCGTATTTCATTTTCCAGCAGAAGATTAGTTGTTAGTTTCCTTTCATCGCAAATAGTTGAATTCTATAGAACTGTATTTAAATTCCATAGATTTGAATTGCATTTCCATAGAATAGTCACTAAACTAAGCAACCCCCAACAGACCCAACTAGATAACTGGTTCCCCTAGACTCCATTGCATCTTGCTTAGGACACAACCCTGGTTTAGAATGACACTGACAAAGATTATGTCAGTTAAATGATTGGAAGAATACAACGACCCATCGAAGCTATCTACGGGAGGTGTAGAAGGAAATTAGTGGAATTAAGGGGTTTGAGAGAGATATTTAATTAATAAGAGGGTTTGTTAATTCAATATAATATTGTGGAAGGGGGATTAATTAATTACAAGAGTATTTTAAGCGATTTAACATATGTTAATTGAAATCCAAGATGGAGGGGTTTAGATAATTAATAAAAGATAGCTAATTATAGTGTGATGATGAAAATAAGGGAAATTAGTGCAATTTTATTATTAAAATGCATACATTACAAAAATAATGTGTCTACATTTTCCCCTCTTTGATGTTGTGTAACGCGAGTGATTCCATTTCAAAGAAAGTAGATAATTTTATTTTTTTATAGGTAGAAGAAAAATTAGTAGGATGGACGATGCCCCCTTGAGTGTCAATGGGATGATATAAGAAGGAGATGGACACTCGAAAAGAAGATAAAATTGACCATGGCAGAAGAAAAACCCAAAGCGAGAAGTTGTCATACCATCATGATAGTCAAAACCATCATGGTGAGGGATACATATAGGTAGGGAGGGGTAAAATCAAGTCATTTTCTTCCTTTCATTTTTTAGAAAAGAGATTTGGACGATCATGGAAAATAGAGATGATAGACCTAAAGTTATTGAACTATGCATAGTGAGTTTAGGAGTCTTGATGGGAATATAGACATGAGGCTTAGGTAGGGCATGTTTTGTATATTATTATTACTTGTAGAAGTTTTTAGTTTTCTTGCAATAAATGATAAAAATCCACGTTGTGCAAGGCCACTTGAATCGACATTTGTTAATTTCAGGTGGGTTTTCTATATGGCATGGAGGTTTTGTAGAAAAGTGGGCGACCTCACCAAAATGGTGGTTTCATGCCAATTAGCAATGGTCTTATGAAATTTTGGTAGTTTAGTGTCAAGTAGTGGTAATTTTTTTGAAAATAATGATTTTTCCCTAAGTAGCAGGAGATTTACCATTTTAGCAATGTTGTTATAAATTGTGGCGGTTTCACGAAAAGTGATCTTCATTTAGTAATAATAATGAATTTCACAAAGTTTTGTGAAATTGGCTAAGTATAAACACAAATTTCAATGATTACATGAGAAATTAGGTGTTATCCAATTTCATGAGAACCAATCCCATGTGTTGAAGACATTGCAGATACTACCTCTACTTGAATGGGTGATTTTGAAGGAGTTGGGTTTATTCTATGTAGCGTTGATGCTAGTACTATGTGTGGATAGGCCATTATTGATTGTGTTAGTAGAGAGATGACATTAAAATACTAACACATTCTATCTCTCGAAAGGGAGATGATAGTCACTTTGGAGGATGTGCACAAGATACTATGGTTATTGATCACCATGGACCTAATTTACTATGATATTGTAGGTATAGATTATGATATTGTTCGAGTGACGGGACGATCGACCTTCCCGGTGGTGGAGGATCAACATAGTACTAGATGAGATTTACATCTATGACATGGTGGATTATTTTCCCATAGTATTCATGTCACTCGTCAACGACATTCTACTATCTAAAAATAGTGGGTGATATTTATTAGCTAAGTACATGGGTGTGAATGTAGATACGGTGGATAGATGCCATTAATTTGTATGGGGATACCACATTTTAGGCCATCTTTACAGGTACATGCATTTGGTTGTACATAGGAAGGGTCGGAGTATAGGACACACGAACCTCTTACAAATGCGGGAATGGGAGCACATTGCGGTGGATGGATAGGATCCTTTGGGTGGATCTGATTAGGTAGGGGATGACATGGCTATAAAGAGATACTAGTGTATTGACATAAAATTTATGAGATTGTGCATGTAGAAATCATTTTGAGGGCATACATATCCATGCGATCCTGACCTAAGGCATATGAAGAGTTGGCCTATGCGAGGACATAGTTTTATCTAGTCATCTAAATGGAATTTTTAGTAGAGAGGTGAAGGCCGGATATGGCTCGGGGATAATTTTAATCTATGCGGGGTTTTGACAATGCCTCATGTGTTTGCACACGTTACTCGGGAGATACGATAGTGGGGTATTACGATTGACATGACCACCATGGTGACATGTTGGATGACACTTGTGATGATAGTATGTGATATGTAGAGTGGGATCACCAATCCTAGGATCAATAGAGAGCATTGGGTTTAGTACAATTAGTTTTAGTTTGTTAGGATGACTATCCCAAGACAGAGACCCATCGGTTTGGTGAAGTAACAATTATAGTGGATGAATGACATCATCCTTATGTGGTATATGGAACTCCATAAAGTCAACCCATAGTACAAGTTGTCATATTTTGAGGGATTAGATCAACCAATGGTTAAGTGTATAGATATGGTATGACTAGTAGGGCCCTACCAAAGTAGTAGGCACATGGAGAAAAGAAGGTGTAACAAGTAGTGTTGTCGTGAGTGGAGCATCTAGGAATTGGGGGAGTGGGGCTGTAAGGAATGGGAGAGTGGGGTTGCGAAGGATTCGGACCATATTCGTTGTGAACACAACCCCAACAGTGGATGGGATGGTTGGGGAATAGCTTGGGAGGATATGGTGGAGATGGAGGATGTAGGCTGGGGGAATCTAGGAGTAATTATTACACAACTATCCTTGGCCACCAAAGTAGTGACCACAACACAAGTAGTTCCCAGATATAGGGAAGGACCATCTCAATGTCATGACATAGTTCTCACAATGGGTAGCACAAGTGGTTACCATGGAGATATCAAACCGTGAGGCTGAGATAAAGCTTATTCGGTCAAGATTCTAGTGTAGATATGGATGTAGAGATTGATTTTCGATAGCCAAGGTAGTGCGATTGAGTGCAAAATAGACCCACCTAACCACAGAGTGAGATACAAATATATCAAATTTGTATAGAGAGGGATAACAACATCACATATCACGATGCACTAAGGTGAGAGAAGGATGACCTTTTAGTAGAGTGAATTAAAACTTGCAATGAGAGTAATGTTGTCAAATAAGTGGAGCAACGATTTGTGAAGGGAACGAGATGTGGCTCGCACAACCTCGGGATCACATGGTGTGAAAATAATGCTAGATCACATCGCACGATTATATGGAGATTATACATATTACAAGAACCTATATGATATGGTCATTCCCACATATTGGAAAGTAACTAGTTATTCTCAGGGATTAGGAAAAAGCCATTCATAGAGACCATTAGATTCAAATAGATCCCAAGATTTTTTGGGAACACCTTCAATGATGAGATCTCCAAGGTCATCAGTGCACACACCAATAGGGGGATGAGGCAATGCTCACCATTCCCATGGCCATTTGGTAGTCCAACCCCAAGAAAGTGTCATGCCAAGAGGTAAATCATCTATATCTAGGAATTTTTATTGTATCATGATGAGATATATCATACAATTTTGAGACCATTTTTTGTAAACTTGAGTGATATATCATGATGATTTTTGGATTTGGTCTATGTGTATGTTTTGAGTTTGACTATGATGTTTGGAAATGGATTAGCTCATGATAATTATATAAAAATTTATTGTGATGTTGGATGGAATATTATAGATAGAGGTGTGAATAGATTAGATGTGATGAGTATATGATGATGTTATATGTGTTTTGTTATCTCTTATATATGATCTAGATTTATTGATGTGTTTTGATTTTCAGATATCTAGATTAGTTAATTTTTATATTACATCACCTAGTTTTCATGGATTGGTAGGGTAGAGAAAAAAATGAGTTAATTAAAAGAAATGTTAGAATGAGGAGTTAAATAGATAATGTTGAGACGGGTTCATGTGATGAGGATAGGGATGGGAAAACCATGTTATAGCTTGACACTTTTACTGACTTGAAATACCTCTTATTTGATGTAAGCATACAAAAAAAAGGTAGAATGACATGAGAAGACATAATACCAATATTTGTAAGATGCTATAGGACTAACTCAAAGAAAAATAATAAGATAATGCAATATGAGAAATTAAAAAAACAAGTAACCACATAAGCAAACAAGTATAAGAAAATACACTCAAACAAGTAATGTTTAAGAAAATGTACCAATATTTTTGTTATATTGCTTCACCACTGAAATGTTGTAGTTATACGCAAAGGGTTAAGATGATGCCCCAAGCAAGGATACACACAAGGGAATGTATGAAGGACATAGAAGTCTAGATTAGAAGCAAACACACACTATGATTATGCCCCAAGAAATGATATAAGTTGGAAAGATAGACATAACACACATGTAATATTGTTGGTGGAAGAAGACCATAAGATGATCCACATGTCATGTACTATAACTAATGAGTGTTGAAGTTGTGATGTTTTGAAGTATAGCTTCCGATTTTTAGTGTTTTTCATTAGACAAATTTGTTGGATTTTGTGCTATATTTTGCGATGTTTTTGGATTTTCTAAGTTTTGTGAATGTTTTTTAGATTTTTAGGTTTTACCAATATTTTGGGATTTTCTAGGTTTTACCAATGTTTTTGGATTTTCTAGGTTTTACTCGTGTTTTTGGATTTTCCATGTTTTACCAATGTTTTTGGATTTTCTAGGTTTTACCAACGTTTTTGTATTTTCTATGTTTTACTAGAGTTTTTGGTTTTTCTATGTTTTACGATTTTTTTGTTTTTAGCCTTTACAAATGTTTTTGGATTTTCTAGGTTCTATGAATGTTTTTGGATTTTTGAGGTTTTACAAATGTTTTTGGATTTTCTAGGTTTTACTATTGTTTTTGATTTTCCATGTGTTACAAATTTTTTTTTTTTTCTAGGTTTTACAAATATTGCTAGATTTTATAGGTTTTACTAGTGTTTTAGGATTTTATAGGTTTTACTAGAGTTTTTGGATATTCTAGGTGTTTGTTCCCATTTTGATCTTGTTATATCCTTGGCACCATCTTTGCAAAGTTAGCCAATGCTTCTTGAGGCGGTCCTTCCATTTCCTCAGTGTTCCTTAGACTTGCAAGTTATTTATTGACATGTTTAACTAACCTTGTTATTGTCCTCTTGTGTTCCTTGGTTACACCTGTAGAACTATTCTTTGGTCCCCTTGGTTCCACCTCCTTCAAAGCCTTGACCGAAAAAACAACGTTTCACGTCTTTGAATAGTAGTATTATGAAAATTGAAGAGAATGTAGTCTTGGGAAAGTTTTGAATAAAAATAAAGAAGCCGCAAAATTTTGAGGTCAGTGTTCCATGGGTTGTAGGAATTTGCAAAGGAAGTCTGTGGAATAAAGGATTGGAGGAACTTTGTGCTTCACGAACTTAATGATTATAGTGTTCCATGGAATTAATTATTTTCATGAAGCAAAGCATTGTGTCCACTCATCAAAAGTCAGCAAAGTAGAAAGAAGGAAATTAGAATGCAACCAAGTATAGATTCCATGAAATAATAACTTAATGGTCTATGGTTTTATCAAGGTCTATTGTTCTGCAGAGTTGCAAACCCTTGGAACAAAGAAACATGGTCAAAGGGAGAGAATGCCATGATACAAAGGAGACCCCGTGGAATAAGAAAAATCCAAAAATACTTGAAAGATCAAACCAAAGCTGCAAAACAAAGGTGGATTATCCTAAAATCCATAGAATAAGGGAGTTTTTCATGGAATTATTGTATTTTCATGTTTTCCCATAACTTTCAACTCAAGCATCCATTTCACCTCAAACTAAGTGCATTGGGAACATCTTTGACAGGGATTTCCAAAGAGAAAAGTTTTGCATAAAATGGTGAAGAAACACATGAGGTTTTAATTACAGAATTTTTTGTTGTTGCACGTCATTTTCAAGAATAAAAGAAGTTAGAGATGCTTAATTTTGATCCTTCTTCACCCATGGATGTTTCTAGAAGAAAAATATGTCTCTCTTACCCCCACCAAATGAAGACTGGATGATTAGAGTATCAAGAATCAAACACTTGGCAATTTCCCATTTGTTAATCATCTTGATTGCATGTTTCTTTATTGATGGGCATGCCTTGGCACATGGATCATCAATTAACACGTTCTCATCCCTTGGATTAACATATGTAGAGGATATTATCTTAGGTATCGAGTTAGTAGTGAAAATTTTAAGGAACACGTGAAAATAACTTATAGAAAGGGTGAAAAATCTTGTTGAGGTAAGATTCATTTGGATTAACATCTATAGAGGATATTATCTTAGGTATTAGAGGTAGTAGTGAAATTTTTTTAAGGAACACGTGAAAATAACGTAGAGAAAGGGTGACGAATCTTGTTGAGGTAAGATTCATTGGGATGGTGAATATTACAAAAATGGCTATTGTGATTATCATTTTTTTGAAAAAATCATAAATATGGTTACAGATGTCAAGGAGAATATTACTCAATTTTTCTAATTCTAAAAATATTTTTATGAATTTCAATTGTCCTCTTGATTAGATTTCATTTATCTAATCTATTGATGGTATGAAGTGCATTATATGTATTCCTTAACCAAGAAAAATTATTGAGTTATGAAATTTGGACCCATTTTCCCCAATCCTTCCTAGGATTAAACCTTGACCATTGATCCATTGGCCATGTGTCATCATTTCATGTAATTTTAGGAAAACCCATGATATCTCAAGACTTCCTTACAAATCCTACCAAAATTATATCACATATGTCCACCTATTACAATGTGTCAACATCCTATGTTATTTTGGCTCCAAATCCTACCTTAGTCTTTCTTTACTTTGAAAATTTTCAATGCTTTTCCAAAAGGTGTTTAAACACACCCAAAATTACATGTGCTACATTGTTGAAAAATAGTTACAAAAGTCCCCAATGATGATTCAGGTCCTTTTAAGAAGGTGTTCGAGCTCCAATTTCCATTCACAATATATATTTTTCACCTAGACATCTTTACTTAGCCTTCCCACACTTTTTTTTAGCTTCTTTCCTCTTTCTACGCATGTTTTGGCCTTTAGTGCTAGGACCGCCGCCTTGCTGGTAGCGGTTCTAAAACCACCACCAAAAATATGGCGATGGTCCTACCCACTTTTCCGTAATCCATCATGCTTGTTTTAACATGTGATGGTTCACTTAATTTCACTTTTTTCATGCATCCATGAGCCAAATTGTCTAAAATTAGCTTTGATTGCTTAGATCTCGTTCCTCCTATTTTTAAATAGATTTAATTGATTGGAACTACTCCTTCTTTCCTTGTGCATGAAGGAACCTCCCATCGTCCATTTATATATATTCCATGCTTGTATTCAAGAAAATGGCCTCAATTTTTTTATGTATCTTGCATTGTATTACTGCTACGATCTTGCTAGGAATTGCATAGCCAAGCTCTAATCTCTTGTGTTATCTCTCTTCTACCTGTATTACATCCGGATTGCCATCAAGTTGTCATTGCTCAAGTGCCATCCTCCTGCTGTTTTTCTTGCATTCCCAATCCCTTGGACTCACATGAACACTCGGAGAAAGAAAGGAACATACTGAGGGACATATACAGACACAACCAAATTTGCCAAAGATCTTGCTTGTCTAGGTTGGAATTGTGTGTTTGTTTTCCTTGTTTGTTGAATTGTCAATTTCAAATCACTAGTTTCAATTATTCATATCAAATAGAGTAGAAAATCATTCATATCAAATAGAGTAGAAAATCATTCATTTCAATAGAATTAGTCAATCACAAGTAGATCCAGTCATTAGTAAGCTTGCCTCTTTAACATTACTAGGGAAGTTGTGAGGAACAATAGCCCCTTCACGATCATGAGGTGTTGATTATATTAGGTTATTTACTTTAGATTAGATTCATACATTTTCACAAGTAACCACTACATCTGGATGATTACTTGTCTTTAGTTTATTTGTTAGATTAGAACACATTTCTTAAAAATTAGAAAAGAAAAAAAAAAATTTCTTTGTAAATTAATTTGATTTTATTGATTTGATCCAAAATATTGTGAAAACTCCAAAAACATAGATTAGATTTCCTTCAGTAATTAGTTTTCTTATCAAAAATCATTTTATTTCATTCTGTATGACCATCAACGGTCCACAACAGGAAAATACATACAATTGTGATCCCTTGGTCCCATAACCCAACGGGCCAGAATTGATAACTGACATTGATACCAGTTTACGTTTGACAATCTTACATACACCTGTAACTTTTGCTTTGAAAAAATAGAACTCAATACGATAAATATCACTGTTGATCAAGCATACGACTATTGGACTGCTCCCGCAACAAGGTTTGATTATGCACATGACCATTTAAGGGCCACCACCTCCACGAGTCTGTGGTTGTGATCCTTAGATTCTAGAACCCAATGGGCCTGCCATTCAGTTAGACATTGACACTAGTTTGCGTACATTAGTATTTAGATCTTCACCACTTCCACCAGATATTATTGCACAACTTTCCTTACTTGAACATAACAACCGATCAGGCTAATACTTTCTGGACTAGACTAGAAAATTGCCCATAAATACATGTGGCTCCACTGCGCCTCTCATTCTTACTTCCATGACCTTGTCTGGAAATCTATACAAGGCACCTGCAGGTCATTTTCCATGTGTTCAACAACCAACAAACAGAATCTCAATCAAGCTTGACATTGATTGGAGTCTATGAGCGGCTATTATTTCAGACCAAGCCATCACACCACTTCAAGTTAGGAGAGAATTCTTTGCCTTAGACTCGCAGATCCCGACATTGCGTGTTAAAGATATAAGATTTCCCAATTATCTTGATCCTCATCACCACACTCACATTCACACTCATTCTACACTTTGGTCATCGGCACAACCTCGAGAGGTCGGGTGTGAAGAAGTTCACGTGTTTATTTTCTCGTCATACAAAGGTGTCCTGTGAATCCTTTCATCTATAATACTAAGAGAGATTTTTTCTATATGTACACATATGATTTTCACTCCTTGGGAAATGTGGGATGATTCCCAAAGGAAAAATTACAAAGGCCTCCATTATCAAGGCTCCAAATGATTGTTAGCTTAACCAATTCAAACTAGGATGCAAACAATACATTTTTATGGCTTAAATGGTCCCGAAATTCCTTAATTAAATAATATCACATAGAATAGAATCCATATTCTAATTTTAAGCTTAGATAATCATTTATTTTAATCTAGGGTTACTTAAATAATTTATTTTAATATATTTAATAATATAAACACACACACACACACACACACACACACACACACACACACACACACACACACACACACACACACACACACACACACACAAGTGGTGAATTTAATCAAATTTCAAAATTTCCCTCTAAAATGTTGGCGATTGTGATCCAAGGGCCCATAGAATTCATGATGATCCAAACATGTTTTAAAATCCTAGCTCATTGATTTAAAGGTGATACATTAAAAATACATATTGATATTAGAATTCATTTGGCTACGTGAGTGGGAAATAGTAAATTTGTAAATTATTTTTGGAAAATCTTAGGTGTGTATATGGTTCCCAAAAAGGAAAATGGGACTTTCAAAATCTCTAGAAATAGCCAAATTACAAATATTAGCCACTAAAAGTTTCCTAAGAGGTAGTTGTATAAAATGAGTGTGTTTCCTCACATTGAAGGGGTTAGAAGATCATTTTGGGGTCTCCTCACCACGTGGAAAGGTGGTTTTCTCGCTTCAACATGTTTTTATTTTTGGAGTAGCTTTGCAGAGAATTGGTTGATTGTGTTTGTCATTTACTAAGGTAGTAGTTGTTTTATAGCCATTAACATGATTTGAGACTCATTTTTACATGTTTCCCTTGCCTCCTTTGAAAATAGACAAACATATCCTTTTTTAGTCACTAAATCACGTACTTACTATGTACATCTAGCCTCTAAATACTTCATTTATATGCATGATTCCTAAGCAAGAGAACTAGTCATTAACAACACTTGTTTTGATTTGACATTGCTTTTATTTTTGTATCGTATTACTTATTGTTTCCAGACTTAAACTTTACAATTTTACATACTAGCTGACATCCTACTCGGTCCCGATTCCACTATTTTATCTTTTTGGCACCCTGTATATAACCACCCATTAGGGACATGAGTGTCTAGGTGTTACTGTCCCCTCTGGATGTTTCAGTCCTCCTCTCTTTTTCTAATTTTTCGGATGTTACTTCTTTCTTGTCTTTGTTTACTACCTTGGGTTGGCCTTTCACTTGTTAATGACAAAACTTAAGAGAAGGAATCACACACACACACACACACACACATGTCTTATTTAACCTCATTAGGGGAAATCATTCAAGAGACATATACATCTACAAGGAGCTAATATTTTCTATCTACTACATTAAGAACTGCATAGGAGGGTTTATATTGAAATCCATACCACACATTTTGTATTGGGAAAATTATTTGTAGCCTGCTATTCTTTGTCAGCAACTAACACTATGGCATCCTAGCTCAAGGGAAACTATTTTAATCACACACATACTAGAACTACATTGAGTCTGAAATGTAGTGCAACGCTTGGTGAAAATCACATTGGGGTGACCAATAAGGTTAGTATGACTCAAACATACTAAATCATATGCATACTTTTATTCATCTAATGTGTTCTTGAGTATTATGTAGGTAGTTGTGCTTTATTTTGCAGTGTACATGTATGACTGATTAAACTTGTAGCGAACTTGATGTGACATACAATGAATAAGAAGTGACAAAGAAAGAGCTAAAACCAAATCTATCCCTTATACACCAACACCTAGATCAAACGTTAGTTCCCAAACAGTAATGTCCTCTCCCAAGTAATCTTATCCTTGAGATCGTCACATTCTAGTTTCTTACACAAATCTTATACAGTCCAAAATCTATCTTTCAATCTTGTTCATTAGTCCAGACCTACGCTTACAAGATGAATCATCTTATCTCCCATCTCTCACTCTTTCTTGTACTTCTTTAGCTAGAACATGCAAATTTACTTGTTATATTTATCTGATCAGTAGTTTCCTTACATAGATTTAAATTTGATTAAATCATTTGGTGAGCTCGTCCTTACATACCCATGATCGATCTTTCATGACTTCCCATACCTTTGATTCCAATGCTTCCCCATTCTATATCTAGTTTTAACTTCGTAATATCCTTGTTAAGTGTGTCCTAGTTGATCCTAGATCTAGTCTTAATATATGCACTTTGTCCTTTCTCCATTAAATAGGAATTTTTGCTACTCATCTCAATCCATATACTCTTTATATTTATCGCTTTGATGATACACTGAAGAAAGTATTGGGAATAATATATCTTCCCCTTATTGTGGGATCTTGTACTCTTGATGTTCTATGTCACATTATGCCTCATGATGTCCCTTATACTATCCTTTTAGGCCATCCTTGGTTACATATTATGCATGCAATTATTTCTACCCATGCCCTTGCTACACCTTCTTCCATGGATATTGCTACAATATATTCCACACCTCATGTTGCTACTCCTTGTGATATTCCCCTCATACATGATGCTTTGATGAAATTACCTACATTACACATCCTTCTCCTCTTGGGATGCACCCTAGTGTTATTGATTTACAAGATCAATTTTATATTGGCACCCATGATACTCCTCCCATTATGTCTCATTCTCAATACACTTATATTGATCATATGCTTAGTGCTTCCAATGTTACATCTCTCTTCACACCTTCCTCATCAAAAGTTAGAGAATTATATGCTGATTTGACAATGATTCCTAATGCTTTCACTTTCTAATATTCTATGCATGATTCATTTACTATGGATACACCTTATCTTGTTACATTTATGGGGAAATCTATAAACCTCTTTCTACATTGTTGTCTATGACTAAAGGGGACAGTTCATACTACTTTATTACTTCTAATATTCCCTAATTGTACTTATTACTTCTACTACATCTTATGTCTCTCCTACATAGCTTACCATTACTCCCGATGAGCCTCCTATCATTATATATGTTACACATCTTTTGACTCACATATAGATCCTTATGTTTACACTTAATCCTTCCACTATTTCGAACAAGTTCAATGTTGCATATATTCTCTTTTATCACAATGGGCACATTTATCTTGTTTCTACACTTCCTACTCATCTAGTTGGGATCTTAGACTCTATAGGTTTTTACCCTCACCATGTTGACATTATTCTCTAGTATATATTGTGTTTACTAATCTTCTACCTATTTTATTTTCTCCACATACATGAAAAATTCTACTCCACATGTTATGATACATGCAATTTCACACAACACTAATTAATTTCCTCATGTTCACATATGTTCATCTTATTTAGCACATCGTGGACCTTTCCTACTAAACTCATTGAATAGATCATCTTTCCATTTACACTTGGGTGCATCCTAATTCCCCCACACAACCCAATGAATCACTCTTTTTCCTTGTCCATACTTCACTATTGAGTGCATCCTTACCCACATAGACCTCAATTTTCACACACACACACACACACACACACACACACACACACACACACACACACACACACACACACACACACACACACACACACACACACACACACACACACACACACACACACACACACACACACACACACACACACACACTAGGGAATACTTATTCATCCCTTATAGATGTTTTCTTTCACATATATGAAATTAAAAATCCAAAAACATGTTTTCTTAAATATTTATTCAATGTATTATTTATTTGTTATACTACTATATGTTGCACCTTGGCTTATCATGTTACTACAATTCATAGTATGCTTTATATTTTATTATACACACATGCACATTCACATGGTATATTAAGGTGAATGTAGGTCACTTACAAGTTGTTACATAATGTATGATGCTTGGCCCTATTTATTACTAGTCCCACTGAGGCTCTTAAGGGAATCTACCTTTTCCCATTTACTATCAAGTTCTATCATTGTAATATTTCACATTTTCATTCCTATATTCAAATATTACATTGTGGCATACTATTTATCTTTCCTAACATGTTAATGGGTGATTCATGTGTAGCATTTTCCTTTCAGGACTCATTCTAATCACATGGTTTTCGTATTTTCTAATATCTTGTTTACTATTGTTTGTGGGCTATGCCCTATGTTTTTTGTTTCCTTATTTGCTCAAGTTGTGACAAATTTGATTATCTTGTGACATACTAAGTGGTGTCCCATGTATGTGTATGGCTAGATTTGGATCACTTGTAAGATGGATTAGTTGATACAAAAATCTCCAAATCAATGTTGCTAAATAAAATGGGCTTAAAAATATTTTAAAGTGGGTAAAACTCTTCCTGATATGAATCTAAACCTGTACACAAACACACTTAGAAAAATGTTACTATATTTTGGTGGTTAGGGGACCTACCTCAGTTAGATCCCTAACATTTTAAGGATATAAAAGAAATTTTATTTAATTAAAAATGATAAAAAAAATACATATAAATGACAACTATACCCGACTTAGATTGTAGGAAAATCACAGTTACGATTCACTAAAAATCACACAAAGTTATCAAGATAATCATAGTTACAATTCAAACATGTGTTGGAATTTCACTAAAATAGTGTTGTAGAAGTTACACCTATCCTTTGTGATCTTCTTTCACTTCTTCAAGACTTGAAAAACCGAGATATGTGGATAAGGAAGCAAAAACTCAAGTATGGGCTCATCCGCATAAAGAGTCAGGGGGTTAAAATGATGGGGGTGAGTGGTGTTTTATATCTTTTGAGTGCATAGGGGAATGTGGAACATATGGGTGTAATGTGGATAGATGGGTGAGATGATAAGGCTCCATAGTGCGTTGGGAATGCAAACACATGTAGGTGGATTGGACATAATTAAATGTGAGTGTGTGAGGGTTAGTCAATGATTAATGAGGTGTATTTTATCACCATTTTATGGGTTTTATAATTTTAAATTTTTTTGTGGGATTATTTGATTTATTATCATTATTATGTTTTATGATGTTTTTGTTATTTTTGACTAGGAGACATTAGTGCAAGGTGCATTTTCTAATGTCTACAATATGTAACTAGTTCCTTGGTGTGTCCTTGTTTACTAGTTTCCTATCAAACCTGTTCATTGGTGTTGTCATTTATGTTAAGTGGAATTGATGGAAAAGGAGTGAATGGTGAAGTGAGGCTATGTAAGGGACATGATGATTTATTGGTAGTGGATCAACAAAGGTGTATTGAGCATTCATGTTGGTTTTAGGATAATTTCAGTGTTATGTAGGCTTGGTTTGTGAATAAGGAATCTAATGCATGTATGGAAATTGTTGGTATGCTTGGCTCAAATGTACTACAGGTCATATATGATGATGTCAACATGGGAAAGAGGTCTTATAGTGATTTTAAGGTCTTATGGAGGAATTCTCTATTAAAACTAGATCATTTAGGCCTATTTCTGGAGCCTAATGAGATGTGAAAGGTTGGTACATGTCATTACAAGACAATGTGAGAATGGGAGGAGACTAGTAATGTTTTCTATGGAATTTTTGAGCAATAACAAGGCTTAGTTTAGCTCCTAGAGGAAAAATTCAAAAGTTCACCGAGAGAGGCTTTGAGGAGTAGCGGTGTAGGCGAGGTATGTGAGATAGGTTTGAATGGTACAATAATAATTATGAAAAATATACTAATGGATAATGTGAAGGGGTGAGTTTTGGTGCTTCTTGCAAAATTTCATCAAGTTTTGAAGAGGTATGTGGAAGTTATTCAAGTTTTTCCAAAACTGGTTCATTAAGAAATGCAAAATGAGTTGTCATCCTTCTTAGCACCCAAGAAAAAATATGGAGCCTTCTTAAAATAAAACATGAAGGAATTTTTGTAGAGGATTCTAAGCCTAATATGTTTCAAATTTTTTGAATCAATTTGGTTTAGAATCAAAGAAGCTATGATCACTTTTATAGTCACATTTCTCTCTCTCTCTCTCTCTCAAGCAGATTCCTAACTTGATGGAGGGAAAAGTGTGTTGTTGAGTTTCAAAACTTTTGATTAAGATTTTAAAAGTGTTTTAGGGTTTATTAGTGTGAAATCCAAGCTAGTGAGGTATCCATTATAAATTTTTTTCTTACAAGCTCATCCACAATGCTTCAAGAGTCACATATCAGTCATGTTGTGAGACAGTGTTGAAGTATGTTCTTGATTTAAATGATGATATTATATATGATGTAGAAACCTTCTCCATGTTCATATTGAATTATTTAAGCTCAAGATTTCTCTAATTCATTTGGTTTGTGTCATAGATCCTTATAGGATGACGATGCAAAGACAAGAGGTCATTCAAAGATGGAGAATGTATCCCAAGAAAGATGTGTGATGGTAAAATGAGTTTTTAGAGCTCCAAATGATCCTCCCAAGTTACCCAATGCATTTTTCTAGACCAAATTATTCCTCTTGTTGATTCAATGGCACCACTATTGATTGATTTACACCATATTACGTAAAATCTCATTACTGGAAGAGATTTTATTCATTGTAAGGAAAAATTGGAAGCTGAAAAAATTCTCCATAGTGTCACAGGTATCTTGGAAAAATAAATTTTGAAAACCATAAAAAAATTAGCCGAAAATCAATTTTCTAGTGCCTCGAGTGTGTATAGACTGAGAAACCCTCCATTTAGGCTTTTAGAAAAGAAATGCTCGAATCTCACTGATTATCTAATGGAAATTCCCAAAAATTTGAAGAAATATTTGTGGTGTGTCAAGAACACAATACAAAAACAATCAAGCTCATTCACTTCGATTTTGAGGATGTTTTTTAACAGTTATCTCCTGGCATGGCTTTAAGTTTCCTTAATAGTATGTGAAGGATTTTATTGCAATTTTTGTCTTCGTTGAAGGTTTTATGAGTTTGTGCATGACTTTAAGAGTTCAAATAATGACCTGTTTTGTTTGTGGAGTGTTCTCAAGTTGTCCGAATGGAAAGTGTGGCGTGAGAAGACATAGAAGCAAAAACCAGTCATACATGCTTTTCACTATTGATAATAGACCACAAATTTTGTGGAATACAAAGGACAAGGTGAATTGGAATCAAGATAATAGCAAGATGAGGAAGCAAATTATAATTCCCGATGTGTATGATAAGGGTATCTCATTCTAAGTATTTCTCCAGCTCCTTCTTAAACTAGTAGACCAAGTTTGCAAAAATAGTTAGCTATGTCTCGAGTGGAGTTGAAACTTCTTAACAAAAATGTTTGAGTTCTTGAAGAAGCTAAAAGATCAAGAATAATTGCATATGTGCCCATGTGATTGACAATTACTTACATATTTTCTCATGATGTTGTTGTAGTGAATAATTACCTTGTGATTATTTTGGAATGTAGTGTGTTATGAAGAAGTTATAGATAATTCAAAGAGATGTCACAAGTCATCCCACAAACATCAAACTTGAAACTATCTTAAATATAAAAGGTGAAGAGTTGAAACGTTCAAAAGGAAAAGAATACAAACCTTAGAATTTGAATAGTTAGAGCTATGTGTATTGTCCATTTGAGGTAAAGTGTGCATTGTAAGTAGTTGTATGGAATAGAGAAGGTGAAGGGTCTAATATTTTTGTTTTGGATTTGAACACATAAGAAAAGAGTGTGAAACTACGATAAGAGTGTGGGAAAAAAATACAATGACTAGTTAACTAGATAAAAATTGAAGAATGAATAGTCGTAAGAAGTTGAAGTTCTACAAACACTAATAAAGGTATAACTTGGTAGAAAATATGAATATTCAAAGTGGTTCAAGGACTGTATTTTAATGTAACGAATACACATATATAAGTTTTGTTCTACTTTAAAGAAAAAATGATGAGTGCAGATTTACGAGTTGAAAAAAAGGATTGGACAAAGTTGTAGAAGTTAAAAGAATGGAGTAGGTGAGACAAGTGAAGTTGTGATGAATGATTGAACTGATCGAGATGTTGTTACAATAAATTGAAGAAATTAGGAGATGAAGTTAATTGAATAGTGAACTAGTGTGTGTAAAGAACCATGTGTAGGAGTGTATATAAAACAAAGAATTAAGCAAATGACCGAGCAAGAACATGTGAAAAGGAGTATTGATGGAGAGTAAATGAAATCTAAACTATGTCTAAAGGGATTGTAAAATATTGTGTATAGTGATTTTTTTGAGAATATGGAATATAGTTCAAGGTTGAAAGCATGTGAGATTTGGGTGTGTAGGCATAGGACGCGTAGGAGTGCACAAAAATATAGCAGAATACAAAGCGTGCCTGTGGAACAATTGAATAACATGACTTAGCCATTTTTAGGTTGAGGCTATTTTCGACATGGAGTGCGGAACACACATATATATGAAGACTTACAGGTCACACAAGGATATTTTGGGAATTTACAGTAGTTTGAGTGCCATGCAGGGGTTTGGTCTATTAATAAGATCTATAGTAGGAGCTAACTTTAGAATATTTATTATTAGCACTTACATGCTTTTGTATTCTCTTGTAAAGGCACATGGTTAATATTAACATGTAACCTATTTTTAGAAGGTGTGTGAGCAAGTGAAGGGAAAGTCCCCACCCCTATATATATGTATTGATTTGCACAATTTAGGAGCTCGTTGATACTGCTTTTTTGATTGTATAGTTATGTTGTTGGTTTTGTTTGTGCACATGACTCATGATGACATTACTATGATGTATGAAGCTTCCATGTTTTTCAATTCTTAATATAATGGATCATATTGTCCGGATATTGTTGTTAGATATGATTGCACATGGCTCTTGTATGGTAAATATCATTATAATCATTGTTTAGTCAATATTTCATATGGTTTAGATCTAGATCTAGTTTATGCCGTGTGGATTGTTTACTATCTCGCTATAAATTTGAATATACACATATGCGGTCATGCTAACATTCTGAATAAGAAACTCTAAAGAGGGACATGGTAACCTTGCACACTTTGGGTGAGCAGTCAATTTAGGTTGAGTGATGTCCTAATGTGCCTTGGACTAATTGCAGTTAATTCTAGGCTACATCATTGGTTCCATTTTTGGGACCTCTTTCTCATCTATTTTTAGGATGTTGCGTAATGAAGACATACCGATTGACCTTGGCTGGTATTGAGGAGTGGTTAGAATATCTAGAAGAAGAGTATGCTAGTAGATTCAAAACTGGACCTAATTTTAATGCACACACGTGGGTTGAGTAGAATATGTATGACACATTGTATGAGACGTTCTTTGCTATCTTTCCCATAGAGTTGTACGAGTGGCTGGTTGCTTATGTGTCTAAGAGGAATTGGAGGTTTCACATGCTTATTTGGATGCAGGAAGAATTACAGGCCTTGTATGATGTAGATCTGATTTAGACACACTCTGTGGATGTTTGGTTCCATGGTGTTTTGAATAGCTATATTCTTGAGTACGCAGTTTTGACTTACTCTTTCTCGGAGGTTGCTGAGTTTCAATTTTTATGTGAACCTAGAGGATCGTATTTGTGTAGTATTCCACTAGCGATCAAGATCCTAATTATAACCCTAGATTTGGAAGATAAGTCGATGGCTAACTAAACCCCACCACATGCGGGAAAAGAGAAATTTTGGTAAGGATGACATAACTAGTGGCAAAAAGATAAAGGGAAGAAAGGTAGCTTAAGTTCAATGAGGTGCACAAGAGGGATTTAGAGAAGCAATGTGAAGTTGTAGAATAAATGGCATTGTGGAGAGAGATGGCTCGTGAAGGATTTAGAGCTCACATAGAAGATGTGGAGCCAGAGCATCTGGATCTCCCCCATTTGGGAAAGCATGGTAGGGAACCCTCTTCAACCTTAAATGAAAGTGAACTGGTAGAAATGACATGGGCCATGGAACACATCTGAATCTACTTAGCGACCTAGCCCTTGCGCTTGGTTTTCTAGTTTCTACGATAGTCAGTAATCAAAAAGCTAGTGTGAACAATAGAGTTGCAATAGATAGAGTTAATTTATAGTAAAGTTCATGGATTTAATCAGGGAGCTTATTCATCTATGGCACAATCTTCATCTACTTTATTTAGAGGACTTATTGGAGGTATCTTTTTGGGTGTGTCATCAACACATAACGTAGGTGCATAGAACCTTGGCATCACATCTGGAAGTAGTGAAAATTCATAGAACATGGGTGTTCAATTTATCATAACCGTCAAAACACAGGGAAGTGCATCCTCTGGTCCTTTTCCTACTATAGAGGGTGGATCGGGAGGATCAGGTGTCTCGGGTGCTAGAGGATTTGGGGGATCTCGGAGGTGGTGGAAATACAGGAGGAAATACACTCTCTGGATCTGGTGGGAAAGGGCCACACTAACCTCAACAAATTTACATGGATATGTCTCTCCGTTTGCTAGAGTATAGAGGTATTGAAGATGAATCCATGCACGTGCATATGTGTAAGATACTGTGGCACACAAAGGGGACTATAGCTCTAAAGTGCAAGGCAACTCAACTCGTAACTACGTTGCATGGACGTGCACAAAATTGGTACAAAAGTTTGGTCCTAATCGACTTTTGTAGACTATACTGATGTTGCGAGATGTTTTCTTAAAGGAATCTTATATCCTTGAGTTCGAAAGCAGAAAAGCACAAGCGCACTCAAAGACATTAAGCAGGAACTATTGAAAGTGTTCAGAATATGATGCTTAGTTCAAGAATCTTCTATCTAATTTATCTTATGACATCCACACAAGCCAACATGCATAGTGGTTCGTTGGAGGACTGATCACACCTTTTAGAAGAGTGCTTTTAATAAAACTTATACAAATCCACAAGAGGCACTTGAAGTAGCTCTATGTACGAGGAAATAGGAAGTGTGGACGTATAACTGATCCTATTCTTAGAAGCTCAGATTACAAAAATGGAAAAATAGTTGGAGAAATTATCTGCTAATTCAGCACATGAGACACGTAGTGGAATTTGGTGTACAAATTTTGAAGTAGAGGGGCATACTAAGGATAGTCACTATCGTAAACCGATGCACTCCTTGTTATTGGATTGCAAGATATGAAACTTGGACCACAAGCTCAAGCTAGTTCCCATTGTTGTGGTGTGCAATAATAAATAATGTGTCCAATTACTATAATATTTACTGTGTCCTCGAATCATGATATGGAAGATTACATGTTGATTGATTAGATCCATGATGTCATTGATATTGGCGTATGACATACTGGTGTTACAAATAATTCCAAGGAAAAGGGTGAGCATCATGACTATGATCACAGTGAGGGGAATTTTGATAGCGGTTGTGGTAGAGGTCAAGGTTACAGAGGAGGATTAAGAGGTTGAGGTCGCGGGGGTGGAAGGAGTGATTTCCCTCACATAACCTATTATACATATGGATCTCCAAATCAATACAGATGCGGATGTCCATAGAATATGGTGTTTTATTTTTGTAGAAATAATTATAGTTATGAAGAGTGCCCCAACTTGTATGAAACATTAAGAAAGAAACATAAACAAGAAAATAAAGGTGTGGGAATGGTTAGAGTACAACACTTCTTGGAAGACCAATGGATGTCAAAGTTAGTGTCAGATCTTGAGTTGATGCCTATGAAGATTACTACACATGTTGAGGCTATACACACCAAGTAAATGCTACAACGTAAGCCTACTATTACTAAATAGGAACTACTACATGCCAAGTATCCAGACCCTATGCATCGAAGGAGGTTTATCAAGAAAACATGGAGGTAATTTGGAATTTATAAAGTGAGATACGATGTTTGAAGGAACAATCATGGAAGTTAGAAAAAAATAAATTAGTTGAAATTCATTAGAAAAATGATGATTTAAAGGAGGTTTTCAAAATGATTCAACAAGAGAACATTATTCCATTGTTAGGGAACTGGTTAAAGGGAAACACTCCATGCACTAGGACTGAGAATGAGAGACAAATTTTGCATTCTAATCTTTCTTTGTACAGTTTGGATTATGACAAGGAGATTACTCTAAATTTTGTTGTTAATGGTTTGATTTTGAGTAACATCTTGATTGACACAAGTGTAGAAGTGAATGTACTTACTTTGGATGCATGGGTTCAGATGGGAAGACCTCTATTACAGCCATCTTCTATTGTTTTGTTCATGGAAAATAGAAAAATAAATTCCCATTAGAGTTTTATAAGATGCATCTATTACTATATAGGGGACTAAGTTGACTAGGGACTTTGAGGTCTTAGTGCTTACAGTAGACTATTTTCCCACATTACTTGGGCACCCTTAGTCTTTATGAAAACAACGTTGACTCGTGCTTCAATAAGGGGTATATCAACTTTGAGAATAAGGAAGAATGTGTTATTATCCCTTTGACAGATGGGAAATATGCACCTTATGTAGAGCCATTAAGTGAAGAAGACTTGAACAAAATTTATGTGCGCACCATTCAAGATCTAGAAGTTCTTGAGCCATCAAAAGGATTTCTCTAGTGGGATGATGCACACTCAATGAGTGATATTACAAGTGTTGCATGTGATAATTGGATGCACGAAACTTATGAAATGGTTCACAGGGATAATATTTTAGAGTAGAGAGAATTAAGGATTGATTTATCTACTTGGTTTCTAAGAATCAATGCGCCTACTCAGATTTTTGCATTTTATGGTAATGATCCTATTCAAGCACCACATTCAATAGTGTGAGAAACTCTAGACAACATGACAGGAAGATTTACCACATTTGTTATGGTGCACAAGTTTTATTTCACCTTGTGACGCTGGGTGCACACATGGTATGTCTACTGTGCAGAGTCAATAGGGTGACTATAAATTGACAAGAACTTATTGGATGTATGACTTAGACCTTCGATTATTTTTATTATAAACCTTTGATGAGTGAGGCATTGCAGGTTATGAAGTGCTTAACTATGGGAGACAGTGCAAAGGATGAAGAGTTACCTCAGGATTTGTTAGGAGAATTAGACATGGTAGCATGCTTTGAAGAGGAAGAAATAGATCTTGAGCAGCTTTGGCGTACCTACTTAGAAAGGTGAATGGGTAAGATGATATACATGGTTGATGATGAAGAGGTAGAGAACTTGGAAATTGAGCACACAAAGGGTACGTATGAATTCTTGGACAAGACAGATGAGAAGGAGCACGCCTACCATGATCTTATGAATTCCAAGAAAGTGAACATTGGAATGGATGTTAAACCCAAGGAAGCCATTATCAGAGATTACTAGTTTGAATCTAAAGTTTCTAAAATCATTGAGCTGTTGCACAAATTTTAGGATTTATTCCTAGAGGATATCACGAATTGAAATGCGTACATGAATCATCGGGAGAGATAAAGACAAAGCTGAAGGAAAGTGTGCACCTGGTTCTGAAGAGGCCTTACAAGATTAATCCAAACTTGCACGTCAAGGTAAAAGAAGAAATTGAAAAAATGTTAATTTTTGGAATTATTGTGCTAATCGAGGAGTCAGAGTGGGTAATCCCTATGGTGATCAACATCAAGAAATATGGTAGAATTAGGATTTGTGTGGATTATAGGGAATTGAATGTTGCATGTGTCATAGACCCCTTTCCCACACTATTTACTGAAGAAATATTGGAGGGTGTTGTAGGGTGCGAAATCTACTCCATTGATGGATTCTCTGGATATCATTAGGTGAGGATAGCTAGTGAGGATCAAGAGAAGAAAAATTTCACCACCGAGTGGGGAAGTTTTGCATACATGGTTATGCCCTTTGGATTAAAGAATGTACCTACAATATTTTCACACATAGTGGTACAAGCATTCCAAGATTTTATTCACAAGTTCTTGCAGGTGTATCTGGATGATTGGACAATCTATGGGCTTGTGAAAGATCACTGTGATAATTTGAGGTTAATGTTTGAGAGATGTAGGTAGTTGAGCATATCTTTGAACATTAAGAAGTGTATATTTATTGCACCCTTTGGAATTTTACTGGGGCACATCATCTATAAAGAAGTCTTACTAGTGGATCCTGCTAAGGTAGCTGTGATTTTGGGCTTGGAAGAAGCTACTAGTCAAAGCGATGTGAACAGATTCTTGGGGAACAAGGGTTATTAAATAAAGTTTGTTAAGGGATATGCCAAGATCATGGCACCCTTAGAAGACTTAATCAAGGGAAATTTTTTTTTTGTTAGGGTGAGGCACAACAGCGTGCATTTGAAACACTAAAGGAGAGGCTTACTACAACACCTATTTTTCACTTTCCTTCATGGTCCAAGCCTTTTCATGTTCATGTAAATTCCTTTATCATGGCCATTGGTGTTGTATTAGCTCAACTTGGAGAAGGGATTGTCAATCATCATGTTCACTTTGCTAGCAAGAAATTGACTCTAGCAGAACAAAATCACATAATGATAGAGTACGAGGCCTTGTCAATGATCTACATGCTCCATACGTTTCGCTAGTATTTGATTACTACACCTTTCATATTTTATACACACCACATGGAATTTAATTACTTGGTGAACAAGCCCATTTTGGAGGGGTGCATAGGTCGTTGGGTACTTGTTGTTTCAAGAGTTAAATTTTACAAAGTGGTGATTAAGCCAGGTAAGAGAAATTCTGGTCCAGACCATTTATCATGGATTCAATCAGGGGAGGACACGTAGAGAATTGAAGACAAAATGCCGATGTAAACCTATTTCGATTGAACCACGTGTTGTCGAGACTTGGAGGATATTTCTATCTTTTTATGCATAGGTGTGGCACCCAAAGGAATGAAGGCTTTAGAAAAGAAACAACTTTCTATTCATGCCACACCTTACATGTTGATCAGTGGGGACTTATACAAGTTAGGTTGTGATGAAGTTTTGTGCTAGTGTGTACTTGAGCATGAGCACCACGTAATTATGGAAGAGTCTCATGGTGGTATTGCAAGTGAACATTATGTAGGGGATGACACTTTGCACTCAAGATTATACTACCTAGTCTATGGTGAGAAACTTTATACAAGGATCAAAGTATATTGTAAGGCATGTGACCATTTTCAAGCACCTTAGAAAGCCTCGAAATTTGATGAAATGCCTTTGATGCCTATTACTAGTGTAAAACCTTTTGAGAAGTGGGAAATCAAATTTGTGGGCCCTATCTCCCCAAATTCGCATAGGAGAAGATTGTCCTATATTATAACTTATAAATATTATCTTACATGGTGGGTAGAAACGATGCCTACAAAGGATTACACAACAAACTACAACAGAAAAGGTTTTTGTGGGAAAATATTATTAACTGGTATGACTTCCCTTTAAGTTTAATAAATTTTAGGGGTACTCATTCCCTTAATGAGACTATAAGGATATTATTGGATGAATTCATGGTTACATACCATAGGAAAATCTGTATCACCACGAGGAAAATGGAACATGAGGATTTTAACAAGATATTGAGCAATATCTTGACCAAAATTTGTGATGTTAGAAGGAGATATTAGGATGACAAGGTTTTGCGATGCTTTGGGTAAATAGAACAACCTACAAGAGGTTGAATAAAGAAAAATACTTTCAGTGGTGTTTGGTGCAAAGGTAGTTCTCCCCATGGAATTTATGTTACCTTATTTTCATATTTTACACGTAGGAGGTCCGGTTGATGAGAAAGCATTGGAAGAACCTATTGACAAAATGATGTAGTTGGGTGAAAGGCACGCCATAACAAGATGGAGTCAAAAGCAAGAAAAATATATGTAGAAGGCATGGCATGATAGGCACATCAAGGATAAGAAGCTTGAGATTGGGAAAATGGTATTTCGTGTGATTCAAAGTTTTTGCGTCATCCTAGAAAGCTTAAGGTGCATTGGTTGGGACCATATGTGATTACTCATATACTTGATTCAGGTGCTTCCCAGTTAGAGGTACTAGATGGAACATGGTTTCCCAGTTACTTTAATGGGAGTAGGCTAAAGTTATAATATAAATAATTCTTCTTGGTTTTTGTAATAAGGTAGTATTTCCATTTAGATTAGGTTTCCATTAATGCATTTCCTTTATGTGTGTTTCCTTCATCGTTGTTATGCTTTGTCAATTTAGTTCAGTGTTTTGTGTAATAAGCATGATTACTATTTGACCGCTTTCATGCACGAGAGGACCACACATACCCTTAGTGTGGGGTGGTATATATACATGGTTCATTATCAAGTTGAACATAGTTGATTTTCATATAAATATGGGTATGCATAAGGAAAATTTTGTGCGGGTGATTTTAGGAAGAATTCTCTTAAATGAAGATGACATATGGACAAATGGATGCAGAGTAGAACTCAAGGTAGGATGTACCAAAGGTGGAAAATGCCTAGAATAAGGCGTAGTGGTGAAGTTCTTTAGAACATAAGGGCACACGAAAGGAGGTCTGTGGCCTAGAAGTAGAAGGTGTGCCAAGAGGTTATGAATGTGGTACGGAGATAAGAAATCTGGAAAAGTTGATGAATAATGAATTAATGCTAGGTACGGTGCTAGGTGGAGGAGAAATAAATGCAAAACTTGTTGGAAAATCTATATAAGGAAGGGTTGTGAGGCCATTTTTACCTTTACAATTATGAATTCTCAAGTGAGTTATGTACGAGCGAGCTAGAAATCTTGTAGTGAAGTGCAGAGAGCTATGA
Organism: Taxus wallichiana var. yunnanensis; assembly: GCA_018340775.1. Lineage (NCBI taxonomy): Eukaryota > Viridiplantae > Streptophyta > Pinopsida > Cupressales > Taxaceae > Taxus > Taxus wallichiana. The sequence goes on from CM031242.1 coordinate 362,280,429, forward strand.
ACCAAGTGTTTCTATCAGATTTATGCATGGGATTGACTTGCGCTCCTTTTGGATAAGAGTTTGAGAAAAGCAAAGAAGTGCAGGGAGGAGAAATCAAGATCTAGGGTTTGGATTGAAGCTAGGGAACATGGTTTCAAGCTAGGGCACATGGATTGAAGTTAAGATCTCAGAGGAGGTAAAAATTTAACACCTTTTCATTGTTATGGAACCCAAACAAGAACATGGAGCTAGTACAAGGGGAAAGAAAAGAAAGGAAACTGAGATCAAAGTGGAAGACACTCCCAGAGAAGATTTTTGAAATGTATAACCCGAAAGGTGTTCTCATGGGCCACGAATGTGATTCACACATTCACTACTGCAAGGTCAGCTATTATAACCATAGGAATAAGGATACCAAGGAGGAGCTAGAAAAAATAGTTTTGGTGAAGACCTATAAGAGAATATCAGATGACATGGAAGTCTACAATGATGCGGGAATTTTTTTTTTGAACAAGGTAGGAGTGTTACAATTGTATGAGCTCCCATATTTTGGAAAACCTAAAAGATATATCAATGGATTATGAGCAGAGTCCATGAAGAATTCTTCTACTTTATTGGGTGTTGAATGAGGATCACTGTGCCTTTGATTACAAGTTTGACAGGATGAGGATTTCATGCGTTGAGCTTAGTAGTGACCTCACTGATAAGGAGGCCATAGAAAAGATGAAGGAGTGTGAATACACCAAAGGAGGGTGCAGATGGACATCCTAAAATTATAGAAGTATCTAGTCATTCAGGTAGTAGCCCGTCTCTTGACAAAGCTAAATAAATCAAGAGTGCTGGTCTCAGGTCAACAAAGCTTAGCTTCATGTTGCGTGGAAGATGACAAAAGGTTTTGTATACAACTTGTCAAATTTCATTGTTGAGACAATCATTGAAGAAGTGCAGGAAGGTGAGAAAATAATTTTTGGCACTATACTCCTGTCATTGGTTTTTGTCAAAATTGGGGTGCCCGATGGGCCACAAGAAAATGTATGGGAGTTTCTTGAAGCATAGAAGTCCTTGGTAGAAATATTTTTCAAGTATACTTGTGATGGATCAATGAGTGGACCCTTCAAGAAAAGGGCATAAATGTGGTATGAATGCTTGTGTGCCACGTTTGAGGAGGAGTGGAATATACAAAAGGATCTTCTAGCAAAGTAGTTGGTAAAAAGTACAGTTTGCGGTGTACTAACACTTTTGCATTGGGTTCTTTAGGATGAAGGATGGAAAATGGGGCCCTTGGTTCAAACTTCCCAATGCCTTCACAACATGCTATTTTCAAGCATCATCTGTACAAAGGTTTCTAGACACGTGCCACTTATTATTTAATGCTTTGATAAGGTAGATTGTGACTACCACACACTAAGGAAGTCTTACGTATATCTAGGTAAGACTACTTACATTGAAATAATGATATCAGATGACATTAACATGAAGGTTGTAAGTTTGGCCATCGAAAATTTGGGTGTGACCCTTGTATATATATATTTGAATCCTAAGTCAGAATTGGAAAGTATTTAGAGAATGAACTCAAGCTTCTAGGGCCACCTAAGGGAAAACATATTGTGGGTACCTTGGAACAAGAAGAGGATCTGGCTATTGGAGAAGAAGAAGGAGAAGAAGGGGAACTACATGAAGAAAATGATGGTTTAGAGTATAAAGGTCACAGAAACCCACCGATGAGAAGGAAAGAGAGCATGTGACTACTCCTCCACCGTAGTAGTAAGAAGAAGTTTTGGAAATAGGCATTGTAGAAATAGATGTAGAACAAAATATCGAGGAGCCCTAATTTAAAAGAGTGTTCAAAAGAACAAGGGCTTAGGGTGCGGGGTCATCACAACCCTTAAGGAGGTCACCTAGGATTTCACCTTAGAAGGAAGAGCCTGAGAAGAAGAAAAGGTGCAAGTTAAAGCTTAAGGATGGAGAGGACAATGAATCGGGGAAAGCACACTAGGTACTCCAAAGGTGCACTGAGGATACAAAGGATCCCTATGACAAGGAGATGAAGAATGATGAAGAAGGAAAAAAGGGGGTGGAATAAGAAGTATAAAAGGGCAAAGGCCCAATTTTGGATTCAGTGCCTAGATTCCAAAGGGAAAGAGAACAAAGAAGGAGAAAGAGGGTGAAGACTATGTGACTCCTGCAGTTGGGTATATTGATGATACAAACAAGATTATACGTGCACGGTTCCAAAGTACTGTGGAACCTAAAGATTTATATGGTTGGGAGCTCATGGAAATGGAGATGGAAAACATGTGCACCTGAAAGTAGCTATCATGGTCAATGCAGACTCATATGGATGAACCTAATTTTTATGTATGTGACGAATCATACATGTCACACAGAATGAAGAAGGCACCCCAAATATGACACGTAAATGTTAAGCCTACCGTTATGTCGGATGAACAAGTAAGTAATGCCTTGGTAAAGGTATCTACAGAGGTTGTGTGCAGGAACATAGATAAAGTGAAAACCATTAGGGTGTTGATGGATGATAACAAGGATAGGGATGTAAAAGTAAAGCACCTAACAGTAGAAAAGGAAAGGGTTGAGGCAAAGACATAAGCTTTGATCAGTATGACTGAGGAGATTGGAGATTAAATTCTTAAGGTAAGGCCACATTTGGAATCTCAAGTTCTAGAAAAACTTCCTTCTCTAATGCACTACATACGTATGCTAGTGGAACTAGTCATAGATGAAGGGCCCGTGTGTATGCTCGCACCACAAGATCCTGTAGAAGAGGCAGCAAGGGCCAAGGCCAACATTACTAGAAATATTGTAAGTTATGAGTTTTTTTTTACGATCCTTGAAGGATGAGCTTAAAATGGTTGATCAAGCTCACGAACATGTGTGTTGTTCCGTATGCAATAATTAGAACAAGGACTCTTAAAGAGGATAATGAATTCCTAAAATCAATGAATAATGAGACATTGGAGAGTGTGGATAAACTTTCTATAGTAGAATAAAAGTAGAAATCCCTTACAACCGCCCAAGATCCACACAGGACATGATAAGAAAAGTTAGGAAGCTTATTACATAGAAAATGGATTTCATGGAGGGGATGATTTCAAGTATGGCTAATGTTGTCAGTTTCGTAGAATGAGAAAGAGAAAATGACTCAAGATGAGCTGGAAGCCATAGTGACAGACATCCCAAATAAGATAGGTGAGGTGATAAGTGACTGGTAGGCATTATAGGTAGAGGTTAAAAATGAGTATCCAGAATTGATCTTGCCAGTAGAGGAGCAGAGTGCCGAGTGACACTTCATTCTTTTTTATCAAGTACTTTGTTATTCCTTTATTCATTATTCATTATTCTTGGAGAGATAAGTTGGTATTACCCATTGCCGAGGGCGGAAATGCAATTAGTTATGGGTAATGTTGAGAAGATGAAATATTTCTCAAGGTTGAAAGTGCGGGAGGTTTGGGCGTGCAGGAATATGATGCACAAGAGTGTGTGGAAATATAGTGGAATATGGTGCACCTAGAACAGGTTGAAAATATGACTTAGCCATTTTTCGGTCGAGGCTATTTTTGGGACATGGAATGTGGAACACACAAAGATATGAAGACTTACAGTTCACGCAAGGCTATTTTGGGAATTTGTAGTAGTTCAAGTGCCATGCAGGGTTTTGGTCTATTAATAGGATCTATACTAGGAGTTAACTTTAGAAGATCTATTATTAGCACTTGCATGCTTTTGTATTCTCTTATAAAGGCGCATGACTAATATTAACATGTAACCTATTTTTGGAAGGTGCATGGGTAGTGAAGGGAAAGTCCCCACCCCTATATATATGTATTGATTTACACAGTTTAGGAGCCCATTGATACTATTTTGATTGTAGAGTTATGTTGTTGGTTTTGTTCACGCGCATGACTCATGATGACATTACTATGATGTATGAAGATTTTTTTGCAATACTTAATATAATGGATCATATTGGCTGGATATTGGTGTTAGATATGACTAAACATGGATATTTTTGGTAAATCTCATTATAATCATTCTTTAGTCAATATTCCATATGGTTTAGATCTAGATCTAGTTTATGCACTGTGGATTGTTTACTATCTATTATAAATATGGATATATACATATGCAATCATGCTAACATTCTGGATAAGCAACTCTAAAGAGGGACTTGGTACCCTTGGAAACTTTAGGTGATTTCTCGGTTCAGCCGAGTGATGTGCTAACGAGCCTTGGGCTAATTGCTTTGAATTCTAGGCTACATCAGATTTGATAATTTTTTTGACTAAGTATGATATAATATTGAGGTAAGAATGTGATGAAATTGACATAGGGGAAAATGAGAGCATGATAGATTACATGAGAAGAACCTCCTTGAATCTCAGACACAAGTACATGTTAAAGACATATTAGACATAGAAGTGGATGAAGACATAATAAGTTGATATCACAACAACTACTTTGTAACAACATATACATTCATGATATGAAACCTTGAAAGTGTGAGACCATCATATGTGAATGAAACAAGTCGATAGAACATAGCCTTGCATTTGAGTTGGTGGTTAGAAAAGAGAGAAATCAAAATTAAAATTGAGAAGAATTTAAGCAAATATAAGGGTCATTATTAGTTGTGTTAGATAATAAAACAAGTGTGACAAGAACTTTGGATAATCTAAGTGGCAACTTAGTAGGTGGGGAGTTATAGCTTCCCTATGAGTTGAAGCTCACTAAAGGTTAGTTGTAGCTGAACCAAACTTGGGAGTTGAAGCTTCCAGATAGGTTGAAGCTTTGTAAAAGACTGAGTGGAATCTTGGTCAAATTTTTTTGGAGTTACATCTCCAGGTTGAGTTGAATCTCAACCATGAAATCAATGTAACAGAGATAGGATAATTTGGTCCTAAAGAGAGTTCTTAGTTTTAGTGGGGTTTTTCCTAGTTTGGGTTTCCCACATTAAATTTTGTGTTTCTATGTGTTTTCTCTTGTTATTTTCTTGTGTATGATTTCTTGTGTTCATCATAACAAGATTAAGGAAATGAAATGTCTGTAAAAGTTTTATTAGACACTGATTCACCCCCCTCTCAATGTCCTAGTTTCAAATATTTCCTATATGTTTTTACTAGTTTCTATTTACTGTGTGCATTACTTGTTTATCATTGAAAATTATATGTTAGTATTTTATAATTGTTTTCCTTGCGCCATGGTAACTACCATGCATAATCCCTAGTCCCCTTTCAAGAATATATATATCATATATGCATATCGCTTTTAGAATTCCTCGTTTGGGATCCATTCACTTTTGTTCATCTTAGAAACCACAAAAAAGTGGGGGAAAACATCAGGTGAACCTGTTCACCCTCCCAATAGTTACATACAACAATTACCGAATCAAAATCAACGTGATCAAAGTAATGATCGAGTCCACCGAATAGGGCCGAATAGATTTGGATAAAATTCAAAGCTTGGATAGAATCACCCGATTCGAGATAGGAACGAAGGGAAATGATGTCCTACTTAGGTGCTTGTGTCCTAGGAAAATATATTTACCGAATAGTTTTTAAAAAGTTACATAGCTATAATATTCTCTAGTTTCAATAGTTACATGGTCGAGTTTAATATTGCAGCCGATTACTAACATGAACTAAATAAGGAACTAACTACTTACTTAGGAACCAAAGCATGAACCAAATAAGGAAGTGAAACCTAGGGCATATGTAAAACATCAATATGCCTTGAATAATGTGTCACAAAAGGAAAGTTAAAAATTGGGTTTTTGATCATCTGCAATGGCACTTATCAATGTGGAAGTGTTAACGGTTAAAGGGAAAATCAACCGTTCTCCTAATACAATTTCCCTTAACAAAGTGACAAGATGACTAAATCCAAATTTTAGCATTGGGATGCTCAAATTCATATTTTTCAGACATGAAACCTTAGTCCCTCGTATTATTCCAACCAGCTCCTAAGAAACAAGTCTACAAGAAGGAATAAATTTCTACCCCTTTCTCTTTCAACATTTCAGGTGTAATCTAACCCCTTGGTTTAGCTATTTTCCAATACAAATTTCCAATTTTACATATTTTTCAAGTTAAAGTTCAATTGCATTTACCATGAGAATTGACTACACTTGTTTTATTTTACAGGTCCTATCATATCCCAACAAAGGAAAAGCACACAAGAAACCATGAATTAAATCTCAAGCACGCTCTGACAAAGACGATATTCCAAGGAACTATACACACACATCATTATCACTCCACACATGAAAAGGTCACCCCTAGGATCCTTATCCTTCCCTTCCCTTATAATTTCATGGTACACATTTTTCACTATTCCATTTGGCATGCTACAACACTCATTTAGTATGCTACTAGGCACAATCTTCTTTCAACTCCCAAAGATACAATTTTCTTTTCTATTTTATGTTAATGAATTCTTATTCACTAACATAAAGTGAGGATGATGTATTCACTAAATCATGCACTTACTATGTACATCTAGCCTATAAATACTTCATTTATATGCATTATTCCTAAGTAAGAGAACTAGTCATTAACAACACTTGTTTTTCTTTGACATTGTTTTTATCTTTCTTATCTTCATTGCTTATTATTTATGGACTTACACCTCACAATTTTGTGTACTAGTCGAAGTCCTTCTTAGTTTTGATTCTACTATTTTATATTTCTGGTACCATGTACAAAACCACCCATTAGGGACATGAGTTCTGAGTGATACGATCCCCTTTAGGAACTTTTTTCCTCATCTATTTTTCTAATTTTTGGATGTTACTTCTTTCTTGTCTTTTCTTACTACCTTGGGTTTTCCTTTCACTTTTGATAATGAAACTTAAGCAAAGGAATCACACACACACACACACACACACACACACACACACACACACACACACACACACACACACACACACACACACACACACACACACACACACACACACACACAGGAGCTAATGTTTTCTATCTACTACATCAGGACTACGGTTTGAGATGGCATAGGAGGGTCTATTATAAATTCCATACCACACATTTTACATTACGAAAAAGTAGTCATAGCTCACTATTCTTTGTGTGAGTGGAACTAGGGATTTATAGCTCAAGGGACATTATTCTAATCACACACACACTAGAACTACATTGAGTCTAAAATGTAGTGTAACGCTTGGTTTCAATCACATTGGGGTGACCTCTGTGGTTAGTTTGAATCAAGAATATGAATACTATTATTCATATAATGTGCACTTGAGTATTGTGCAAGTAGTTAGGGTTTGTTTTACATATACAAGTGTGATTGAGAAAACTTGTAACAAACCTAACATGACGTAGAGAGAATAATAAGTGACAAAAAAATAACTAGAAATGAATCAATCCCTCGAAACTAGTGCCTAGAATAGACACTAAAACCCAGTGGTCATGTCCTCTCCCGGCACTCTTGTCCCCGAGATTGTCACATTCTAGTTTCGACATAGAGCTTATATAGTCTAGAATCTATCTCATCTATCTTCTTAATCAGTCCAGAATTAATCCAAATCTATAGTTCTGAAGTTGATTTATATTTATATCCTATCTTTCACTCTTTCTTGTACTTCTTTAGCTAGAGCTTACATATTTATTGTTATGTCTATATGATCAACAATGTCCTTACATAGATTTGAATTTTATTAAATCACATTTCTTATAATGTATGTATTTTATGTTCCTTCTTGTAAAAAATATGAAATCAATAAATTTCCATTTTCCTGTGTAGTTATATGTTGATCATGCCAAATAACTGCAGAGAACCAATTTTCAAGTGATTGTTTGCTTGGGTATTGAGGGCCTACTGCATTGTAGTGCTATCTTGCATCATTGGATTCAATTATAAATCTCCTTTTTTTAATTTATAAAAATTCATACATGTTTTTCTTAGGGTGTTTTTTGGTGTGATGAGTGCATGCAAATTCATTCTCATGTTTATGTGTTGGGGTTTCAAGAGTTATTTTGCATTATTTTCTTTTCCTAGGTGTCTATGAGGGTAAATAACCTTTGGAGGGTGATCTCCCTTTAATTTCAGGTGTGAATACATGAATAATTGTCAAGATAAAATGGTTAATGCAGATTACATCCCCTCACTAGTCCTCATTCCCCTTATTTCCATCATGTTTCATCTCATTTTACACTACCCTTTTCCCTACCCTTGTATATTTCATCATTTATTATAAATTCAACATGATATATTCCTATAAACTCAACATCTTGTGCATATTTTGAGTGGGTTTTCCCTAATTTGTGAAGCTTACAATCTCTAGTGTCATTTCATTCCATGTTATTAAATGATTCCTTTAAAATTATACTTGTTATCACCCTAAATATGTCTCTATTGGTTTCTAAGTGATGTATCAAGTGTTTAAAATACTTTCGTGACCATTCTTTTGAATGAACATTACATTTGTGGTTACATTTGATCTCATATTGATGTTCCATAATTTTTATGGTTTGAAACATAGTATTTCCCTCCCCCTTTCAATCCACCTCGTAGGTTCTCTTACCTTGATTCGGGAAGATCCATAAAGTATCGGTGAAAATCCACACTATTAGTTAGGTGCCTCCTGTAATCTTTTAAAAATAGGTCATGAGAGGAATATGGATCCATTCTGTTACAATCGAAAAGTAATGTGAGACCCATCATTCTTTATTCTCCTTATTTCAAGTGCATTTATCTTTAATTCTATGTGCGGTGTTAGATTGGGAACCAACAACTTATTAACTTTGTTTTCAGGAATTGAACAAGAATTAAGGCCATTCTAGGATGATTTAACAAGGTTTTGTACATGATTTACCGGTCTATGGTCTCTAATAATTTTTCCCCAATTTTTCCTTTAATTGTTCTCAATTTGTGGAGTTAAATCAAGCTCTCAGAAATAAGATTTATCAGATTTTTCTTTGATTTTATTCTCATTGTTGTTTTGGTGAAATAATTTGGTACTTTACAAGGACAATTAACAATGTCTAGAGTGCAATCTATAATGATGAATCCACCCTCATCTCTCAATTAGTTAAATGCATATCATTGCCATATTTTTTAGTAATCCATCCTTGTAAAGCTAGAATGTTTAAGGTCATCATTTATATCAGATCCTACAAAATAACTCTTCCCTGAATTGGATACTTTGTATAAGAGAAGGTGACAAGTTTGGAAACCATTTGCTGATCAAATTTCACAAGGTAAGGATTCACACTCACCTGATATTGCTAGTTCTAATTTAAAACAAGGTTATTTTAGTTCCCCTAAAAATTCAGAACCTATTATCCTAGTTTTCCAACTCCATAGTTTGTTTTAACAAGATTTTAGGCATATAACTACTGCGGGGCTGCTCCTTTGAGGACTTATCATAACAATATCCCTCCTCCTCTGGTTCATAGGACATTTGTTCAAAACCTTGTTGATCCTCTTGTTAAAAATACAGTGAGCACATTATGTATCATCCTCCTCTACATTCCCCTTTCGAGTTCGATCATTCAAACATTTTAATTTTGGGAACATGCACGAGTATCCAAATGAGGTTCCTAGTGAAATCAAAAATAGATTGCCAAAATTTCAAGGGAACACTACCATTATTGGTGATTATCATCTTATATTGTTTCAAAACATCATTGATAATTATGAGGTGGAACCTAAATATTTATTTCTAAATTTATTTGTACACACATTAGAAGAGGATGAAAGAGAGTGGTTCAATGCATTTCCTAGGGGTTCTATTGATTCTTGGGATGAAATGGTCAATGATTTTAGAATGTAATATGGAGATAGGATGGATCACAGGTTCCTTCTCTCTAAATTTGAAATCATATAAAAGAACTGTAATGAATGTGTACAATACTTTAATTCTAGGCTCAATAATACCTTGATGAGATTACTAGCGTGTTAAGACCAAGTAATGAATCTTATTCGATCAAATATTGTGATGCATTTAACAATAAAATAACTTATTTCTTGAGAGACAAGAACCCTATGAATCTAAGAAAAGCATTCATCATGGCCATTAATACTAAAAAAAATATCAAGGATACTGGAAACCCACCAATAAGGGAAGGGGTAAAACTTGTTATCCCTGAAAAACAACAAGCTAGCAAGCCCACTAATTTGGAGGAAGTAGTTAAGACATTGATATGGGAAATAAAAGAAATCTCCTATAAGATAGAAAGAGCTAAGAAAGGTTTATCTTTGGGCCCTCACGTTTAAAATCAGAATCAAAATCAAAATGATAGGCAACATCCACCTAGAGACAATAGGGAAGTTCATGATCCATTGGGTATAAGAATTGCAATTGTTAAAGAATAAAACATCATTGATTGGTGTGATAAATGTTTATTGCCCCATGTTCCTTGTGAAAAATATGACTTAGATGAATTTGTTACTAAATCATACTTTGATGATGCATGTGTGCTTGATCATCAACTTTGAACAAGGTGCAACCTCTACTAATATTCTATGTGCTAGAACTGCTGATGATTTTTGGGTAAGTGCAAACAAGGTATATGTTTTAGTATTTTCTCATTCATTTCAAATTAATGAGTTAGATACTAAATAAAGTACACAACTCATAAATTATGGAGGGTTTCTATTACCTCACATGTGTGATAGCTGTATAGGCGTGCAATGGCTGATGCAGCTGCTGATTACCTACAAATAAGATGAACTGAAATAGGATCAATTAGATAGATTTATGCGGGGTTGTCAAGACAAATCTGGCTCCAAAAAGTGATTAGATTCCTCATTCTTGATGTAAACCCCATTTTTAGAAAGAGTGAAATAAAATAAGTACAAAAAATATTATGAAGAGATAGGAATATACTAAATATGAGAATAATTAATATATGATCTAAGAGCTGATTTGATTGAAAAAACAATAAGTTAATGATTACTTGGTCTACGTCAACAGAAACCTAGACTGCGTATAGGAAGGTCGACGATGACTTGAGAAAGAGGATCTAGAACAATAAGTAAAATATCTGAGACACTGCAAGATTTGGAAGTAATTTGGAAATAATAAGGGCTTGTGTATGCTAGAATCAACCTACAGGAGAAACATGAGGGAGAAAAAACCAAAAGATAATAGAAAAATAGATTGGAATGGTGGATTGGAAATCAAGAACCTAGTCGATAGCAAATAGGGGTGAAAATAAGCTAATTCTGATGCAATAGAGGGACATGATGGTGGTCTTAACAGGTGAGTAAGGTACATAATACATGCGAGACTAGAAATGGCTCTAGAAGTAAAAAAAAAACGATTGCTTTGAGAGGGCCGAGTTATTGGTGACCCTATATGGGAAATGGTTATTGTAGTAGAGAAGACAAAGCCAAGAAAAATTAATCTAGAAAAGAAACATGCAAAAAAAAGGATCTAAAACGAGAAGGTTGTAGAGTGATCCTAGTACATTGCAGAAACTACTCTTTTCTGTAAAATTTTAACTACAAGAAGAGAAATGAAAATATGATAAAAATATTATTAAAGTAGTACAAAACTAGTGATAATATCAAAAATATGGTCACTAGTGATGAAAACACATCCAATGGAGGTTTGGAAGGTCTGTATATGCTTCAGAATGCTTAGGCATGAGAGAGAGTTCACGGATCGTAGGAAGCTTGGATGTTTGTATGCATCTGATGATTTCTGCCTCCGATCATGGAAAGGAAGGATTCAGTTTTATAGGGTCGATGGTGAGTGATCCGGGTCCCACCGATAGTGGGGGAATTTTCCCCAATGGGAAATATTTTTTCTACATGTTTTTACGTGGTTTCTAAATTTTAAGAGTTGGTTGAATGATTTAAATAATGTAGGTGGGAAGAAGATGTGTCATATGTGAGTTGGATGTAGAGATAGGTTAGAAAAATCATATGGATGCAAAATATAAAGTCCATTAAGGAAATGTATGAAAGAGGGTTTAAAACCCACAAGTGAGGATCACAAGGGATGATGTGCACATCAACGGACGTGCGAATGGCAGCGTGAAGATATCTCGAGAGGAGCGAGCATCAATCAAATCTGCATGCAAAGATTTGAAACATGAACGAGGACTGGTTAAGCCATAAAACTCTCCTCTATCTCATAGATCAAATGGGTTGTACATATAGGAGGTGCTTGAGTAACCCCAGATCTTCTGATCATGACAACTTGAGTAGAGAGGGGAGTTACATTCCCGAGAATAGAAGTGTAACTCCCAATGATGCATATGATGCATTGACGTGCGACGCAATGACACATAAGAGAATATCATAATGACCCTAAATGACACATGGACCTATGATCTCACCTAAGTGAGATGACTCACCTAATGATGTGGAAAATAATACACACCAACACCCCCCTTCATCGTAACTTAGGATGAGGCGGAAAGTCAGAAATGAGAAATGGGTTTTGGCACAAAGCCTGATGAGGTACCCATGTACAAGAAAAAGATCCTAAGTAGTGAAGGAAAACCCAGTGGGAAAAACATCCACCACAAGAGAACAAAACACTCTCTAATCTAAGAAATATACCAAAAATGGGTCCCGGCCATAGACGAGCCTGAAAAGGTACCCATGTACAAAGAGGAAATCTCTTGGAAAGAAGAAGAAGAGAGAAGAAGAGGGAGACAAGAGGAATACAGAAGATGCCATGGACAGATATGAACTCTGCAGCTCTAAGAAGTCTCCCAAAAGAATGTCAATGATGAGATCCTCTACCTCTGGACTGAAGAAGAGCCACCCACAACGAACTGTGTGCCTGCCCTTAGGAAGGATAGAAATGATGTGTTGGAAGTCCACCCACTCCACAAAGGAAACTAAAGGTAGCAACATGAAGAACTCTGAGTCTGGTGCACGAAAGTGTGACATAGGTCTAGCAGTGAGTGCCAAGGAATTGAAGGTAATACCACGTGTATAGAACTATTAGAGTGAAAAAGAGGAACACCCGTAGAAAGGATGTCCAAGTGATGTGAAGGGAACAAAACATCCTCCACAATAGAAAAGGGATCCACAGCTGAGGGTGGATCAATGAAGGTCTCTAGAAATGTGGAAGTGACATGATTCCCGGAAGGGGCACTCCCAACAACAGAGATGATGAACTCCTCTGAAACACCTGTAGATGGATGAGGGACTGTAGTGCATCACAAGTGTACTCTGCAAAAAGACAACTAAGGTCAGGTAGATACTCGTCCCAATGAGGGGGCTCAACAAACAGAAGAGCAATGTCAGATAGGTATGAGTCATCCAATGAAGGAAGAGGAGTGAAAAGGGCCTCACACAATGGAAGTGGAAAGGAGGTGGGTGTGATGATTGTATGAGACTAATAAGGAGATTGGTCAATATCTAATGAGATGTGGGATGTGGCAACACTCTCTAGAATAGTGAGAGAAAGAGGAGAAGAGTCCTCTGTAGTACTAACTGCATCAGAACTGGGTGCATAATCCTCGTCATCAGAAGTAGAACCAAACGAGTCTATGTCAATGGAACTGTCATCACACAAAGAAATGGAGGAGACAACTGAATCAACAAATGCAACAATGGTGATAGTATGTGAAGGGTCTCCATAGAGGGACTGAAGAATGCTCCAGACATGGTGAGGTGGATCTGAGTCTACCACATGAAACCAGAGAGATCGAGAGACATGCATCATCATGTGACCAAAGACATGGTTGCAAGTGTCGAGAAAGTCCTCTAGATGACGATGATTAGTGGGTGTAGGAACTGGCCCAAGCAAGAAGGGTAAAAGACCCTCGTGGGCGAAGTAACGTTCCATGGAAGCATGCCAAGCTGAATAGTTCCCTCTCCTAGTGAGAAGTGGTGGAGGTTGTAAGGTGATCCTACAATGCTCAAGTCTAGAAAGAGCACTCTCCATGATGAAAAATGCAAGATGCACAAAAGAAAGATGTCGGACTCGGCCGATAATGCATCTACGTGTGAAAGCCCAAGAGTACAATCAACCCCCACATGCGAACTTTATAAAAGTAGTGTGTTTACAAAACTAACAATGTCATCACATAATGTGCAAAAATCATGCAACTTTGACTAAAGAAGCGCTAAAAAATGAGTTGCGAGTCAAAAGTTATGGCATTATTAAGATTCCCATAACTGATGGAAAAAGTCAATAAATGCTACAAACTGATTAAAAAGTGCCCGAAATGGGTGCAAAGGGTGTTGTGTGGGTACTCGTTGGAAACAACATCAAATTTTAGGCATAGTTTATTTTTCTTACGAGGGGGGATTAGCCTCCTGCCAACCCCGGACCTCACCCTCCGTCTTCGACACTTGTAGGAGGGTATTAAATACAAGCAAAATTAGCAGCCCAAAATCAATTACATGCCATGAATAATGTTTTTATCCTCAAAACATCAAAAAATGGATTGTTTTAACCTAAAAACAATATCTAAAAGGGAGAGGGCCCATGTTTTTAAGTCATGTAGATGCATGGGATTGCTGTGTTGTTGACCGAGAGCTAAATGAAGGAACCACGTGCCAAGTTGGAAGGTCCACATGTTGTGTTGGTGTGGAATCCGGGCAATGGAGATCCTCCATAGGTGGGGAAGCTGACGGAAGCGAGCACGGTAGTGAGATTGGCGCTGAGTGGCTGAGAGGAGAGCTGTTAGAGGGCTGACATAGGAAAAGTTGACACATCCATGTGTCGAATGCGTGGTTGTTGAGGAGTCCCACGAGCTACGTGCGGGGTGAACAAAAAGTGCGAGTGAAAGAGTCAAACGAGTTGATGCCTCACAGGTCTACACAGTAGTGATACGGTTGGAGAAACCGTTAGACATAGCTCATGGTAGAGTAGGAAACAATCAATGAGAATGGTAGAGACCCTTAAAGTAGAATCAAGGAATCACATGAACATGCACCATAAACAAGGAGACTTGAAACTCTCGAGTAAAGAAAATGCAGCACAACAGAGAACACAAAAAAACATGGCAAGTAGGTGGAAGGAGGCCGAGTGTGGTCAAAACATTTTCCAATGCAAGGAGAAAAAGCGAGGCTTTGGAGCTGTGTGTTGAACGTAGTCAAGAAAAAATGTTTTCCTCAAACCACGATGAGCATTCAAACAGTGAACACAGAGATTTGAAGGCTCACAATCCACAAACCAACAATGATGAGAGTCACCCAATAATCCAAAACACAGGCCAAGGCTCCAAACACAAACCCAATGCAAAACCTGATAAGAGCAAAAACATAGACTGAGCCAACAAAATGCAAAGTCCGAGTTGAAGGTAGTGATGAGCTAGGGCAGCTTTTGCACTACACTGAAAAACTCACAAAACTAGCACAAAAAACTCAAATATGTAACCTGCAAATGCTCCAAAATGGTAAGATACCTCCAAACGTGCATACAAAGGCCTAGAAAACTAAAAACCCCAAAAAACAACCAGGAACAACCCAAACGGAGGTATGAACACCCGAATCAATGCAAGTAGAGCATGGTCAGAATAACCATTATGACACATGCAACGAGATCTAAATATCATGCTGGAAGCTGCAAAACATGCACGGAAATTCGATGAGTGTACGGATCCACAAGATCCACTTTGATACCATGAAAGAGGGTTTAAAACCCGCAAGTGAGGATCACGAGGGATGACGTGCACATCAACGGATGTGCGAACGACAGTATGAAGAGATCTCGGGAGGAGTGAGCATCAACCGAATGTGCATGCAAAGATTTGAAACATGGGCAAAACCTAGTTAAGCCATAAAACTCTCCTCTATCTCATAGATCAAATGGGGTGTACATATAGGAGGTGTTGAGTAACCCCCAGTGCTGCAATCATGACAACTCGAGTAGAGAGGGGGAGTTACATTCCCAGAATAGAAGTGTAACTCCCAATGACGCATATGATGCACGACGCACTGATGTCTTTGACACACTGACGCATAAGAGAATCTCATAATGACCCCTAAATGACACATGGACCTATGATATCACCTAAGTGAGATGACTCACTCGATGATGTGGAAAATAATACACACCAAAAAGGTAATGGGTAATAATTAGTTAATATGAATTAATTATGGTTAGATGTGATGAGATATGGGAATTTAATTAGATAAAGGGGATGAATTAAATAAATATGCACACATAGGTGATTAAGGGTATAGATACCGAATTTAGGTGTCTACATTTTTCCCCTTTTTGTTGAGTGGCTTACACTAGAAAACCATGAGACAAAAATGATGAGAGTTGGATGAGAATTGACGAAAGGTAGATGATGAGATCCCCCTCAAATGGGGGATCGATGACGTCGAAGGAAAATTGATGATTCATTTGAAAAGGTAGGCGATAAAGGGCGAGGTGGGTAACAAAAAAATTGGTAAAAATGATTACGAGGAAAGATGTTGGGCCCATAAAATATCGACTAAGTCGATAAGGGCGCATAGGTGCGCCTGTTGAACAAAACATGCAAGATAAGGTGCGCAAGGAAGGGTTCAAGTAGGGTTTTGGTAGAACTTAGGATGCGCACTGCGGAGCGAGAATCCGGGACTTAGCTATTTTTAGCCTATCGGGAAGGACGTGAGAAAAATGTGACTGAGTGGATAAGGTGCAACTTGGCGTGGTGGTGGCTGGAAGGAATATGACTGCGATAGAAGCTTTTAGAAGGACATCATGACAAGGAGTGTTGAGATCAAGCCTAGAGGAGCATGCGCTCATGGAGGACCACATTTAGACACTTGGCGACATGTATGATGCCATAGAAGAATGAGTTGGTAGTTCAAGAAGGTTTGTATATACAAGTGCTGCGAAGTAACAATAAGAGGAAAAAAAGGAATAGAGAGCAAAGCTCTGTAAATACTACAAGGACTATGTTAGCTTGAGTAGATAAATGTAGGAAAGGATGTATCAAGGGTTTGGGAGTTATAAATTTTCTTTTGAGGGCTTAGTTATATGAATCCAGTTTTAATGCATGACTACGGTCTACCTTTCTATGACATTCTGTAATGGGCGTAATGAATGTAATGAGGTTACCAATTTATGTGAATATCAACATTAATGGTTCTGATGCATACATCCTTCTTCATAGATATTTTTCATTTATGTTTATGAACTAACTATGAGTGCTTATACAACTTACTTTATGTTTTGGTGTGAGTTCTATAATCTATTAAGCTCTTTTACATGCGGAATGACTACAAGGATCTAGAAGCCGTTATGAGCTCTATGGTGCTTGTATGTATTATTCCCTCTCAAATATCTTAAACTCGGATCATAGATGATGTTTCCCACTAAAGTCACATGAAATAGAGACTCGGCACTCGCACGTGCCTTAGGTGAGAACCCAGTGCCTACTGGATGATAGGTCGACGTGCATGGGATTCCTTTCATTTGTGATGGGTGTAAAAATGACTACATCTTGGTTACTGTTGCGGACCTCTTTTCGGGTTATAGTGGGAAATGACATGCATCATGATATGTGTAATGAGTAATGACAAAGTGTTTAACTTTGGAAAGTGTTGAATTATGGTTCAAAAGAATGGAGGATGAATTTTCTTAGAGGTTCAACACTGGATATGAGTTTAATGCATGTAGATGGGTAGAAGAGAACATCTACCATGATTTATATGAAATGTTTTTCTTTATTCCCAGTAGAACTATATGAATGGCTCTCGGCATATGCATCTAGATCAATGTTATTATAGATCACATGCGTGGACCTAAGAAGAATACCCGAGGATGAAAGATGCATATTTGATGTGGACTCGTGTTGTGGATCATTGGTGGAAAGGTGTGTTGGATAGCTACACTCACTGAGTACACTATTTCTACATATTCTTGTCTAGAAGTTCTTGAGTTTGAATTTTTTGGGATCCCGGAGGATCATTTCTACACGTTATCCCTCCGTAATGAAGATCTTGGTTGTTACCTTTAGTTTATAGGCATTTCCAATGGCCGGCTAAACTGTTTCTAGGCACTAGGCGAGGAAGCTAGGGTGGAGGAAGATGGTAGATATTACGACGGAGAAAGAAAGGGAGGAGAGGTGACTTAAGTATATTGAAGCACATGAAAGGGAGATTACTAGACAATGGAAGGTTGCAGTGTGATGGATCTATGGATGTAGACATTGTGGGAAGGAGTTGAGGTTCACATAGAGGGCGTGGAACTGAGCGGATGTGTTACCCCATCTTGGCAAGCGTGTAAGAGAAACCCCTTTGGCTTCTGATGAGAGTTCGTCATGTGGAGAGAGAAGAGTCATTGGCACATATCTGAACCCATGTAGTGACCAAACCATAGCGCTTGGTTTTCTAGATCAAGGAAGGAGTATCATTGACCTAGTTGGTATTAGTGGGAGTGACAGATATGTGCCCAGGAGATACAATTTTTCATTTCCTACTCCTATGGCTATGTATATTCTAGTATTCAGAGGGATTTTGGACAAGGAGAAAGTACACAAGCCTTCGGTCTCATGTCTGGGAGTGGCGCGGGGTACACTAGTGGTAGTGGGGCATTATCACAGACCATCGGCGCACGATTCGATTAAACCTTGGGGACACTTGCACAATCACTACGAGGACTGGTGGACCTGGTGGATTTGGTGGGTTAGGAGGAATAATACCTAGTGGTTACGGTGGATATGGTGGCTCGGGAGGCACATGACACAGTGCATCCGGTGGATCCGGAAATGAAGGAAACACCGAGGGAACCAAGGCTCTAGCTTAGGAGGAAAAGGGCCCCAACCACCCCCTCAAGTCTTCTTTGAGATGCCTTTAAATTTTCTAGATTACGAGGTATTGAAGATCTTTGCAAAAACATGTTCACAAGTGTGAACTACTATGGTGCACAAAAGGGATCACAACCCCGAAGTGGAAGGTAAGCCAATTTGCTGACGATGTTGCAAGGCGCACACATAACTAGTATAGGAAATATGACCCTCATCAAATGGTGGTGGATTATACCGCTTTAAAGAACGCCTTCTTGGTAGAATTCCACATTCTGAGTTTGAAACAGAAAGAGCATCAATGCCCTAAAGGAGATACAACAGGAATGGCGAGTGTGTGCGGGAATATGATGCGTGCTTTAAAACTCTATTGTCTAAGTTATCATATGATATTTACCCTTCACAACATGCTCAATGGTTTTTTGGAGGGTTGATCACACCTTTTATAAGGTCCTTATCTCATAAAAATTTCACAGACCTGCGTGATGCGTTAGAAGTTTCTTTGCACACCGAGGCTATTGGAAGTGTTGATACTGGTATTAACACCTTTTTGGAGACTCAGATTACTGATATGGCTAAACAATTGGAAAATTTGTCTGCGAACTCAGCCCATGAGACTCGCAGTGGTATATGGTGTATAGATTGTGAATTAGAGGGGCATGTCAAGGATAATTTCCCCTAGAAGACAATACGTGCCATGACAGTAGATTGTGAAATTTTTCATGGGGACCATGATACAAGTAGATTCCCCTTGTTACAGGTGTGCAATTCGGAAGAATGTATCTTTCTACTATAATATCTACACCTCTACAACCATGATACTAAGGATTGTAGGATTATTGACTAGATCCATGAGCCCATTGATCATGGGGTGACTAGAATAACACCGCCGAGTTCTAAAGGTGATGATTGCCGTTATGAGGAACACATAAATGGAGGTGCACGCAGAAGTTAATTTCACGAGAGGATTCCATAGTCATGGTAACCATGGAGGAGCAAGAATTTAGTTCCCACGTGGAACATGTTTTAATTGTGGGTCTGAGCATTACAAACAAGATTTCCTAGACCTATTGTAGTGCTCATGGTGCGGGAAGAAACACAAGTATGAGGAGTGCCCTGAGTTGTTTGAGCACATGAATCAAGTAGCAACAGAAAGAAAAGGGTGCTGCAATGGTAAGCATTAAGAATACAAGACACACAATGGATGCCATGGGTAACACGTGATGAAGGCTTAGAACTGTTTTGGTAACAACAAGAGAAGAGGCCATGTGTGTAAAGGAAATACCAAAGAAGAGGAATCTAGTTTCAAGAGAAGAACTAGTACATGGAAAGTACTCGGATCCTACTCATGAGAAAGAGGTATATCAAGATACCATAGACGTCATTCGAGTTTACAAGGAGAAATATAGTGTCTAAAGGAGCGAGTCCAAGAGGGAAGAGCAAAGAAGGAAGGTCAAGGCGCTAAGAGATGGCCTAGATGAGGTCAGGGAGGTATGTAAAATGCTAAGGCAAGAGAATGTTATCCCCTTTCTAGGATCATGGTTGAGAGAGAAGGTACCATGCACTTTGGAGAAGAGTGTGAGAGGCAGGTCTTACATGCGGACCTCCCCCATAGCCTTGAATATGATAGGAGATCATGCTAAATGCGGTAGTGAATGGATGGCTGATGAGTAATATCCTCATTGACACATGCACGAAAGTCAATGTTCTGACCTTGGATGCATGGCATTAGATGGGAAGACCTATATTACAGCCATCTTCGAATGTGTTGTATATGGAAAAAAATGAAGGTAATTCCCATCGGTGTCTTAAAGGATGCAACTATCACCATTTAGGGAGCTAAGTTTACTAGGGACTTTGAAGTCTTGGTGCTCTTTGAGGCAGACAATTTCCTGGAACTATTTGGGTACCCATGGTGTTATAAGAACAATGTGGATCTTCGGTTAAACAAGGGGTACATCAGCTTTGAAAATGAAGAGGAACGAGTCATCATACCCCTGGCTGATGGGAAGTCAACACCCTATACTGAACCTTTGGGAGAGGAGGTCTTGGATAGAATATATGTGTGCTCAATCAGGGATCCAGAGATAATCCATCCTACCAATAGAGTTATCTAGTTTGAGGATGCTTAGTCGGTAAGTGACACCACTAGTATAACATGTGATAATTGGGCACATGGAACCTATGAGTTGATCGAACGACATTTAAGAGGATCGGTGACAAAGGTGACAAAGGCACACATAGTCCGAACCTAGGAGGAAAAGAGCTACCTAAGTACTCAGGAGGAGCCTCCCTAAGGTCTTTTTGTAGAAAATGGAAGCTCAATGGAAGGAGGAAAATGAAAGTAGGGGGATGTTAAGTTACATCCTACTAGAATGTTGTGCGCTGGTGGGCAACACATCGGGATAATCTCTTGGAATGACATGAAGTGAGAATTTCCTTCTCTATTTATTTCTCTAGAAGTAATGCATCCACCACCATCATAGACTACCATGGTGAGGAGCCCACCTCTTTCCACGTCTAATCCTGTGAGAGATCCTGGAGGGAAGGCACGGAATCTTTACCACTATCCCTCTGGGTACATAAACTGTATTCTACATTGCAAGGTTACGTGTGCGCATGGTACATACATTCTGAGACACGTCGCCAAACAGGGAATTGGCAAGAGTTAGTGGCTTACCTCGTTTAAACATTTGAGTATTGAAGTACCAAGCCATTAGTTGATAAGGCATTGCATGTTTTCAATTTCCTTACCATGGGGGATAGTGCCATGACAAAAGATAGGCTGTTGGACTTTCTTGGTGAGCTAGGTTTAGAGGCACACTTTGAAGAAGAGGAAACAGAGGAGGTTCAACTTGAGCACACATGTGTGAAAAAGGAGAAAGGAAAGCTTGTATATGTGATTGATGGGGAGGAAGTAGAAATATTGGATGTTAACCATTCTATAGGGATGCGCGAGGTAATGGAAAATGCTAATAATTGTGTGCGCACCTACCATGATCCTTTAAAAAATAAAAATGTTAATGTATTCTTGGGAGAAGAACCTAAGAAAGATGTCATTAGAGATTACTAGTCGGAGAAGTAAGTCTCTAAGATCATTGATCTTTTGCATGAATTTGAGGATTTATTCCTGTGTGGGTACCATGAGCTCAAAGGTGTCCACCATTCCTTGGGGGAGATGAGGGTAAATTTGAACCATGGTGCACACCCGGTCAAGAAGAGACCCTTCTGGATGAATCCCAATTTGTGCATGAAGGTAAAGGAAGAGTTAGAAAAAATGATAGCTTCTAAGATCATTGAAGCTGTTGAAGAATTAGAATGGATAATTCCAATGGTAATCAGCATCCAAAAAGATGGGTGGATTAGGATCTGTGTGGATTATAGGGAGCTGAATGTAGTTTGTGTCATCAATCCTTTTCCAACCCCTTCACTTTGAAGAAATTTTGGAGGAGTCCACAGGCGTAAAATATATTCCTTTATAGATGGATTTTCGGGTACCACAAGTCCATATTGTAAAGGAAGACTAGAAGAAGACAACTTTCACCACTAAATGGGAAGTTTTCATACACAGGTCATGCCCTTTGGGTTGAAGAATGTGCCTGCTATTTGCTCACACATAGTGGTACATGCATTCCAAGACTTCATCCATAAAATCCTCTAGGCTTATCTGGATGATTGGACGAGTGTATGGGCTAGTAAAATACCATTGTGATAATTTGAGGTTGATGTTTGAAAGGTGTCGGAAGTTGAGGATATCCCTCAACATTAAGAAATGTGTCTTTACTACCCCTTTGGAACGTTATTGGGGCATATCATATGTAAGGAGGGCTTGTTAGTAGATGTTTCCAAGGTTGCAGTTATTATGGGATTAGGGGAGCCTACTAGCCAAAGCGCGATCAATTGGGTTTCTCGGACACGTGGGCTATTATCAAAAGTTCAATAAGGGGTATGCCAGGGGATTGCAGCACCTTTAGAAGAATTGCTCAAACATAAAATTTCCTTCCGTTGGGAAAGGTGCGATAGAGGGAATTTAACACATTAAAGGATATGCTTGTCAATGCGCCTATATTACATTTTCCCTCTTGGGATAAGCCCTTCCATGCTCATGTAGATTCCTCTGGAATGACCATTGGGGAAGTACTTGCATAACCTGGTGAGGGAACTGTCGATCACCCCTATGCTTTCCAAGCGGGAAGTTTACACCAGCAGAGTAAAATTATACTACGGCCAGAGCGTGAAGCACTGTGAATGATCTATGCACTTTAAAATTTTAGGAAGTATCTACTGGTAACTCCCTTTATCTTCTACACTGACCACATGGCATTAAAGTATTTGGTGAACAAGCCCATTCTATAAGGGTGCATATGTTAGTGGGTGCTATTATTTCAAGAGTTTGAGTTCACGGTAGTTGTGAAGCCTGGAAAGAGTAATTGTGGACCTGATCATTTGTCATGAACTGATTCACAAGAGGATCTGCAGAGCATTGAAGAGACTGTACCAAATGCACAATTGTTTAGGTTGCGGTGCACGCCCTCGAATTTGGAGGAAATTGTAGTATTTCTAAAGGAAGGTGTGGCGTTAGAAGGGATGAAGACATTAGAGAAAAGCAACTAGCCATACGCGCCACACCCTACATGTTGATCAGTGGGGACTTATACAAATTAGGGTGTGATGAAGTTTTGCGCAGGTGTGTACTAGAGCATGAGTGCCTCACCATCATAGAGGAAGAACACGGGAAGTGTAGGTGGACATTATGTAGGAAATGCCACCGCATGTAAAATATTAATGGCAAGATTGTGGTGGGAAACTCTGTATAAGGATTGCAAGGAGTATTGTAAAGCATGTGACCATTGTCAGTGCGTTGGAAAGCCAGGAAGGAGAGATGAAATGCCTTTGCGCCCTATCCCTAACATTGAACCTTTTTAGAAACAGGAAATAGAATTTGTAGGCACTATTGCACTAGCAACGCGTAAGACCGGATCATCTTTATGTAATCCCTTGCATGAACTATTTGATAAGGTGGGTAGAGGAAGCCCTAATTAAAGACTACAAAACAACTACAAAAACAAGATTTTTATGGGAGAACATTATCACAAGGTATGGATGCCCTTTAAGTTTAACTAGTGATAGGGGTACACATTTCTTGAATGATACTGTGAGGATCCTGTTAGCAAAGTTCATGAAGGCTCATCACAAAACTACACCTTATCACCCATAAGTAAATGGAACCGTAAAAGCATTTAACAAAATACAAAGTCATATCTTGAAATTTTTTTGTGATTTCAGAAGACAAAATTGGGATGACAAGGTATCAACCGTATTATGGGATTATAGGACAACTTATAAAAAGTTGAACAAAGCCACACCATTTCAATTGGTGTTTGGTGCGGAAGTTGTTACATCGAGGTTGAGTTCATGCTACTTTCTCTGCAAATAGCATGCGTAGGAGGGCTGGCTGATGAGAAAGCACTGGAAGAAATAATTGATGAATTTATGAAGTTGGATGAAAGATTATCACTCGGAAGATGGAGCCAAACAGTAGAAAAAGCAAAGCAAAAGCATGGCATGATCGCCATATTAGGAACAAGAAGTTTGAGGTTTGGGCGAGATGGTCTTCTTGTATGATTCTAATTTTTGTGCCACCTGGGAAGTTAAAGGTCCATTGGTTAGGTCCCTATATAATCTCGTACATCATTGATTTGGGCAATTTTCAGTTAAAAGCGTTGGATGGAATGAAATTTCCTAGACACTTTAAAGGGAGTAGGTTGAAGCCCTACTACAAATAAGGCTTCTTAATGTTTGTGAATAAGGTAGTTTTTCTAGACAGTTTAGAATTTCCTTTATGCATTTCCTTTCTTGTGTTTCCCTTTCATGTTTTTGTTTTGTTTTACACCTTGGGTGCCGATCCTTGTTACTTTTTAAAGTTTTTGAATGCGCAGAGGACCGCACATCATTTTAAGTGTGGGGTGGAGTGATGTGAAGGAAAGCATGGGTAAAGTGCTAAGGAGGATTGTGTTGAAAATATTGGTTGAATGGCCTTGTTGAAAAAGGTGCATGAAAGAAAAGGTAGAAAAGAATGGTTAGTGTCAAGATAAGGCTACTTTCAGATCCCACGTATAGAGGAGGAAGAAGCACATAAACAACACGAGGTAGGTAAGAGAAAAAATCATGACAGAAGAAGTTCCTTTGGTGTTGGTTACATGCGTGTAAGAGTCTCCTATCAAGATGGATTGGTTGCACGCCAGAAGGTTGGAAGATTGTCCATGCAGGGTTGGGTGCATGAGTTAGGGCGTAAAAGTCGGGATTTGTTTGAAAAATCTACATTAAATGTTAAAATTATGGTGGTAGGTGAAGTAGCATTTAATGCTTAAAAATGGGAAAAACTATAAATAAAGGTTCAAACATTTCATTTTTTTCACTTTGCATATACGAAGAGGAGATTTTGTGAACTAGGGTTTCCAGAGTTGATCCATGCGAAGAAAAATTGCAAGAATTTGAGCGTGAGTGACCAGTTTGGATTTACAAACTAGAAAGGAAGTGATTCACGGGCATGGGAAGAGTTGTGGAGAAGCATTGTCTGGTGAAAAGAGGTTCCAATTAGGGTTTGGCATCTAGGGCACGGGTCGGAAAAGAGTTTCTTTGCCAGTTTGAGATCTAAACTTGGAAAGGGGTAGTAAAACAAAGCAAGTGAAAGAATTTGAAGTGTTAACATAAACAATGGCACCCAAGAAACTAGTTGGCACACCTAAGAAGGAAAGGGAAAGGGCAAAGGGAAAGCAACAAGACAACATCACACGGGTAGAAATGAAGAGTGGTATGTAGAAATGTAGTACCCAGATGGAGTATTGATTGGGCGAGAGTGGGAGTCCCATTTAAGAAATATATCAGTAAATGATTACAATCATCATTCAAACATAATCGAGAAGGAAATGGCACTAGAATTAGTATACTCGGCGAATAAAAAGGACACTAGAGGGTTTTCCCATCTATAATAATTGTTGGTGCCTTTTTTGACCTTGCATCGTGTTGCCCTAAATTTTCAAATTTGTATCTACTAAAAAAAACATTTTATCCTTTGATTTGATGGTCTGTAATTCTTCCCCTCTAGTTGAAATGCTTTAAAAATGCTCACAAACTTGTTGTTTTGCCCTAATTTGAAGGAATAATCCAAGTTTTCCCTTTTTGTGCCCTAGTTTTTCTAATTTTGTGGGCTATGTCATTTTTCCCTTTTCCAGATCGTGGAAAAATCAAAATTGATCAAATCATACTTGTGTGTAATTGAAAATCCAATCCCAAGGTCGAAAATGTTCGGAAATCATGCTTCAGTTGATTTAAAATAAAAAAATCTGCCATCCTTGGTGAAAAAATTGAATTCTAGGGCATCCTTTGAATTTTTGTGTTTTGACGGTCATACGGGCGTCATTTTCCCATCAAATTCATCCTCAGAAGGTATTGGAAATGTGGCGGGTTTTCATTGGCCAAGGTGCGGTGGAAATGTTTCTAACTTGTCATTTTTATTTTTGGCAAAGTGGCAAATTTGGCTCCACGGCTCTGCCTTTTTCAAATTTGCCTATGTGGCATGTTCTTATTAGCCGAGGAGAGGCGAGTCGGATCTCCTTTGAAAATTTTGGCTTTATTTTGCAAAATTTCCTAAGTCAAAATTTTGCCCAAAACCCTACAGCCAACCAGAGGAGGACGCGTGGAAGTATTTTGGTTGGAGGGGATGCGGGTGGTGGAGAAAAACTTATGAAATTTTGTGTTTTTGGCTCAAAGGGTTAAAGTAAAATTTTGGACCACGGCCCCATGGTGAATCATAGGAGGACACGTGTCCAGGAAAATTCAAAATGGTGGGGTGGAGGTTTTGGTGATTTTGAAGTTTTTAACTTTGAATGGTTTAAAGTCAAAATTTTGGGCCGAATCTCCACAACAAATCAGGAAAGGACACATGTCCAAAAAGGAAAAAGGTAGAAGAAGGGGCTGAAGGAAAATTTTATGAATTTTTTCCTTTGTTGTCTAAAAGGTGAAAAATGAAAAATGGTTCCACTCCTATCCAAGTGAGACACATGTCACATTTTAAGGGTCAAAGGCAGGCAAGGCGGGTCGGTGGGCCCGTGAAGGGAAATGGGGATTTTTTACCTTTTGCAAAAAGGGCTCAAAATCAAAATTTGGAGGGTTGGCCCATGACGAATCACAAGGAGACACGTGGTGGGGGAGAAATCAAAGGCGCGGGCCTGTGGAGACAAAATTGAGAATTTTCCCTTGGCTTTAAAGGGAGTAAAAATGAAGATTAAGCCTGTGGGCCCTTGGCAAAAGAGAGATGGACACGTGGTAGAGGACAGAGTGGGTTGGCGGGCTAGTGGAGGTAGGAGATAATTTTTTCCCTTTTGCAAAAAGGGCTCAAAATCGAAATTTGGAGCGTTGGCCCGTGACGAATCACAAGGAGATGTGTGGCGAGGGAGAAATCGGAGGTGCAGGCCCGTGGGGAAAAAAGTGAAAATTTTCCAATTTTCCAAAAAAGGTCAAAATGTGTAGAATTGAAGCGCGATCCCAATGGGACCCACCATGTGCCATGTGTCGGCTCAAAAAATTCATAGGCGGAGAGCGAGGAAAAAGTCAAAAATTTCTATTTTTCCAAAAGGTTGAAAAGTAAA